>OZ012667.1:56841073-57441073 GCA_963942505.1 Lordithon lunulatus | reverse complement strand
ACTCATAATTATCCTTATTATAGCTGTTTAAATTATGAAATGATAATGCATCTACATATGCAACCAAATTAGTTTATCCTACGATTATCAGAATAGAAAATAATTAACACATAAGTCAATTATAATATTAATTGAAACATTATTTATTGGCATTACGATTATATATATATATATATATATATATATATATATATATATATATATATATATATATATATAATCGTAATGCCAATAAATAATGTTTCAATTAATATTATAATTGACTTATGTGTTAATTATTTTCTATTCTGATAATAGTAGGATAAACTAATTTGGTTGCATATGTAGATGCATTATCATACCATCATACCAATCATACCATACAATCCTTAAAATATACCATATATCCTTAAAATTTTCCGAAAAATTTATTTTATATTTGACTGACATATTCTATTTAAAATCTTATTGTATTAATTGTTAAATCTGTGTTGTTTTAGCTGTACTCTGTAAACTCTATTGTAAGTATTACTTTAATAACTGTGTAATGTTGGTTCATTTGTAGTATAATCCTGATGAAGCTTTGAATAAAAAGCGAAATATCGATTCATAAAAGAAGAAGTTTCTTATTTTTTGTCTTACGCCGAATACCCAATAGTTAATCTACATAACTAGTTTTCGGCGAAAAAAATACTAATAATAATATAATAATATAATAACACATTGTTCATGAATCAAGTGCTTTGATTTGAAATAAAATTGTCCAGGACCTCCCAAGAAATCTTAATCCTGCGCTATATATTGATTAATGTATGTGATTATAATACTAATTGTGTTCTTTCTGTTTCAGGTAAGCATGGAGAACTTTGAACTGTGCCGTGCCGTGCCACGCCATGTACGCGTTTATATTATGTGAGTCAAAATAATGTTGCTTGTCATATCAATTTATTGTGCGGACGAAAGTTACATGATTTCAAATGCTAAGTATTATAAGATCCGCTATCGGGGCTAGTTACAAATAAAACAACGTATCCGATTACACGATAAACAGCGCAGCGTCAGTGACGGGTCGTAGATTTCTACAAAACTGACTTATAATAACAATTCATATGAGCACTAGTTTACAACTCATTACATACAACAGAGAAATATGAAAAATAATTAAGTTCTACATAATAATATGAGTGGCGGTAGTCTGTGGCAGTAGTCTGTGGCAAATATTTTTTATAAAAAAAATACAGCTTTTTATATGTGGTATACACATAAAAAGCTTACATATATAAATTAATAATTTAATAATCATTTTTTTAACGACCCATACTCTAAAATCGGCATATCCAGATAAGAGCGGAAAAGTTAAAAATAAAAAATAAATAGAAGCAACAATTTGCTACGTTTGAAACGTTCCATTTTCTATTATCATTTTGTTATAAACATTGTGTAATTTTTTCAACTCAATTGTATAACGGAGGATTGCTAACAATTAATAATAATGAAATGTGTTCGACTTGGTCGCCGAAAAAACAATACTTATAATCAAAATTTTCCAATTTCCTTCGGGCATCTGGTGCACTGATATGTTCTGAACCAAGATCCAAAAAAATTAATCAAAATATGTTGCATAATTTTTTTATCGACCCAGCCTCTAAAATCAGCATTTCCAGATTGGAGCGAAAAAGTTAAAAATAGAATATAAATAGAAGGAACAAGGTGCTTAGGTTGAGACTTTCCATTTTCCATTGTCATTTTGTGATAAACATTGTGTAATTTTTTCAAATCAATTATATGACAGTGGGCTGGTAAAAATAATAATAATGAAACATGTTCGATTTGGTCACCGAAAAAAAAATACTTATAATCAAAATTTGCCAATTTCCTTCGAGTATCTGGTGCACTGATATATTCTGCACCTAGATCTAAAAAAAGTAAACAAAATATGTTGCATAATTTTTGTATCAACCCAGCCTTTAAAATCGGCATGTCCAGATAGAAGCGGAACAGTTAAAAATAGAAAATAAATATAAGAAACAAGGTGATTAGATTGAGACTTTCCATTTTCCATTGTCATTTTGTTATAAACATTGTGTAATTTTTTCAAATCAATTGTATGACAGCGTGCTGGTAAAAATAATAACAATGAAACATGTTCGATTTGGTCACCGAAAAAAAAATACTTACAATCAAAATTTTCCAATTTCCTTCAGGTATCTGGTGCACTGATATGTTCTGAACCTAGATCTAAAAAAATATCAAACAAAATATGTTGCATAATTTTTTTATCAACCCAGCCTCTAAAATCGGCATGTCCAGATAGGAGCGACAAAGTTAAAAATAGAAAATAAATAGAAGGAACAAGGTGCTCAGGTTGAGATTTTTAATATTCCACTTTCATTTTGTTATAAACATTGTGTAATTTTTTCAAATCAATTGTATGGCAGCGGGCTGGTAAAAATTATAATAATGAAACATGTTCGACTTGGTCGCCGAAAAAAAAATACTTATAATCAAAATTTGCCAATTTCCTTCGGGTAGCTGGTGCACTGATATGTTCTGAACCTAGATCTAAAAAAAAATAAACAAAATATGTAGCATAATTTTTTTATCAACCCAGCCTGTAATATCGGCATGGCCAGAGAGGAGCGGAAAAGTTAAAAATAGAAAATAAATAGAAGAAATAACGTGATCAGATTGAGACTTTTCATTTTCCATTGTCATTTCGTTATAAACATTGTGTAATTTTTTCAAATCAATTATATGATAGCGGGATGGTAAAAATAATAACAATGAAACATGTTCGATTTGGTCAACGAAAAAAAATACTTATAATCAAAATTTTCCAATTTCCTTCGAGTATCTGGTGCACTGATATGTTCTGAACCTAGATCTAAAAAAAATTAAACAAAATATGTTGCATAATTTTGTTATCAACCCAGCCTCTAAAATCGGCATGTCCAGATAGGAGCGACAAAGTTAAAAATAGAAAATAAATAGAAGGAACAAGGTGCTCAGGTTAAGATTTTTAATATTCTACTTTCATTTTGTTATAAACATTGTGTAATTTTTTCAAATCAATTGTATGGCAGCGGGCTGGTAAAAATTATAATAATGAAACATGTTCGACTTGGTCGCCGAAAAAAAAAATACTTATAATCAAAATTTGCCAATTTCCTTCGGGTAGCTAGTGCACTGATATGTTCTGAACCTAGATCTAAAAAAAAATTAAACAAAATATGTAGCATAATTTTTTTATCAACCCAGCCTGTAATATCGGCATGGCCAGAGAGGAGCGGAAAAGTTAAAAATAGAAAATAAATAGAAGGAACAACGTGATCAGATTGAGACTTTCCATTTTCCATTGTCATTTCGTTATAAACATTGTGTAATTTTAGTTAAAAATAGAAAATAAATAGAAGGAACAAGCTGCTTAGATTGAGACTTTCTATTTGCCATTGTCATTTTGCTATAAATATTGTATATTTTTTTCAAATCAATTGTATGACAGCAGGCTGGTAAAAATTATAATAATGAAACATGTTCGACTTGGTCGCCGAAAAAAAAATACTTATAATCAAAATTTTCCAATTTCTTTCGGGTATCTGATGCACTGATATATTCTAAACCTAGATCTAAAAAAATATTAAACAAAATATGTTGTATAATTTTTGTATCAACCCAGCCTCTAAAATCGGCATATCCAGATAGGAGCGGAAAAGTTAAAAATAGAAAATAAATAGAAGGAACAAGGTGATCAGATTCAGACTTTCCATTTTCCATTGTCATTTTGTTATAAATATTGTGTAATTTTTTCAAATCAATTATATGACAGCAGGCTGGTAAAAATTATAATAATGAAACATGTTCGACTTGGTCACCGAAAAAAAAAACTTATAATCAAAATTTTCCAATTTTCTTCGGGCATCTGGTGCACTAATAAGTTCTAAACTAGGTTCCAAAAAAAATTTAAATAAAATATATTGCATACTTTTTTTATCGATCCAGCCTCTAAAATCGGCATGTCCAGATAGGAGCGACAAAGTTAAAAATAAAAAATAAATAGAAGTAACAAGGTGCTTAGGTTGAGACGTTCCATTTTCCATTGTCATTTTGTTATAAACATTGTGTAATTTTTTCAAATCAATTGTATGACAGCGGTCTGCTAAAAATAATAATTTACGTAACAACATATATTATACAACAACGCCTATAAAAATTATTAATAAAAATATATAACTATATATTATGGTCAGCAAGGCATATATAAAAGATTCCTCAAAATTTGGATTTTATTGGTCACCCTAATTGTAGTCAGTACAGACCCGCAAACAATCCGCCGTGCGCGAGGTCCCGCGTCTTTACTTTAGTACACATACATCTCACATTGGTGAAAACCATCGTTTAGATTGTCTCGCATCTTGACTAACTTTTCAGTCAAGAAATTGTCTTGTCTAAAACGACCTTTAGACGTACATGCACAAGAGGCCATCGACTGGTGTCTTTCAGCCTAAGTACCTGCTTAAAATAATGGAAAATACAAAATCTAAAATATTTTATAATCTATTTCTTTAACTAAAGATTCTATTTCTTAAAAAATATGCTATTTTAATTATTATTATACATAATTTGGTAGTATGGGGAGGGTTGCATAACAAAGCCTTGCAACCTTTAAATATAGTACAGAAATTTATTTTGAAGGTAATATTTAAATACAATAAATCACACGCAACGAAAGATATGTATAACTATAAAATTACCGACGTTCGAACCATTTATATACATAATATATGTGTCTATATGCACCAAAATAAAAGACTGCAACAACATATCAGCCATGACTACAAGACGAAAAGTAAATATAATCAAAACATAAAGATACCATATATAAGTGTGAACCCACCTCTTAGCAATCTACATATCTAGATTTCGATCTTATTAGATCTCTTAGACCACTGAGCAGAAGAAACATTAATTTAATATCCTTCAACTACATTACTCCAAAATGTTATAATATATTGCCGCCAGAAATAAAAAACATAAACAAAATTAAATTGTTTAAATTAACGTATCACACTTTTATAGTGGATAATATAAACATTTTTAAAAATTGTATGTAGAAACAATAACATACTATCAATATTGTATTTTTCCAAATTCATCAAGACTATGCCATGTGTTTATTTTATGTATAAAATAAAGGACCTTTATTGGCATTTTCTTTACAAAAAACTCTTCAATATACCCAACCACAACAAAAATACATAAAAATACAAATAGAAATAAAAATAACACTTATAATTACAAATTAACATTATTTTAACATATTTTGTGTATATATTTTCGAAATAACAAAATGTAAATTATCTTGAATCAGGGCACATACAAGTACTACGTACTTAGGTGCAATAATGAAATTATTATAAAAAATATTATAAAATAAGGACAAAGTGTATAAATGTTTAAATGTAAATATAAGTGAAATAAATAAAAACAAATACAAATAAATACAAATAAAATAATAGTACTAATATACACTGACTACATCAGATTTTATGTAGTTACTTATCTTAAGGTCGTTTTAGACAAGAGAATTTCTTGACTCAAAAGTTGGTCAAGATGAGACAGAATCTAAATTGTCTCGTATCATACAGCAAATTATTTGAAATATTGAATTGGATGGTAGATCAAATGGTAAAATATACCGCATTCTATACGTTACGGGCAAATTGTATGAGAGGAGGATATATGGATTCATTTCTTGAACAACTGTTGAGCTAAGAAATTGTCTTGTCTAAAACGACCTTTAGAAAACACTGCATTCAATTTTTAAAAATATTTATGGCATTAATTAATTAAAAAATATATAAATGTAAGTAAAAATATAAATATTATGTAAATATGTGTAATGCCTCTATTATAATTAATCAACTATCTAATCATATTTAAGAGGTAATAAAATGTGAAATGTCAATAATGACACTTCGAATTTTATTACCATAAGGAAATTAATCTAGCTAATGCACTCCGCGGCATAAAGTTTAATTTAATGAAAAATGCTTATACCTATGCGCTGTGATATAATTGATATTAATAGAAAAGTATCTGACCGGCGAAATATTTACGGCCACTTAAAAGTGTATTTACAGCACACCAGAACCGCGATATTGGACTACAACTTGTGCACAAATTTGCGTTATAAACAATCAAATTTGGCAGCTTCATACTTTCTAAATTTGTTTCTATATACAAAAATTATGTAAAACGTATTTGAAAATACGGGCTTAGTCATTGCCAAAATAAATATATACTGTATCCAGATTATCGTAATTTTTTGGACTGTATTATTTTTTAAAACAGATTGGATAATACATTATTTATATAACAATAAACTGTGCTATTATTTAATTCCATTTGCGGCATTATAAAACCATCTGTGATCGTAATCGAACACAATCAATAATTAGCATACTATGCCATAAATCGTGACAATAATACGCTTGAGAAGTTTTCTATAACATAAACATACTCAATACGAGCTCGCCGTATTTATAGCAAAAAGCGGATGTTTTATATTAAATAACTTGTGTTTTATACGCGCGCAACATATGCTACATCTTCAATATGTCTGCATTACAGCATACACAGAGTATTGATGTACGAATTTCTCAGAAACAACGTTATATCTTAATTGTAATATTAGAGCGAGGTTTGCGTTGCGCGTCTGCATCTTGCCTGTTACCATGTACATATTCCGTGTTTCTAATTGAAAAGTTTAAAAATTTATATATTAATAAACTTCCAGTGAGGAATGTCTGAACATACATATGTTGTTGGATAACAATGATTAATTAAGGGACAACTTCCCCAATAACTTGCTCAACAACTCACTTCAATAGGCTCGCGATCATTGTCCCTGCATGCCAGCTCCGTACTGTACAAAGTAAACACCAATAGATTTGTGCGTGCCGTGAATGTAAATCGAAATAATTTTGAGGAAGTACCGGGAGTCGCAGGATGCGCTCATAATATTTCCGCTGGGTAAACACTGGAAATAACTGCGAGGCGCGGATAATTCGCGGCGCTCCAGCCCTTACCCAGTTTGCTTTTCTTAAATGCCGCAAACAATTTGCATATTCCCGTCGTACCAATATACAAACAATGCGTTGATGCACATTGGAAATACATACAAGCGAGAGTATAGGACATTGTTTAAATATAGAGGCCCATTGCATATAAAACAGACATGTCCTGGGTGATCTCATCCTGTAAATCGACCGCACTATCTAGTGGTCCGTGTAATGAATAATCCATGTTTATGCATTTTTCCAACAGCACGGACACTGACACGTCCACGTTTTGAACTTACGAAATTTCCACCTGAGGCGTCTTTTTAATTATGTATGCCTGCAAGGTACCACCCAAACACATCATCACATCGCCATTATTATTAATACCAAATCTCGCTAAATTCGTAAACAGGCCATGTAAACATGGCGGGCACACACGATCATTGTTCCCCGTAATTCCCCAGTCGCGATATAATTACTTAAATTAACCGACCGCACTGCATAAAAATACATTCATTGTTTCAGCGATACGTACGTAATCGTAAAAATAACTTTTGAATCACACACGCTTCTAAAAATAAATATTATCTAAAAGGTTCCCATACACTTACGAAATCGAAGATGCGTATTTTTAACTAGCGTAAGTTAAATTTATTGCGGTCGCTACAGTTTCCAATTTGTTTGGGGTTTGCATATATATATTTCCTTCGTGCACGAGGGCTTTATTTATATGAAAAAGAAAGGAGAGTAAATAGATTTATACATATGCTCCTTGTGTGGACATGCAGGCTATATATTTTTTGTCGCTCTTCTACGGACACGTCGTGGTTTACAGTAATCGAGTTTGGTTGGCCTCTCATCCTTCGTTTCCCCAGGAGAAGGAGCTCCTTGTTGTCCCGCTATCTCATGGAAAGTAGCCACGGCATTACCTTTTCAACCATTTCAATACGTGAAAAAGATACTCTGTTTCCCATTTTGTTGTCACTTCACTGTAATTACTTTCTATTTCCGTATCGGACGACATTTTAATTGAAAAGAAAAATACAATAGAATTTATTTGTGCCGGATTTTGTGAAACGTATAATATTATGTAGGATAGTCGTGTTGAGAATAGATAGAAGATCTAAATCAAACAAGTACAACGACCGCCCGTATGTTTTGCGGGAAGTACATATCAAAAAGAAATGCCCTCTGTAAACATATAAGCAGACTCGAAGATGGTAAATATAATAGTAAATAAAACAAAACTTGAATGTGTATTTGTATCAAAAACGAACGTTTATTTGCATTGAATAATGTAGGTACATATGTGTTGCGACTTACTCTACATATAAGGCGCTAACAATGTTGATTGTATTATACACACCTTAATGATTTATGTTTTTAATCTACATATAATTCATTTGAATTTAAATTAAAACCGCATTAATCCGAACATACTAAAATATGTTCTAATGATTAAATGTAAATAAAATCGTTTAATAATTTACGTGTGCATTAACCGTATGTTGCTAGACTTTATTAGTTTAACGCAGACCGTTTGTTGGAACAATGTAACCTGGATAGTGTACTGCCGTATGTGGACATATAGAAAATATAAAAATTAGATTTGTGAACATCACAACGTATAACAATGTTTGCTATAGATATTGAACTCGGTCAATGGTAAATACGTTTCAAATCAAATTTAGTTATTCCCTCTATCTTCTGTGTACTCCGATATGTGCGCCTCTTTGAAAGTGGAAGGAATATTTGTACCCACCCCGAGGTAATACCGTTAACTTAAAATAGTTTACCCCTGGTGGAAGAAAGCTGTCGCGCCGAGAAAACTCTTTTAGATCAGATTTATAGTTTGATGTATCCATTTGCATTTAATCGATGCATTGGAATAAATTAGTCTTCTCTAGACAGCTCCTAATCGAAATGTTCAATTATTTGTTGTGCGGCATCAGTCGATGGAATTACACAGTAGCGCGATTCTTTGCGGTCGATATGCTTATGTTTGATTTAAAATCGCTCTAGGATATTCACACGGAACATATATCACTCACGCATGCCTCGCCTGAAATTCATTACATTTACTGTTATATTTATAATTCTCATACAAGTTGCAAATAGATTTTCTAAATATCTTATTGCAACTAAAAATAGCGAAATTGAAAATTTTATGTGCGCGTTTTAAGTGGCCGTCAATATTATTTTCACGAACTATTCATATTTAATGAGAATAGAATGGAATATAGCGTTCTAAGATAATTAGTTGTGATATATACATATGTATATAAATGTAATTTACGAGCATAGCACTATTCAACATACATTTCGGTGCCTGCGATGTTTTAAAGGTAATTTTTTGGACAGAAACCAAAATAGTAGTTAATTTTGAACTTGAAATTAAAATTATATATATATATATTATATATTATATTATATATTATAATTATGTTTAGCACTTGTTTAGCTATAAAGTGAAATATTATTTGTTTATTTTGTTCAATTAATAACGGCTGAATTCAGGAAAATTCAAGATCTAATCCAATAAAAACAATTTTTTAATGTATATTAAATTTTATTCTTGAATTTACTGAATAATGATAAAATAATATTTTTGGCACTTATTTAGTTTTAAAATGAAGCATAAATTTTTTTGTCAACTTTCTGTCTTTCTTCCGGGTCCACGTCCCTTGTTCGGACGGCATACCTCTTCACCGCTCTCGCCTTAGTCTTCGAATTATGGCTTTCTCCTCCTCCCTGTTAGTACCTGTTCGTTCACATCTCCTCCTATAAATTAGAGTCATCTCCGTGGCCCGAAATTCAATGGGAATGATGTTGGATATCACCAAGACTGCTTCCCTTGCCGCGCCTCCAAGCCTTAGGACTGCTAACCTTTGGGCTGCCCCTATCATCTGTTTGGTCTTTTCAATTGTCATCTTGTGGGCTTAAATTGGTGCTCTGTATGTCATGATGTTGTGATTTTCCGTCCCTTCCGGTGATGTGTAACGATGTAAACATCCTGCCGATGACGCCAATACTGAGGGGAACCACCACTGGTTAACTCTTGGAACGTCGTCGGAAGGAACTGAAAGCGTCGCTGCCACCACCTCAATGACTGAGGACTAAAACTATTGCTGTGGTGTTGAAAAGTTGTGGATCTTGTTTGGGTGAAGACTATGTTGTGTGTGTCTTCTTGGTCGCTCCGCGACTGTCTCGTTGAAGGGTACTCTTGCCACTATGTCCTCTTCTGTGTCGTCCTAATTACGCTTTCAATTGGGTTAGTAGGTCATTAGGGTTTCGTTGTGACTTAACGACCGATTGGCTTATCTGCCCAGACAATCGGGCGACGCTTAAGTACACACAACACCGTGGTGCACCATTCAGGGTGCTTCGGATAATTTCTAGTGTGTTTCCCACCATTTTCACGCCACTCGCGTATGGGTTCTACTTCTCTGCCTATAGTGCTGGTAACTGGAACTACAGTTGGACCTACAGTTTAACGTTGATTCTGAATCACTGCAGTGTTTAGATGAGAATATCATCTACTCCGGACCAGATAAGTGTCTTAGCCGTAAAACCTCACGCTGGTCATTGTCAAAGTGTTTCCCTTTGTGAGGTATGAACTCACGATCTTTAGAGCAGCAGTTCGATACCTTACCACTAAGATACGCTCTCGAATATTACATGCACTCTACACCCCTCTTTTGATCACTTATTGACTGGACTAAATAGAAATAAAGCAGTTTATTGTAGATGATAATTACATACTGTCTGAATAAAATTAAATGACATTAATAGTAAAATTATTTTAATCCACAATTTCCAACATGATTTATTTCTGTTCAATATGGAACCCCTCTGCGCGAACAAACTAGTCTTAATCGTCAGTTTCACCAGACAAATATTGACAAGATTGGATTGAATTATAAACACGAGCGGCAAACCAATGTATAACAAATACACTTAAAACTACTCGTAAAACATAGCATTTGTTATGAAAGTAAAATAAACGTCGTTCGGAATTTATTTCCAAAACAAACTGTCGGTATAAATTGTACAATAATCAATAAGTAATGTGTGAAAATTTACATTTTCATGATGAAATTGAATGGATTACTGTTTAAGTAGTTTGATACTATATTGCGGTTTTATTTAAACGGGTTTGCGGGCATTATTATTCTTGGATAATTTATACGAGGTACTTTTTGTTAGTTTTAACAACCACACTAGGCCACTGGGTTGGGTAAAGGAAGATATTATACAAGGATAATTAGTCTTGAATTGTTTTGTCAGTATTATATTGTTGGGGAATTTATATCAGGCACAGTAAGATATTTCATTTATGACCACTCTCTCGACTAGAAAAATGTTACAGTATTCTGGGACAAATATTTATTAATATTCGCGTAAATAAATTATGTGCTCAGTGATGAAGCGCAATCCTTTTCATACATAGAATTTATGTTGAAAACTTTTATCATATACTATATTATGAGTAGTTTTTTATATTTAACTAAACCCAAATCGACGCCTTTCTACAAAAAGCACCCAACCCACAAAATATTTTAGTTTCTCTTACCTGTATACTCAAGGCAAATAATTTATCTAATATAAATAAATATAATTTATAAGTGCTAGAAGTCCAAAAATTAACCTGAAACGAATAAATAATTTTTAATGTATATAAATTATATTGAACCCAGTATCCACAACTTTAACATTAGATGAGTTAGTTACTATCGGCAGACAGGCGTCCAAATAGTATTATATATATATATATATATATATATATATATATATATATATATAAAACTCGCTATTAACTGACAATTTTGCTTTTACACCTAATTTTGAAGTGCAATTGAGGAGCAAAAGTTCGAATCCAACTACAGATGCATTTTTGCAAATACCCCCACAGTTTTTTACAGGTTTTCTCTGAGGTTAAGGAATATGTCGCATAAGGATTAATGTTATTATATTATTTACTATGTGAAATTCCCGTCGTCCAACGGCATATTACGAATCAACTGTCTCGCTAACTCCTCTGAGCACGTTTTTTTTGTATACGTTTCCTCTCAAAATATAGTCAAACGTAATATTGTACACTCTGTTTCTTGTTCTAACTATGCAGTTGCAATTCTTATGATAACAATCGACTACTATTTTACTATGCTAAGGTGCCACCACGTGTCACTCCCCATCCTACACAGCGCACACGCGGTGTACCCCAGCCCCATCCACTCTTTTCTTGCTCGCTCTTCTGACCCACACCTCCCTCTTGCCTTTGTCCTCTTTGCTCCACTCTCCCCTGGCTAAGTAGCTCGGGAGTTTCCCCTGTACTTGCCACTCTACGCCCGGGTTGTATGACCTCTCAGCCATTCTTATTTGCCTTTCTTGCCACTCAATATCCCTCAATCTCTCCCTTATCTCAGTTCCTAGGCTATCCCTTTCTCTCAGCTTCTCCTCTATCCACACCTCAGACATACCCACTCTTTCATACATCCTTTCTCTATCCTTCCTCCATCTACTCTCTGTTCTACTTTTACACCTCATCCACACCTCCCATACCAGTCTTTCCTCGCCCAAATCCTGCAATCTTTCCTCAAACTTCACAACCCTTGTCTCCTGCAACAGCACTGCCCTCGGTGTCGACCTCTCGAGCCCTAGCAAATTCTTCAGGAACCAACTTTGCTCCCTTTCTATTAACTCCCATTCACGCAATCCCCACACTTCCACTCCATACAACAATATAGGTTTACACACGCATCTTGCACGCCATTACTAGGTTACCACCCCACAAACTCCCCCATTTTCTGCACGCAATCCCCCAAGCCATTCTTGCTTTCGCCTGCATACACTCCACATGCATCCTAAGCCCTCCTCCATAGTCAAACCAAAAGCCCAAATAGGACGTCGAAGAGAGATCAAAAAAACAAACACAAATAATAATAACAAGTTATATATATATATATATATATATATATATATATATATATATATATATATATATATATAAATCCGGGTTCATAGCGAGTGGTTTCGCCTTCCGGTACCCTGCCTCCAGGCTCGGCAATCGAGCCAATCTTCTTCCTTCATGATCCCAACCTTCCATGCAAGCGCTGGGCGACCTCTTCGTCTTTTTTCCGAAGGGACCCATTCATAAAGCTGTTTAGGTAGTCGTTCAGCTGGCATCCTGTTCACATGCCCAAACCAGATCAGTTGTTTTGTTTGTATTTCATGTATGATTGTGTCTTTCGCTTTCATTTTGTCTCTAATCACCGTATTTCGTATTTTGTCGAGCCTGGATATTCCTGCTGATTTTCTCAGGAAGTCCATCTCTACGGCAAGAAGGTTCTTCTCCAACGATTTAGAAATAGGCCATCCTTCGCATCCGTAGGTTAACGTACTCTTAAGGATCGAGTTATAGATGAGCATTTTCGTTCGGCGTCTTATGTTAGGTTGCCACAGTGTAGAGTTTAGTGCCCGTATTACTTAGTACTTAGTTCTTTATATAACTTTCCACTTTACCATTATCATCAATTTCAGTGCCAAAATAAGTATACTTTCTGCAGGTTTTTATTTTGTCGCCACTTTCCATAATCAGATCCGTAGCTCTAACACCAATGCACATCTACTGACTCTTGTTAAAGTTCATTTCTAATCCTCATTTTCCGTATTCTTCATGAAGTTTTCGGGACATATACTGCTTATCATCGTAGTCTTGAGCCACAGCGACCTGATCATCGGCATAATGCAGTGTATATAGGGTGTTATCTCCCACCGGCATTCCCATTCCATGGCATTTCCTTCTCCATTGTTTCAGGGCGGCATCAAGATATATGTTAAACAGTGTTGGCGATACATGACAGCCCTATCGGAGGCCCTTTGTAACTGCGAAACTGCTCGTTAGGTGGGTTCCAAGCATTATTAGTTCCTTGTATAGTTCTTTCAAAGAACCAATCACATTGACGTTAATGTTGCTTCCGTCCAGTACTTCCCACATCTTGCTCACGGGCACGCTGTCATATGTCTTACTTAAGTCTACAAACATAACGTGTACCTCTCTGTTTCTGGCAATCCGTTTTTCTATTAGTTGGGTTAGACAGAATATATTGTCGACTGTTGATCGGCCTGCTCGAAAGCCACTTTGTTCCTCCATTTCGTGTGGGTGGTATTCTTTGCATATTAACTCTTTTAGTACTCTGCCATACAGCCGACTAAATGTGCTAGTTACGGATATTCCCCGATAATTATCGCAACAGTCCTTCCCTTTTTATGTATAGAAGATATCCACACTGTCTTCCACTCATTCGGCAGTTTATCCCCATTTAAGCACTTGGTAAACATTTGTGATATCAGTTGGAATAGTATTTTGGTTCCATACTTAAGCAATTCAGCTGAAATACCCCCTGGTCCAGGTGAACTTCTATTCTTCGGTTTCTTAATGGCATTTCCAACAGCTTCTACACTTATTTCGACTTTATCGCCTTCTAGGAGGTGGTGTACGCTTCGATTTTCAGTGGTGTAGCCTGGGCGGCTTTCCATTCGCAAATTTTCGTAGTGTTTAACATAATTTAACATAATAAAACCGGGTGCATGGGCCCGGTTTTATTATGTTAATTCCTGATCTTTCAGTTTTGTCTGACTAAAAAATGTCTGTATAAAGACACAACGATATTTCAAAACAATAATAAAGTACTTATAACCATTTTCATAAATGTCCTGTAAATGTAAGTATAAGTATAAAAAGTCCTTTATTATTATTATTTAAATTTTATCATAATGAAATGAATAATTTACTCAAATGGTTGTGCAACCATATTATAAATTTATATAATGTTTAACTAAAAAACATAATTCTGATGACTCGCCATACTTCCTGAAACCTTTTACCTCCGATATAGGTGTCTAGCTCCTTGTATTTCATGTCCTAGCTGTTGTTCTTTTCGGTGATGACAGTACGTTTAAAGTTGGCAAGTTAAAAATTAATAACAATAGGAAATAATAATACTAAAAGTACGATCCGTAGATTGTTTGTGACGGTTTTTTTTTTCTGTTCGTCTGTTATGTAGTTTTATACATAACTTGTTAAGTATTATCCTGTTTGCTTCTTTTTATTAAAATTTTGTTTGTGGTCGTTCCAGTCTCTGTTCAATAGGAATTAGTCCAGTCTTGTTGTATAGGTCTGTGTTTTTATGTTTTTATATTATAAAGATTTTAAAACAATAGTTGTATAGTAAGTAACGTAAAGTAACAATAGTAATTTATTACTATAAGTTAACAATAGCTACATATTGTTAATAATCACAATTATAGTTTCACATAGTTTTGTAATAATATAGTGCTGTTAATTTAATACAATAAATCATAATAAATTTATTATAAGCCTGAAATGAATAACAACACAGATTAATGTCGGTAGTAGCAGTGACCTACATTTAGTAAATTTAAAAGCAAACGCATCATCAATAAAATGTGATAAGGATTTACAGGATTATAGTTTTATTTAAAATAAAAATATCTCACGCCATATTTTTAACTTTTAACTGGTAGTAAATATTGCAAATATACCGACCAGTATGATAGTTTCATCTGTATTTATCACATACAAGTTTTTTCGCATATCCGGGTGCGGATTAATAAATAAAACTAATATGTTTAAAATTTTTGAAAAGATAATCTTTTTTTACGGAGACTTCCAAAATTATGTTATTGTTTGATTGTATAATGGAGCAAACTTATAGAAACTCATATAGATATTTTCACTATATAGTTTCTTTGATAGAAACGATGAAAACATTTGAAATTTGAGAAGTGTTTCTTAATATACATAAACTATGTTATACGACATACGTAGTTATGAAAACAATATGTTATCGCGGTAATTTTCTTAACCCTCCGTTGGTATGGTGACTACCTCAGCTGCTTAAGGTATTGTGGGTCAATACTGACCCACACTCTTATGATTTTTTTTGTGTTAAAGGTTTGCCGGTAAACATTTTTTGGCGATGATTACTACATCTTTAGCGTATTCATTAAGCATTACTAGTGAAATTATGCATATTAAAAAAAAATAACAGAAGTGTCCTTTTTTTTCATGTTTTTACTCTTCTTTTTGTATCTTCTATGGTATTTTTTATCTCCTCCTTTCCTTTCTTCAATTTCTCGTCTGGAGCACGGGTGTCTTTTTATCTTGTTTGTATATTTCCCTCCATTTCTTCCTGTCTAGTGTTAATTGTTTAATCTCTTTCCATTTAATGTTTCCGCATCTTCTCTCACTCTATCATCCCATGTTTTCCTTGGTCTTCCTATATAGTTGCTTCCTGTTACTCTGCTCTAGTATATCATTTGTCGAGTTGCACATAAATAATTTAAACTTGAAACTTGTTCAAGTTTCTGGACAAATCTAGTACAATGTTATTCATGCTTTATGTCAAGTTTCTGTGATATTGTCTAGTGCTATAATACAAAAAATAAGTAATAACACACAAATTAAATTAAAGAGAAGAAAAAAATCTAGCATAACAACAAACAACATGCTTCACGCCAGGTTTTCCGTGTCCAACGATTGGTGAAAGCACTGTGAAGGAGACACGCTTTAATTTGTTAACTGTAATTGGAACAGTAAAATTGTAATTGCTATCGTAAATGAGTTCTTATCACTATTAGTTCTTAGTATTATTAGCTATTTAACTTTTCTTTTACTTATTTTTAATTACTTTAATTTAATTTAATTATTTCAATATTTATAACTGTTTTAAATATGTTATACGTCAATAGTAAATAGCTCCATGCTAATAAACGTATATTATGATAATAATACTGTGTACCGTCGTCGTCCGTCTCGTACTGAGCATTGTGGAGCCTGAGTTCGATCCCCAGCGGGAAACGAATTTTCACGAATCACCTTTCACAGTTTTTCAGAGGTTTTCTGTGAAGTTAAGGTGATTAAACTCCTCTGAGCTTCTCCCTTGACCGGCGGAAGAGCCTCACGGCTTATAGCCCTATAAAGATGGAAGTTTTTTGTTTAATACTGTGCTATTTGTCTTTATATACATTGTAATGATAACAGTTAAAATTATAAATTCTTTGTCGCGCGTTGCATAGTAAGCCGTTGCTTTTTTTCTCTCAAAAGATTTACAGCCTTTAAACTTCTTCTGAATTTATTGCGATCGATCGAATCAAACTGAATATATTCGGCAGATAGTTTTAAATGAGTTTGTTACCCTTTCTGTGGGTCGGAGTTAAATTGTTTGGTTGTATTCCCCCACGCCACACTTCCCTAACAAGTTTTACTATGAATTAAGTGAACTTTATTAAAACACGTGTCGATTTTGAAAACAAATCCATTGCGCTTTACAGACATTTTACTTACAAATTTGTCAATAATAATAACTTATTAACTATTCCAATTTTTTATTAAATTATTCAGGAATAACTTACAGACGAATGATTCGACTCTTAATGCCCGTTCTACAATTGATATTTAACTGGAGAATAAGGATATTCATGGAATAAGTGTGAGATATTGGCGTTAATCTTTTCTTCTTATTCTTTCTGCCCATTGTTGTCCACTTCTGAACGTAGTCCTCCTTTAGATTTTTCCACGATGTTTTGTCTTGTTCTTGATGGTACCAGGCACGTCCTGCTACCTCTTTTACATCGTCCAACTTTGATGTCTTCCGATTGCTATTTTTGTTTCCCTTGGTCACCATGACGTTATACGATGTGTCCATCGACAGTATTTTTGTCTGGCAACGTGCCCTATCCAGCTACACCTGAGTTCTGCAATTCACGCCATGATATCTGTCACGCCGGATCTTCTGCGAATCTCTTCATTCCGAATTCTGTCTCTCAACCTTACGCTTAACATGGCACGTCCCATCACTCGTTGCATAGTGCGTAATCGGTTTGCACTTTGTACGGTGAGTGTCATGTTTCTAAACCGTATGTTGTTACCGGGAGGATGCATTTTTCATACACCTGCCGCTTTAAACCATTGGGAATTTCTCTATTTTTTAGTATGTAGCCCAATTTGCCAAACGCAGCCCAACTATGTTGTAATCATCTTGAAATTTCTGCCGTCTGGTTGTCTTTACCTAACCTGATCTTATGTCCCAAATGTATATATTCGTTCACCTTTTCTATGGCCTGATCTTGGATAGTGTCGTTGGTGTTCTGCCTACTCATAATCTTTGCTTTTGTTATGTTCATTTTCATGCCTACTTGTTTCGATGCCTCGTTTAGTTGTTTTAACATGGTTTCTAACTGTTTTAAGTTGTTGCTGATCAACACGATATCATCGGCGAATCGGAGATAGTCGACATTGATGCCATTTGTCGGCCAGGGTAGCTTTTTGAAAATATCGTCCATTACCAGATTGAACAGCTTCGGTGATATTGTGTCCCCCTGTCTGACACCCTTCCCTATAGGTATTTTGCTCCTGCTACTTAAAATCTCGCTGGTAATTCTATCTTCGTGAGCGGTATATACTGGTTACAATTTTATCAGATAACTCTTCCAGCTCAAGATTTTGCAAGATCTCTGTAGGAAGGCGTGTTAAAAGCTCTTTCTCGTACTGCGTCTGATGATGGTTTAGCTGTTCATCGGTATTTTGGTTGGTTCTGTGTTTTATTAGTTTTGTTCTTTCGATTTTAGTAATGATGACGATTGTGGCTCGTACAAGTCGATGATCGCTGTCGGTGTCTGTAACCATATGTTTGTTTGTTTAAATATGCCATTTTATCTTGGGTAATACTTCCTCGAGTTTTTGTAGGTATTCAGCATTTTTCAAGGTTCGTATGTTGTATGTCATTGTGAGTATTTTCTTTCCCTGTTGGATTTCCAATATTTTCTTTTTATATCAAATATGCCTCCCCCAGAATCCATGAGGCTGACTGATTCTATTGAATCAATTAGAGATTATAAGTGTATGAGTTTATTATTGCGATTATGTGTCTCTACTCTTCTGGTGTATATTGTTTTCTGAATTTAATCTATTCATGTTTGAGTAAAGAGTAGTTGGCATTAAACGCCACGTTTGTCTAGCGTGTTCGCGAGTTTTTGGTTGTTCTGCCCTCTTCATCTCTTCATGATCCTTTCGTCTCCTTCCGCTTCTTGAGGGCATTAACCAGCTTTCACCTATATCCTAGCCAGATGCTCTTAATGAGTGTTATCAGTCGGGCCCCATGGCCTGGGAGCTCCTCGATCCCTCCTTCTTTTGTATCCAGGCTTGTGACAGACACTAACGAATTCCGACATTGGCGATCTATCAATACAACGAGTAAAATAACAATTTTGTTTCCTGGAAATAAAGTTAAAGGATGGAACTCAAAGCTCCTATTTCCACTAAAATGTAGTTACTTATCGATCACAATAATGTATTCATACTCAAAGAATACTTATATGTGTGAAATATGATAAACAACATTCCATTGTGAATAAATGTTACTATTATAAAACTTTCCACGGTTTCGTAATTATGATTTTCCATAGCACTACTAATATAAAAGAAAATTACCAAAAATTATAACATAAAAAGTAAATGCGGCGGCTTTATTAAACCAATAAACCGACATGCAAAGCCCACTATTGTTACTGTTTACTTGACTGATGGCCAATTCTATTTGCGCTACCCTATAACGGAAATAGATTCGATGAATAATGAATAATATGGAGGCGAACATGATACCGCATTAAGACTGTTTATTGCGGAATTTTATTTGAAAAAAAAAAGCTTGAAATAAAACGAATAGTAAAGTATTTGTGTAATAAGTTTTACCGCGTGCAGTTAATTAAAGGAAGAAGTTTTAATGAAAATAATTGGATTGTTTTATATTTCGCGTGGCTGAAATAATATTGTAGAGCCAAGCTGGCTATTGTTTGTCGGTTTTATTTAATAAATATGGTTCTATATAAATATTATAATAAAAATAGTGCATTATGTATTGATCCAAATATCAGGCAACTTATTTATTTCACGATTGACGAAAAAACCGGTTAAATAATTTTTCAGAATGAAA
Organism: Lordithon lunulatus; assembly: GCA_963942505.1. NCBI lineage: Eukaryota > Metazoa > Arthropoda > Insecta > Coleoptera > Staphylinidae > Lordithon > Lordithon lunulatus. Next base: position 57,421,017 of record OZ012667.1, on the reverse strand, counting down.
TTATTGGTTATTCACTATTAAATTGGCAGTACTAGAATTGACTATTATTGACCGTGTAAGGTGTCTTTTACATGGTCAATAATACTGTCAATCCTGGTACTGTCAATATTTGCTTCAATCCTCCTTTTATATTTATGAAGTAATCAATTATCCGGACAAAGATTAGTATTCTCTTCATTATATCATTAACATACCTTACAAGACGAGTAATACTGGCAATATTTTAGAATAATGAACATTTTAAACATATTATCGTACAGTAAAACTATCATTATTCTAAAATATTGAGTAATATTGATCGTGTAAGGTGCCTTAAATGAATGTTTTGTATACAATTTTGAGATTTTAAACAACAGGGACATAAAAATTAATTAAATCTTTTTTGGTGACTAGTACAATATAATATGTTGCTTTTGCAATAGGGCGTTTTTCAAATGACAAGCAAAAGAATGAAAAACTGAAACTGTCTAGTGTATCTACTATGCAAATTATACTAGTACTTTAATATCTTGACAACTTCAGAACTATTAAAACCAACTAAACATTCAAAACTTTCTTGTAAGTTATACCGCAAACACAGAACCATTTCCTGCGATTGCATTTATCGGGCCGGGCTGTTATGTTAGTAATTAGCTTAAACGTGCGGGCGGCATTAAATTAGCCGGTAGTTTATTTTCACGCTGAATGCCGATATAATTATATAGATTAGCCGATGAGGGGGGCCCGCTGATGGATTTAATAACGGCGCTCGGTGCATTTAATTTTAGGTTGCAATGCGAAGAGTCCCTGGGCCGTCCTCTGCCCACGCCGACTAGATGCGCATATTACTTTCAATTACTTTTGGTGCGCTGTTTAAATCGCTGATTGCCCACAATTAAAATCACTGTTTGCGTGCGCTTTCAGCATGATTAAAAATCCTTTTCGAGCCGCCAACGTCAATGACATCGCGGGGGCACGTTATTGTAATTTAGAAAATGTATTTATGGGGAAGTGTTGTTGTGTTTATTGTTTGCATGTGCGTTTTATTATGTAAGTGATCAATGGATTGGATTGCTGACTATTTTTTTAAAATATCGTTGATATATATATATAGATATAGTTCTAGAATAGCATTATACATGAATTTTGGTTATGCCTTTGTGCATTTTCAAAAGATATAATTTAAAAGTTAACAAAATGTATAATTGCTGTAGAAACAGTGGTAGTTTTGTATATACAGCTATACTTTCTAAATTTAATAATTAATTTATTTTTTTTATTAATTATTTAATAGAGAATTAGTTCTAGAATACTAGTACACATGCATTTTGTTTATGCCTGTCTGCGTTTTGAAAATATATTACTTCAAATTCAAAACATTTACAATGTCTATAGAAACAGTCTTAGTTTAGGTAAATACATCTATATTTTTCAAATTTTGAAATTAACCACATTTTTTAAATACTGTTCTAATACAGAAACAATTATAGAATCGTATTTTACATGTATTTTGTGTATGCTTTTCTAAGTTTAGAAAATATATTACATCAGTCAACAAAATGTATAATTGTTATTAAAATAGTGTATTTTTTTCCAATATAGCCATATTTTCCAAAGTTATGAATTAAAAAAACGTTTCAATTGATTTTATAATACAGCATTAGTTAGATAATACTATTATACATGAATTTTGGTTATGCTTGACTGCGTTTTGAAAATAGATCACTTCAAAGTCAACAAACATACAATGTTTCTAGAAAACGTCTTAATTTAGACCTCTATATTTGTCATATTTTCGAATCAACCAATTTTGTTTCACATTTCTGATACAGAAATAGTTATAGAGTCCAATTATATACGAATTTTAAGTTTGCCTTTCTGCGTTTAGAAAATATATCACTTCAAAATCAACAAAATATGTAATTGTTATTGAAACAGTGGTGCTTTTATATATACCTATATTTTTCAAAATTATGAATTAAAAAAAGTTTTAATTGATTTTCTAATACTGAATTAGGTCTCGAATACTATAGTACACGAATTTTGATTATGCTTGTCTGCGTTTTGAAAATATATGACTTCAAAGACCAAGAATGTACAATGTTTATGGAAACAGTCTAAGTTTAGGAAAATACAGCTATATTTTTCAAATTTTCGATTTAACCAAATTTTTAAAATACTTTTCTGATACAGAACTAGTTATAGATTATTATAGCTGTATTTTGAGTATGTCTTTCCTATATCATTTCAAATATATTTTGTAAACGCAGAAAGATACTCAAAATACAGCTATACTCCGATTCTATAACTAGTTCTGTATTAGAAAAGTATTTTAAAAATTTGGTTAATTCGAAAATTTGAAAAATGTATAATTGTTATTGGAAGAGTGGTATTTTTGTAAATACAGCTATATTTTCCGAAGTTATGAATTAAGAAAACGTTTAAATTGTTTTCCAAATACAAAATTAGTTTTAGGATACTATTATTCATTAATTTTGGTTATGCTCGTTTGCATTTTCAAAATATATTACTTCAAAGTCAACAATTGAACAATGTTACTAGAAGGTCTTAGTTTAGATAAATACAGCTATATTTTTTTACCTAGCTAATAAAGAAATAGTTCTATAATTGTATTATACGTGCATTTTGAGTACACCTTTCTAGTTTTAGAAAAAACATCACTTCAAAATCAAGAAAATATATATTGGTTATTGAACCAGTGGTATTTTTGCAAATACAGCTATATTTTCCAAAGCTTTGCATTAAAAAAACATTTCAATTGATTTTATAATACCAAATTAGTTCTAGAATACTAGTATACATGAATTTTGGTTATGTTCGTCTGTGTTTTGAAAATATATCACTTCAAAATCAAAAAATGTACAATCTCTACAGAAACGGTCTTAGTTTAGGTAATACAGCTATATGTTTTAAATTTTGAATTAACAACATTTTTTAAATACCTTTCTAATACAGAAATAGTTCTAGAATCGCATTATACGTGCATTTTGAGTATGCCTTTCTGCTTTTAGAAAATATATCACTTCAAATTTAACAAAATGTATCATTGTTTTTGAAACAGTGGTATTTTTGCAAATAAAGCTATATTTTCGAAAGTTATGAATTAAGAAAACGTTTCAATGATTTTTCTAATACAAAATTAGTTTTAAAATACTAGTATATTTTAATTTTGGATATGCTCGTTTGTATTTTGAATATATATATATATCACTTCAAAGTCAAAAATTAAACAATGTTTCTAGCAACGCTCTTAGTTTAGATAAATACAGCTATATTTTTTATATTTTGGAATTAAACCATTTTTTAAAATACCTAGCTAATACAGAAATAGTTCTATAAATGTATTATACGTGCATTTTGAGTACGCCTTTCTAGTTTTAGAAAAGATATCACTTAAAAATCAACATTTGTTATTGAACCAGTGATATTTCTGCAAATACAGCTATATTTTCCAAAGCTTTGCTTTAAAAAACCGTTTCAATTGATTTTATAATACAAAATTAGTTCTAGAATACTAGTATACATGCATTTTGGTTATGCTCATCTTCGTTTTGAAAAAATATAACTTCAAAATCAAAAAATTTACAATGTCTATAGAAACGGTCTTAGTTTAGGTAATACAGCTATATGTTTCAAATTTTGAATTAACAAATTTTTTAAATACCTTTCTAATACAGAAATAGTTCTAGAATCGTATTATACGTGTATTTTGAGTATGCCTTTCTGCTTTTAGAAAATATATCACTTCAAACTTAACAAAATGTATAATTGTTTTTGAAACAGTGGTATTTTTGCAAATAAAGCTATATTTTCGAAAGTTATGAATTAAGAAAACGTTTCAATGGTTTTTCTAATACAAAATTAGTTTTAGAATACTAGTATACATTAATTTTGGTTATGCTCGTTTTCATTTTGAAAATATATCACTTCAAAGTCAAAAATTGAACAATGTTTCTAGAAACGGTCTTAGTTTAGATAAATACAGCTATATTTTTTATATTTTGGAAGTAAACCATTTTTTTAAATACCTAGCTAATACAGAAATAGTTCTATAAATGTATTATACGGCCATTTTGAGTACGCTTTTCTAGTTTTAGAAAAAACGTCACTTCAAAATCAAGAAAATGTATATTTGTTATTGAACCAGTGATATTTTTGCAAATACAGCTATATTTTCCAAAGCTTTGCTTTAAAAAACCGTTTCAATTGATTTTGTAATACAAAATTAGTTCTAGAATACTAGTATACATAAATTTTGGGTCTGCTTGTCTTCGTTTTCAAAATATATCACACTGTCTATAGAAACGGTCTTAGTTTAGGTAAATACAGCTATATGTATCAAATTTTATATTAACAAAAATACCTTTCTGATATAGAAATAGTTCTAAAATCGTATTATATATTTATTTTGAGTATACCTTTCTGCGTCTAGAAAATATATCACTTCAAACTTAACAAAATGTATATAGTTATTGAAACAGTGGTATTTTTGCAAATACAGCTATATTTTCCAAAGTTATGAATTTAAAAAAAAACATTTCAATTGATTTTCTAATACAGAATTAGTTCTAGAATACCAATATACATGAATTTTGGTTATACCTTTCTACTTTTTGAAATTATATCACTTCAAAATCATTATAAAATGATGATGTTGCTATTCGGTCAACAGAAGCTTTTAGCAACCGTCTACATTTATGTTCAATAAGTAATAACTACCTACTGCAAGAATTAAAGAAGACATTCATCACAACATACCCTCGAACAATAAATACCGTAATTCGCGCTCCAGCACTGTTGATGTTAAATCAAAGAATGGGTCATTATTTAGACGGCCCGCGGCTTCTTCGTCGTTTCCGTCAGAAACGAGGGCAGTTTCCCGCCGTCTTTCATATACGTAGCATCCTGTCTACACTCGTTATGTGCCCTATATATTTTATTCCGTTCCTGCTGACCAACAATGTGAAATATTATTGAATGAATTGATGCTAAGCCACCCAATGCACCGCGGTAGATGAGTCCAGCCGATACGCCTATCTTGTCAGGTGTAAATGTAATTTGCATGCGTAGCGTATGCGATTTTTCTGGTGCACTTTTGTTCTAAGAAATGAGAGCAAGCTGGGTGGCCGCGGCCGTCAGTTCATGGTACTGCTATCACGATTCGGCCGCGGTGTTCATAATGGTAATTCTATCGCCTCATAAATTATGCTCGAGCAGATGCAAGCAGTAATTTATAATGAACTAGCGTTTTTTTTTTATGCACAAACATTTGTAAACACAATGTGTTTATTTATAACTATTATATAGTAATGGACACTTCACTTTTGAGCAGATAATTATTATTATTCTCATAAAAGTCAAAGGACTCAAGTCACTAAACTACAATTCATATTAAGCCTGATTGCATATAGTGATTTATATTCAATAATTTTTAATACCAGCAAAATCAATGCAAAACAGTGTTTTTATCGAATAAATTGAAAATAGTTATCGATAGGTTTAGAACTATCGACTAAAAACTATCTAGTCTAGAAAATATCTATCTATATCGATAGGTTTACTATAATATATAATATTGTGATAATAGCAGATTATCGATACTTATTATCGATATTTACTAGGTAATTACTATAGATATTTTCTAGACGATTATCGATAGCTTTTAGTTGATAGTTTTAGAACTATCGAGTAAAAGTTATCGATAATAATCATCTAGAAAATATGTATAGTAATTAACTAAAAAATATCGATAATAAGTATCGATAATCTGCTATTATCACAATATTATATATTATAATAAACCTATCGATATAGATAGATATTTTCTAGACGATTATTATCGATAGCTTTTAGGTTTACTATAATATATAATATTGTGATAATAGCAGATTATCGATACTTATTATCGATATTAACTAGGTAATTACTATAGATATTTTCTAGACGATTATCGATAGCTTTTAGTTGATAGTTTTAGAACTATCGAGTAAAAGTTATCGATAATAATCATCTAGAAAATATGTATAGTAATTAACTAAAAAATATCGATAATAAGTATCGATAATCTGCTATTATCACCGCCATGAACTTTCCTTTCCCTAAAGCCTGGTTTACACGGGTAGAGTAGTCAGATGAGTAGAGTAACAAGTAGAGTAACTCTACCCGTAGAAACCTATAGAGTAGCTAGTAACTGGTAGAGCAGAGTATTATACCGCATGCAGAAAGTGGGCTGTATTCTACTTATCCACCTCAACTCATACTCTACTTGCCCAATTACTCAACCCGTATAAACCAGGCTTAAATGAAATTCGTCGTAGTTAATACTTTACAGTTGTGTAGCAACCACTCACAGGAAGTAAAATATATTTTTTTCTATAAAACATATTACTAACGTGTTATGAATATAGTAAAATAATATCCATTATCCCAAACATCAGTCGATCTTATTACCCTTTAAACACATTAGGAAACCGCACTATCATTTTCCCATCATCAATTTGTTATTACATTAGTGCACCGAAATCAATACGCGGGCATCGTCGATAAGACGCCAATAAAATGTGCATTGTTTCCAAATACGATAGTCGCATTGAACAATAACACAATTACTTGCCTTTTAATAACGCAGCCGTGCTTTTGAACAATACTGCGCCCTGTATGTATAATGCATTTTACAATAACATTTATTAAATTCTGGCAAACAAAGCTTCAATTACAGGACGGGGCATAAATATGTAAATAGATTCAATTAATGTTATTTGAGCTTGAAATTATTTAAAATTAATCAATTCATATTAATAATAGAATAGTGTCTGTCTAGCTTTGGCGATTGGATTTTACAGAGGCGCGTTATATAGTTTTTGTGCTAATTATTAATCGAATGTTTATATAATCCTATCCTAATACGTGATATTAATTTTATATATATATATATATATATATATATATATATATATATATATTTTTATATATATTAATTTACTACATGTATCAGTGCAAATTAGAAACTCTTTTCTCTCTTTTCTGTAGTAAATTAATATGATAACATCTGTATAATATAAATATATAATATATATATATATATATATATATATATATATATATATATATATATTATACAGATATTATCATATTAATTTACTACACGTATCAGTGCAAATTAGAAACTCTTTTCAGGCTATCATCCGGTCAGGGGACGCTCAGAGAAGTTTAATAATTAGTTGTTTTCCTTGTTTTCCTTGTTTTCCTTGTTTTCCTTGTTTTCCTTGATAGAATATCTCTGAAAAATTGTTAAAAGTGATTCGCGAAAATTCGCTACGCTGGGGTCGAACATAAGCTCCCCAATACTTAGCCACTGGGCCACTAAGCTGGGTTGGTACTTTATTATCTCAAAAATATCAGACAAATACCCATAATTTAAAAAAAATTATTGAGCTATATGCGCAAATTATAATTTATCAAACTGAGAACTCATACCAGATAAATTATATAAAATATAGAAGAGAAAAAAAGATGAAAAATTGGATTATAATAATATCCTCATCTATAAGATGGTATGAGCGGTATAGGCCAATAAACAAAATTACTGAACATAAATACCTTTCTAATACAGAAGTAGTTCTAGAATCGTATTATAATGTGTATTTTGAGTATGTCTTTCTTCTTTTAAAAAATATATCACTTCAAACTTAACAAAAATGTATAATTGTTAGTATAGACTAATACACAAAAATACTGAACATGCAAAACTAATTATTTATGACCCTACAGTATTCTCTGTAGTTCAAATGTGATTTACACCACTTTCATTCACACAGGCTCATATGTATCAAATGTTGATATATAATTATTCCCTTAATAATTTCAAGAAAATTTCATAACTAGCCATATCAATTATTTAATAAGTAATCAAATTCGTTTGACTATTCCTAACAAGAAAACTCCATTAAAACCTCAGTTTAATCTTCATTTGCCACACAAAACTTCGTTGTATCAGAACAGCGTGAATACGTAAATTAATGATTTCCAAAAGCATCATTGATTATTTATAAACCTTAATATGCCAAACTGCAGTTTACCGGGGCAGACAAATACGCAAAGACCATTTTCATGTCAGCATGAAATATTTATAAATGATGCAGCCAAACCTATAAAATAATTCAATTGCGGGGTATTTGTTTTTGCCGCGCTGCTGCTGTTGCAGCTGCCCTGTTTTAAATGGGGGAGTCGCATAAAATCAGTTGTGTTGTAATTTCCACACCCCAAGAGTAACACACTGTCAATGGGGTTTAATAAATTCGCTGCTAAGTAGCTGGATTTTGTTTATTTTTTATTTTACACAGTTTCACGGCGATAAAACGAATTTTTAAGTCTTTTTCGAGTGCTTTGAATTATAAAGATTTTATGTTCTTTTAAGTTTTAACTTCTACACCGAAAAATCTGTAACTATTATAAGTAGAATTGAAAGCGTCAATTGTTACTCTTAATCCCGTATGATATTATCTAGTTTCCTATATCGTTTTATATATAAGAATTGATATATTAAACTGTATAATTATTTCTAAATGGACCATTAACATTGTGTATTACGGTGCTGTTATTATTAAGTGAATTTATTATTATTCCGCTGTTATATCATTTTCTACATGTGTGTATGACACTATGTAGTTTGTGTCTTCATCGAAAACGATATAAGAAACTAGATAATGCCATACGGGCTTTAGGCACGGTTGTATAAAGCAGATAACTCTCCAGTTAATTTGATGTCCGATTTTTGCCAACTTTGACACATAATTATGTTGCCATATATAAACAGAGGTACATGACGCTATAAAATAAAAAGTTAAAAACTATTTATGCAACATCTAACAATATAATCACGATTTATAGTTATCTAGCTTTTATAAAACCGAGCCTTATATATAATAATTAATAAATTGTAATTCGCAACTATGCAACAACAAGATTTTATTAGCTACGGGTAAAGTGGAAGTTATTCATGCAAATTGTATTCACTTATGAAGTAATTAGCTTTGGCTGGCAGTGGTGTAGAAGTCTGTTTGATTGTTTCTCTTGGCAATTTGTGGTATAATTTTAATTCTTACATTTTAAGAGGAAAGAGGCAAAAATATAATGCTTTTGTAAACATTGATTTTAATTTCTTATTATCTTAATATTTAGTGATGAATTGGAATAAACTATAAATAGTTTCTGATTCCTGATGGAGAAATGGATTATTTTTTTTTGGTTTGTTGGCCTTGATCAATTGATCACACTAGCCAGAAAACTATGTATTATTAAGTTTATAAACTCTGTTGTATATGTAATCACTATTAGACGAAACCACACACTAAACTAAAGACAGACACAACATCCATGGATTAATAGACCCAAATTCCGAATGAAAATTGGGATCTATTAATACCGGATTCGAACCGGTGACGGCGCAGTGGCTTTAGACCGTCGCCTTAGACCACTGCGCCACGACCGCCCCGGAGAATTGGGTTAAAACGTAAATTATTCTGACGACTATACTATTTAACTGTTTGTACGACCACTTTTTAATAAATAAATATATTTAAACAGAATTAAAAAATTATCTGTTCCTTGAGAACACATTTTCAATATTACATATGCCCGTATTCACATTAAGCTCGAAACACACACACACACACACACACACACACACACACACACACACACACACACACACACACACACACACACACACACACACACACACACACACACACACACACACACACACACACACACACACACACACACACACACACACACACACACACACACACACACACACACACACACACACACACACACACACACACACACACACACACACACACACACACACACACACACACACACACACACACACACACACACACACACACACACACACACACACACACACACACACACACACACACACACACACACACACACACACACACACACACACACACACACACACACACACACACACACACACACACACACACACACACACACACACACACATACACACACACACACACACACACACACACACACACACACACACACACACACACACACACACACACACACACACACACACACACACACACACACACACACACACACACACACACACACACACACACACACACACACACACACACACACACACACACACACACACACACACACACACACACACACACACACACACACACACACACACACACACACACACACACACACACACACACACACACACACACACACACACACACACACACACACACACACACACACACACACACACACACACACACACACACACACACACACACACACACACACACACACACACACACACACACACACACACACACACACACACACACACACACACACACACACATAATTTAACGCACTAAACTTAGAATCAGCGAAAATTTGACACTTTTGAATGCACAATTGAATCTGACCGGCGAATTAATAGGGTTTCATGCTTAATATAGTGTTTGTAGATTTGAAAGCGGCGTATGATTCAGTTCCTAGAGGAAAGCTCGTGGAGTGTTTGGATAGATTGGGGATGGAAGATGAAAGTGTCGAGTGGGTGAGAAGTATATATAAAGAGACGTGGGCAAAATCGAGAGTGAATGGAGAAGTGTCTGAGAAGTTTAGGGTGAATGTGGGTGTAAGGCAAGGATGCTCGCTAAGCCCTCTCCTGTTCAATCTATACACAAGCGAGTTGGAGGCGGTGCTGAGGAGAGGACAGGCTGGAGGGGTCGTGGTGGGGAGAACCAAGGTGTGGATGCTGGCATATGAGGATGACATAGTATTAGTAGCCAAGAGAGTGGAAGAGATGCAAGAGATGTTGGAAAGGATGGGAAGGTACATGGATAGGAGAGGGCTAGTAGTGAATGTCGAGAAGACTAAATGGATGATGTTTAGGAATAGGGGTAGAAGGGGTAGAGTGGAAGAGCTGAAATGGAAGGGAAGGATGATTGAGAGAGTGAATGTCTCTAAATATTTGGGTTTCTGGTTTGACAGTGGAGGAGGATTTAGGGTGCATGTAGAAAGTATGCAAGCGAAAGCGAGAATGGCTTGGGGAATAGCGAGAAGGAAATGGGAGAGGTTGTGGGGCGGTAACCTCGTAATGGCGTGCAAGATCTGGGATGCGTGTGTAAAACCTATTCTGTTGTATGGAGTGGAAGTGTGGGGATTGCGTGAGTGGGATGTGATAGAGAGAGAGAGAGAGCAAGGTGTGCTCCTGAAGAGTCTGCTGGGTCTCAAAAGGTCGACACCGAGAGCAGTGCTGTTGCAGGAGACGAATCGTATGAGTATGTGGTGAGAGTCGTGTGTAAGGGTTGTGAAGTTTGAAGAAAGATTGCAGGAATTGGGTGAGGAAAGACTGGTGCGGGAAGTATGGATGAGGTGTAAGAGTAGGACGGAGAGTGGTTGGAGAAAGGATAGAGGAAGGATGTATGAAAGGGTGGGTATGTCTGAGGTGTGGGTCGAGGAGAAGCTGAGAGAAATGGGAAGCCTAGGAACTGAGGTAAGAGAGAGATTGAGAGATATTGAGTGGCAAGAACGGCAGACTAGAATGAATGAGAGCTCTTACAACCCTGGCTACGTAGAGTGGCAAGTGAGTGGGAGACTCCCGAGTTACTTATCCAGGGATGAATGGAGCAGGGAGAACAAGGTATGCATGGCAAGAGCGAGGTGTGGGTCAGACGAGAGAGGGAGGAAAGTGTGGATGGGTCTAGGGTACACCGCGTGTGCGCTGTGTACTAATGGAAGCGACACGTGGTGGCACCTTAGCGAAGAATGTGAGGGTGTGAAAGCAGAGTCGGTGGGAGACTGCAGAAAGCTGAATGAATGGTTATGCGAGAATGGGGAAGGCGTGAAAATCTGCAGGAGGCTGACGTGGGAGAGGAAAGTGGCAAGGGCATATTTTTATTTTTATTTTTGTATATTTTTGTTGAGGTTTGTAATGTGGAGGGGCAGTGAGGGAAATGCCAATAAAGGTCTTTTTTTTGTTTTGCTTAATATAGTCGAAATAGTTTATTTGACAGTCTGAAAACCATTCGATTCTTATCGATAGTTTTTAGTCAATATTTAGAAAACTACTATACAATAGTAAAATAATTCGATAGTACCCGTCACTCACGGTCCGTAAACTATGAGTTATACGGAGCATGCCCATCACTAACTATTAAAATTAACAAATTTCACGATGAGTAAACATTAGTTTAAAAAACTATCATTGTTCATATGTTCTACATATTTCCAACAAAATTTGTACTTAGAATGTATACTTTTTATATGTTTGAATTGGTTTTTCTCGCCCCCTTCAGTTAAAACTACTATTACTATACAAAAAGATCTTATATTGACGACAGTTTACCCTTATCGAACTTCTATAAAAAAACCAGGTAGCCGTAAATATGTATGAATTCCCAATTGCGGAAGATAAAACTACCACTTAACACGAGCCAAATGCAGAATTTTATTTCACCGCAAGACTGTATGGAATCATTTATGTATGCGATTAAACCCGTTTCTGCAGGTTTTATTGTGTTTATATTTAAACACAAATGTGAGGTTTTTTTGTACGATGAGTAATAACACTGCACTCCGATGCGCAGGCCACGCATACCTGTGTTAGTACTGTGCGGTGCGTGATGTGATTAACGTCTATTGTTCGCGATCGGTGTGTGAAATCAATTAATTGGAGGATTGTAACTTCAGTGACTTTAATGTGCGCGTTAATTGACCTGTGCAGTGTTCGGCAGATTACAATGAGGTTAGTTTTTATTGCCATTTTATTTACATTTGAATGGTTTATTACAGGGTATGTGCGCTATGCGATGCACTTATCTGCAAAATGCAATGATTACCAGAGCAATAAAATCTGTCACTGATTACATTCAAGTATCTTGGCAGTGCAAGTGATCCATACATTCCATTATGATATTAAAATTATTTATTAATTTTAAAGGTTATATGTAACTTATTCATCGGATAATACTATGTCACAGCACATAATATTTTTAAAGAGGAACAATATAATTCTATCCATTGCAATGATTTGCAGAGTAATAAAATCTAGCACTGATTACATTTGAATATCTTATCTTAATGCAAGTGATTCACCCCTATAATATAAAAGCGAAAGCTGGCATACAATCCATTCAGAGTAAAAATTAAAAACCTATTAATTATTTACGACGAAAAAACGTTTTTTTTACTTGATTTATTTATTTTTAACTTATTTTAGCTCTTGTTTTGTACAAATGTACAATATATATATATATATATATATATATATATATATATATATATATATACTACATTCCATTATGATATTAAATTAAAATTATTTATTCATTATAAAGGTTAAACTTATTCATCGGATATTACTATGTCACAGCACATAATATTTTTAAAGAGGAACAATATAATTCTATCCATTGCAATGATTTGCAGAGTAATAAAATGTGGCACTGGTTACATTTGAATATCTTATCTTGATGCAAGTGGTTCACCCCTATAATATAAAAACGAAAACTGGCTTACATTCCATTGAAACTAAAAATTAAAAACATACTAAATAAATCTACAAATTTTATACAGTTTCGACGATAAAACGTTTCTTTTTACTTGATAATAGATTTATTTATTTTGAAACTATGTTACCTCTTGTTATGTACAATATATATATATATATATATATATATATATATATATATATATATATATATATATATATATATATACGCGCATACATACAAACATGCAATTATGTCTAAAGCTCGTATGACATTAACTAATTTCTTATATCGTTGCAGACAAACTATATAATGTCATACACTCATGTAAAAAATTATATAGCGGGGGAATCATAATAAATTCACTTAACAATAACAACACCGTAATACACAATGTTAATTTTCCATTTAGAAATAGTTATATAAGAATTGATATATTAAACTATATCAATTCTTATATATAAAACGATATAGGAAACTAAATAATGTCATACGGGCTTTAAAGGAACAAAATAAAACATGGTGTCCTTCCCCCCTCACCTCGAGATCTGTGGGTTTTGTCCCATCCCGGGCTATGGATATCGATATCGGGATGTATGTAGTTGTCGATTTCTTTTAACCTATTTTACTTTATGTTGTCGTTTATTAGTAAGTTTTAGATTATTATAAATTCAATTACGGCATTAAAAGGATTTATGTATTTATTTTATAGTTTACACATGATTTATTCCTTAAGGTCGTTTTAGACAAGACAACATCTTGACTCAAAAGTTAGTCAAGATGCGAGACAATCTAAATTGTCTCGTTTCATACAGCAAATTATTTGAAATATTGAATTGAATGGAAAAATATAGCGCGTTCTATTTGTCAAGGACAAATTGTATGGGAGGAGGATATATGAATTCATTTCTTGAACAACTTTTGAGCTAAGAAATTGTCTTGTCTAAGACGACCTTTAGATATTACTATGGTACAGCACATAATTAATATATTTACAGAGGGAAACAAATAATTCAATCCCATTGCAATGATTTTCAGAGTAATAAAATCTGGCACTGATTAGATGCAAGCATCTTAGTATAATGCAAGTCATTCATACATACTATAAATTAAATTGTGACATTAAAGTTATTAATTAGTTAATTTATTTTATAGTTTAAACATAACATATTTCTATTTATACCACATCACATAATACAAGTCGGAGCGAGTGAAGAATATGTAGGGCGATATAATAATTAGATATATCACATATTGTGATGTTTATTACTAATAACAATTAGTATGGTCAGGTACTTGGTCCGGTAAATCCAGGGCGTGCTCTTTGTAGGATATTATTCGATACAAAATAAATAATAAGTCCTTCGCCACAATCAACTAACACATTTTATTAACAACTGAGTAACTTAAAGCACAGATTATACAATAACTAATAATTATCTTGAGAAAGCAGTCCTGGCCGACGCCAACGCTCGGTATTTCCATACCGACGCGCTCTGTCAATTGATTCTGCTCAGACCCCCATCGAGGGTAAGATCTCAAGTCACACACATACCTTAAAATCCTTCCTGATATGCTTCACGACTGATCACACGCTGTGTAATGCACCCTTGTTCTATCGTTATGGCTTGAAAACGATTATTGTGATCAAGCGCCATACATATATTTAAAGAGAGAGATAATAATTCAATCAATTACAACGATTTTCAGAGTAATAAAATAAGTACACGCCGATGTAGTACAGTGGTTAGCACCCCCGCTTAAAGCGGCAATCTGTGGGTGCGAATATAGTAATTTTTCTCCTGGCGACTCACGGCTATATGTTTTGAGATAGAATCATAAAACTACTATAACCTGAATATTGCCAGGGTTACGATTCCCGACCCGGGTTGTCGGTACAATTTGTCATTGATGTACAATTAAGGACACATCAGACAACTCGTGGACGTTTTCGGAAGTAGCAAGAGCCGCACTCGCATACACGTACAGTAATACACGGCAATAGAACTCGCGAATGTTGATAGCCACTTACAAATTGTAATAACTACAGTTACTATTACTACTACTAAAATATGTTCCTAATTACACTCTAGTATCCTAGCACAATGCATATATATATATATATATATATATATATATATATATATATATATATATATATATATATCAAACCCAGTAGAAGATAGGAATTGGAAGACGGCGGAAAATGTTAAAAACCGATTGTTATTATATAGCATTATATATATATATATATATATATATAACAGTAGTAATAATAATAATAATAATAATCGATTTTTAACATTTTCTGCCGTCTTCCAATTCCTATCCTCTATTGGGTTTGATATCCCCAGTCTCCTTCTTAGAGATATCTATCCTTCATCTCAAATATATTCCAACTTACCAATTTTTCTCCTGGGTCTGCATCTGTTTTTTTCTTCCCTATTGGTCCATTGGAGCACTCTTTCACTTTCTGGGAGTCTTTCTTCTGACAGTCTCCTTCTTAGAGGTCTCTATCCTTCATCTCAAATATATTCCAACTTTCCAATTTTTCTCCTGGGTCTGCCTCTGTTTTTTTCTTCCCTATTGGTGCATTGTAGCACTCTTTCACTTTCTGGGAGTCTTTCTTCTGACATTCTTAGTAGGTGGCCGTTGCAAATAAGTTGCTTTGTTCATATGTCGCTTATAAGAATTTGTTTTACATCCATTATTTCCCTTATTCTGATGTTTTTGATCTTTCCGACAATCTTCTCCAGTTGTCCATTTCGGTTGCAAAGGTCTCTCTAACACTCTTCCAAATTGCTACAGTTCACATTCCTTCAGTCGCTTCATACCATGGTATTGTAAATTTTGTGCTCATTTCTGACAATCTGGTCCCACTGCACAGAGTCAAGAAGCTCTTCGGTATTGTTTAATCCGAATTAAAAAAAATGTCTATCTTCGTAGGGCTATACGCCGTAAGGCTTTTCTGCCGGCCAAGGGAGAAGCTCAGAGGAGTTTAATCACCCGGTATTTATCTTAGCTTCACAGAAAGCCTCTGAAAAACTGTGAAAGGTGATTCGCGAAAATTCGCTCCCCTCTGGGAATCGAACTCAGGCTCCCCATTGCTCAGTACGAGACGGACGACACGACGGCACTTAGCTGGGTTAATCCGAATTATTATTTGCAAGTTCATTTTTCCGTTTTGTGTTATTTTTTCTACTAGGTACTTATATTCTTTGCAGCTGCCCATCTTGGAGCATCAAATGCTGTTCTGCATTGCGAATCCTTAGGGTTTCGTCTATTTTATATTTAACTCCAGCCCCTAGGCGTTATACTTGTCGCGGCGCTTATTGATTCAAATGTGCGCGATTTTTCTGTTCCTTCCCTTATCAAAGGGAGCCCTCTGCGCACGATCAACCCTCTAAGTGCTGATAAAGAAATAAGCACATGGCCATAGATACGCATATAGACAACATGGCTTAGCGCATCCAAACGTGTATAACCCAATAGATTGTTATAAGTTAATAATAAAATTCATACACCATCAGCAACAAATAAGGGGATTTTATTTCAAAACCACACCAATCTACAACAGTCTCTACTCACACTGACTACGTTACAATACTCCTTCCTCTATTAGATTTCTGGTCATATATTCTAGATTTTCTTAGGCTTAGGCTATCACTACCTGTTCATCGGCAAAGTTCATTGTAAAATGGTGATAGGCACCCAGAAGAAAGCCCATTGATTGGACTTGGAGTTTATAGTTCTTTAATGTCTGGTCATCAAGCCATTTTTGCCTTCAAAACCCGCCGATGGGATTTGCTCGATTTATTTCTTTTCGTAGATTTGTTGTAATGCTTCTATAAGACTGATGCCGATATTCGTTTTTTTTGTACTTCCATAGGTTTGATACAGGTATGCTATCGTATGATGTTTTAAGTCTAGAAATAGAAGGTGAATTTCTTGAGATACAACAAGAGACTGATTATTGTCCGCTGCATGGAACCCAGACTGGTTTTCAACTTCCATATCTTTTATGATACAGCTAACCCTTAGGAGGACAGTTAAACGCCATCTGGCGGCACTACTTTCCTCTTAGGGGGTTAGTTGTCATCATTGTTGTATATAACCACTTGAGATATTGTATGAATTCACCCTCACTAGCTGAGCTACACTGATAAGATCTAATAAGATCGAAATCTAGATATGTAGATTGCTAAGAGATCGATTCACACTTGTATTTATTTTCTATCAACAGTGGTCAATACATGTTGCTGAATACATTTGTTACAAATATTCCTCGGTTGTTTTTTTCCCATTTTTATGTATGCTTGTGATATTCCTTCTTCCAATCATTCGAGGTTTCTTAGCCGTAAGGGCATCCCTGAAATATGCTAGGTGTTCGTATAGCGTCTTGTTTCCGAATTTAATTAGCTTGTTCGCTATTCGTCCGCGTACAGCACTCATACGGGTTTTAAGGTTGTTACTACAGTTTTCTGAATTCTAATCGGGGATTCAGTTACTATCGATAGCAATTTTATAGTAGCCTAGTTGCAGGTATTGGTGAGGATACATACTTTTCATGTTTATTGCTCCGTAGTGTTCTTAGAACTTTTGCTTGGGATTCTTTGTAGTAGTTTGTCTTCTGCAGATTTTCTGCAAAGGTATTTTCTCCTCTTTTTCTGTATCTTCAGCTATATTATCATTCCATCAATACGGTCCTCTACGTTAAACTTCTAATCTCGACCCAGCCCTTGAAATGCCGCTTAATGTATTACTGAACTCATAATGACCTTGTAGGCTATTGTAGTTTCTTTGGGTTAACTTTTCATTGATTATACTCTTGTCTACCTCTGCCCTTTGGACCAGTGACGTACTTTTTTTTCGACCCATACTTACCTCGAACTATTCCTACCTCTAATGTTTTCTCGATTGAACATTTCAGGGCATCCCTTCCAGATATAAAACACTGCATAAATCCATTTAGAAGAAGGCGCCTAATATAAGGCAGGTAGAGCAACAACATTTCTATGCGGGGGCATGATATGATCGCGAGTTTTCTCAGGGTGTACGAGACATTATATTTCAATAACCTAAATAGACAATAAAAATATTAATTAAACTTATTGTCCTGCTCTCCGGTAGTGCGTCAACGTTTCTGCGTTAACCAGTCGGAGACTAGGTTTGCATCAGGTGTTCTCCCTTTACATTTCAAAACTAAGTTTTGATTGAGTGAACATTTAAAATTGATGGATTGACAGAGAGCCATATTCCTGCTCCCCGTCGATTCAATAGAGCGAACTTAGTGATAATCAACGCTTCATCTGATATGTTACAAATTGTAAGCGGAAATTACAATAATCAGCGTTTTTTAAAGGTAAAATTAGCCTTCATTATAAAAACATTAACAAATCATTTGTTCCAGTAATTTTCTATATTAATCTATCACAACATATTCATTTGTAATACTATACAGACGCATAATGTTGTATATGCGGGCATTTTTCTTGACTTATGTAAGTATTAAAGTTTACAACATAACTTCTGTCTTTATAAAGCTACCAGCCCAATGATTTTCCTCCGGTAAAGAGATGAGTTCAGAGGAGTTTCAACATCCGGTTACCTTATCCTAACAGTAAACGCTTCTCGGCCTTATGGCTAATTTCAAAGTTTACATAATATAATAATAAATATTCAAATTCAGTCCACTACAACGCCCTGTATCTGTTTTAAACAATTCAAATAGCGCGTTCTTTATTTTTCATGCTGGAGTCTAGTGTTTCTATTGAATCCCACTGTCTGCGGTCACGGTTACCTAATGTGCTCCCCCATTTCTCAGCATTCATTCATGAGCTGTATCTTCAATGCATTTTAGAAACTCATTAATGAGCAGACTTCGAGTTCTTTGAAGTCCATTCGTGTTGAACCAAAAGCTTTTTCCTGAATCCTTAGCAGTCCCCTTAACCTCTGCACGTTGAAGATTTGTTTATCCCCCTAGTGTGCAGGTGTTGATTGAATTTGCAGTGTCATGTTAGGAGTCCTACAATATTCCTTAACTGATTCCTATTTAGATTTCTTTCGTAGCCTCTTTCCTGCAAGCTTTAATGAAATTTTATTCCCGTTTACGTTTCCCATTATCAGCAGTTTACTTCGCGTTATCTCAAACTATTCCTTGCGATGATATATGAAGAGAAAGGGGGGATGTCAGTGTAACTCTAGAAAACCAAATTTCAAGTTTAGACCCCCATATATATATATATATATATATATATATATATATATATATATATTGTGTATATAAATGTGCTCTAAACATGACATTTGGTTTTCTAGAGTTACACTGACATTCCCCCTTTCTGTCTTGTACTCTTCATATGGTACCCAGCAGATTGGTTTGGTGCAAATTAATTTTACAAACTTTCTTTCATTCGGGTGCTGTTTATAATTAGT
This sequence comes from Lordithon lunulatus, assembly GCA_963942505.1. Classification (NCBI taxonomy): domain Eukaryota; kingdom Metazoa; phylum Arthropoda; class Insecta; order Coleoptera; family Staphylinidae; genus Lordithon; species Lordithon lunulatus. The sequence goes on along the minus strand of OZ012667.1, from coordinate 57,401,017 downwards.
TTGAACTGACATTATTTATGTTAATTAATTTTAGTGTCTCTATCTAATAAACGCTAGAAGGGATTACAAACTCGAACACCACCACTTATCTATAGACTATGTTGATCCAAAGTACATGACAGTAAAACTATTCAACACCAAGTACAACCGAACAACACGTTCTTTCGGCGCCGATATTAACACGTTTGTAGAAATTAATGGCAACAGCTGGGGGGTAAAATAAAATATTATTTGTGTATAAGTTGGTTCAAACAAAGTTTCTTATAGTTCGTGTTCCAAGCATACGTCTTAAAAAACAATGAGTATAAACTTTTCTCGCCATTGCGGGTACAATTTTTAATATGTCCAGGATTGAGAGCTGGAATTTTTGGCGTCGATTCAGTTTTGAAGCATAGTAATCTCACTAAGTGTCCCATGGTGAAGGTAAGTGAAATTTGTGTGAAAAGAACTGTAGTTATAATGTATTATTTTAGAGCAACTACTATATCAAGGATTACGTGCCCAATGAAGAGGGTATGCCACCGTTTCTTCCAGTAGGATCGTATAGGGCGGTAATATCATTCTTCCATGGTGACCACGACTATTGTATTCTTAGCTGGTATGGAAGTATTTTGAACGCAAAACTAGTTTGAATATTTGTGTATTATTCAAAATAAATTAGTTAAATAGTTCAGCAAATATTGTTGTATTGTCTTCCCGGCCAATTTAATTTTTTTAATAAAATATTCATTACTATAATTAATTATATATATATATATATATATATATATATATATATATATATATAGGGTGTCCCTAAAGTATGGAATATATTCGATTAATCCCTTATTTAGGAAATTCGCTAAAATTGCTCGGGCACATCGATTTTTGATTTTGAATTGACAAATTTTAATGATAGTACAGATTCTGAAAGGGATTATTTTTCAATGGTGCACAGTTTGGGGATTTACTTTAACTTTTTATTGTCTAATTAAATATTATTTCGCGTTTCATGTTTTTTCACCCTGACTTTTGATAGAATTTTTCTCCGAATTTTTCTTATGGGATCTACATCAAAACGTATATCGCTGATCGCAGAAAAATAACCCCTTTCAGAAACCGTAATAAAAGAATTGGGTTGTCTTTGAAAAAAAATGACGATAACGTCATTGCTTTCAAAAATGGTCGAAAAAGATTGATACTTCCATTAGAAAATTGTATGTTTTTGTTAAAGGTGTTTGAAATATTTTGTTCGTTGTTCTTTACTGCTTTATTTTCCTCTGGTGTTATAATATGAAAATTATTTTTGATTTCTTTTCCTTTGATTTTGTGAATTCGTAATAGATTTGGCATAATAATTTTATTTTTTATTATTTTGTATGGACTTTAGATTTTTTTTTCCATATTTCTATATTCTTCTTTAATTTATTATCCTATATATCTATGGTATAGGACAGGGCTGACGAACCTTGATTAACCTACGTGCGATCTATTCTAAAGAAATGTTTAATGAGACCATCACGTGCCATCAACTTAGTGATGAATGGAACAAAATAAAACTAAATACTATCAACTTAAATCTCTTTATTTTTAAAAATATACATTATGTACAGCAATAGCAACCGTATGGTTATTTAAATAAAAGAAACAATTAATGAGACTTATGCTGTAGCAAATTAGCTTCATACTTTGTTACTTTTATAATAACATTAAAGACTCGCTTAGAAGCTGTTTGTTACATAATTCTAGTTCAGCTTGCATTCTGCGCAAGCGAGTTTTTTTTATAACACTTCAGTTACTCTTTGCAACTAGTTTCGGCTAAGCTCTAGCCATTTTTGAGGTCCTCCTCCTCATCGAGATCTATATTTCACTTATTAATTAAAACGTTGTTCCATGTACTTATTATCCGTAATTATAACATCACCTTATAAACCAACAAATAACGTCGAAACACATGAAATCCAATCAGTGCCAATTATAACAGATGATAAAGCAACTCAATAATTATAATGATTTTTGCTTAATTACATCAAGACCAACCTTGTGTCATAAATTATAACACAATATCAAAACTTTCAGTCGTTTGTTTTTCCGCCCGCCTCAAGCGAGCACATTATTATCTCGCGTTGGTGGAAATTACGACAGCTTTTGCAAGATGCTTTATAATCATAAATGTAATAACACATAATTACACTCCTGAAACTGTTTCCATCGAGTGATGCGTATGACTATTTTATTATTGATTTCCCCGCAACATTCGCAAACACGTTTCACTTTTAACACGTGATAAAAATGCACGTAATTGTTTGCATTGTGACCCGAAAAAAAGGAAATTATTTGAGCGTGGAATATAGGTATTTTAAAATGCATTTTTATATTAACCCACGGTTTTTGAATGAACAAAGGATGTTAATATTTTACTGGCGAAAATGAATTTTGTCAAGCTGAGATTAAATGTATTATATCTATTCAAAAATGAGTATTATTTAAAATAATGAAATGAAAATGCTGTTTGGAACATTTTAATTGCATTGAAAAATGTTCCAAAATGATGTCATCGTAAAACAATATGATACTTGTGAAGATATAAAATAATACCGAAAATCAATTAAATATTTTAAAATTTGGATGACAATGGAAGATAAAGAGGTGTGGGAATCGCGGTGGAGATAGGAAAAGTTCTTCGACCGGACGATTTCTAATTCTACCGCAATTGCCTGCTGTTATCCTGCCACTTCCATGAGTTTTTTAAGTTAACTATTCCTTTCAGGTATTAGTTTGTATAGTAACAAGTGTGAAATTTGTTGTATCGTATATAAATGCGGATATCCATAGTTACCTACTGAATTATTCTCGGAGCCGGCACCAACTTTAGCGTTGAAATCACCCATTTTAAAATACAATTTTGCCCCTTTTTGTAGTTTGAATACTTTCTCTATATTATTGTAGAAATCTTGAAACTTCTTTGTCAGGTTCACATTCATTGCCGTAAATATTGGCCGAAATCTCCTTGGGCTGATTTCCGTACAGAAATTTCGTCATATAATTTACATAACGTACAAAGTATTGGGCTTGCATACAATACAAATTTAAAAATAATGTAATGCATTTTTTTTCGAAATTTGTGATTTATAACAAATTCAAATATATATCAAGCAAAAGAAAAAACTGGAAGGAAGCAAAAGAACTGGCAATGAATAGACGAGAATGGAAAAAAATTATAAAATAATAAGAGGAAAATTCAAAACCTTTACACCGCACTGTGATCGAAAAGCAAAGGCCAGCGGATATATATATATATATATATCCGCTGGCCTTTGCTTTTCGATCACAGTGCGGTGTAAAGGTTTTGAATTTTCCTCTTATATATATATATATATATATATATATATATATATATATATATATATATATATATATATATATATATCCGCTGGCCTTTGCTTTTCGATCACAGTGCGGTGTAAAGGTTTTGAATTTTCCTCTTATTATTTTATATTTTTTTTCCATTCTCGTCTATTTATTGCCAGTTCTTTTGCTTCCTTCCAGTTGTTTCTTATGCTTTCTAATAGTTCCGATATAGCTTCATGCCATTTTTTTCTTGGTCTTCCTTTTTTCTTCTTTTTGTTTTTTGCTCTCCATCAAAAATATATATTAGCCGTTATTGTATATGCTGCATAGTGTAAGTTTATGTGAGTTGTTACTTCAAAAAATCGACCCGGAGTTTTCAAAAGTGTCGTTAATTGTACAACGACAAATTACATTTTAGTGACGAAAACCAGAACACACAATTTGTTAATTCTGTTTTATTATGTTCGTATAAATCACATACGTTAAAATGCGCCTATACCTACAATCCGAGTATTTTTAATTAACGATTAATTTCCCTGCTGTTACAATTAAAATACGTGTTATCGTGGCCCATGTGAAAATATTCGATAATTAAAAGCAGTGTGCAGGGCATTAACGAAAATAATTAAGCAACCCGAGCGGCCGCGCGTGGTATTTGGGAGCGAAGACCGGTTAAAATGGTATAATTAAAAAAGGCGGGGTACGATTACATCATTAAGTGAAAATAAAAGTCATTAAAACCCGTATTCTGTTGCTTGTTTTCTTGAACAACACCCCATTCAATTATGGCGCCCGTTGATTGTACATATTCTATACATGTTTGCACGCGTTTTTGTTGTCCACCGCGCCCGCACAAAGTGCGCCCGCCTATTCACACCAGGTAAATGTAATAACAAACGGACCTTTTGTTTTCCGCGCACACACAAATAAATAGTGCCGGATATTGAAAGCCGAGCTTGGGAGGAAAATGGGAATATCCAATCATAAATATGGAGTTTTTGTTTGTGTGAAATTACTTTGTTGTACGAATTATCGCGGGCTAAATGCATCAGGTCACTTTTTACATTTTTGTACGAAAGCTTTTTGTCATCGTATTTTCTAAAGAACATCGTGGGTTTGACAATATTAGGGAGCTGCTTGAACATGATTTAATGTGTTATTAACTAACAAACGTGTTTTATTGATGCAACTCTCCACAAATACACATCATTGTTTGCAACATATACGTATAATCAGTAAAATCAATTACAACTCTATATATAAAATTATAAAATATTAATATTTATTCATGTTAATGTACATGGTGGTACTACACCTGACAGCTATAGAAGGTATTTGCTAGTAAGAATTCTTTAAAAAAAGAATGCGAAACTTGGTTTGTCATGATTGTGCTTAAATACAAACCAAGTTGGCAAACGTAATGTGCGCTAAGTAAAGTAAGCATAATTGGAAGCAGTTACACTAACAAATTATCAGTTCTTCCGAATGATAAATTCAAGTAATACAAATCAAAAGAATTGATTATTGATATTATCTATATAATTCGCGTAGTTCATGAAATTCTGTTAATTAAAATCTGGTCTGTTTTTTTTTTGACGTATAATTTTGAACGTATGTAAAATATTTTAGTATAACAAATAAATTCTATTGTATGCTATATTACGTTTGTTACAGAGTAACAATATTTTTTTAAAATAGAAACCTTCTCCACTAAGTTATCTAATTTATATCCTGCGGTTATTTCTGAAATTTTAAACCCAAATATAAAATAACATTTTGCATACTTTATTATCATTGCTAAAAGCTTGGCACGAGCACACTAAATTATTTGTCATGTTTTTACATTATAAATTTAATTATGAGCCACACAAAAAAAAATTACCATGCATAATTTATTCATATCGTATTCCATCAAAATATTATTAGGAGCATTAACTTTCCGCTGCATAAATTTAAGCGCGCCCTCCCCGCTGTAAAAGTCGCATTTTTTTATTCGTCCAAGGATTGTATTATTTAGACAGTATGACATGGCAGCATTATGATAATGAATTGTGATGACTCGTATCGGGCAGTGACATCCCTTGAAACGCGCGCTACAGCCCGGCGGCTTCTCCATTTCTACCTGAAAAATACTTTCACCGGCGGAACGGGGTCTGATTTAAACGGCCACATTAAAATACCAGTGCGCGTGGAAACTTGTAGCGAAACAAATTGGCTACGAATAAATTATGCTGTGTTGTAATAACGGCGGGATTTATTGGGGGTTTGAAAAGTAATGTAATGAAATGTCTAATTTCGACCGGGAGCATAATTGGTGGCTTAATAAAGTATTTTCCATAATTTCGAACGTAGTTGTATTTTAACATGCCGAGAAATCTGTAGGATTGTTTTCAATGTTACTTTATCATTTATCATTTCTAAAGCGAATAAGTAAATTTATTTTTGTACTCATGCCAGGCAAGTAATTTCCCGCAATGATTTGAATGTATGGTTCTATGCGATTCTTATATTCTCCTCCGTTTGTTTGTCGAGATCTGACCAAATATCATACAATTATATTCTCGATATCTTCGCCTAAGCAGCAACACCACATATCTAACAAATATCTTCAGGTTGATAGGAGAGAAAGAAAAACTGATTATAAAATGCTTATTAGAGACCGGTGTGAAGTTAACAATAAAAAATATATAGAAGGAACAATTTTCTCAGGTTGAGACATTCCATTCTCAATTGTCATTTTGTTATAAAAAAAGAGATGGAAGAATGGTACTTATGGCAATAGATAAAAAATTCAAAACTATAAGGCCGTTTCGGCAAAAAACTTGAAAAACTGTAGCAGCCTTATTTGAAGAGCTAGAAGAATGGTACTTATGCCAATGGATAAACAATTCAAAACTATAAGGCCGTTTCGGCACAAAACTTGAAAAACTGTAGCAGCCTTATTTGAAGAGCTAGGAGAATGGTACTTATTGTCATTTTTTGAAATCAATTGTATGACGGTGGCATGATAAAAATAATAATAATGAAATATGTTCGACTTTGTCGCCGAGCAAAAAAATACTTATAATCAAAATTTTCCAGTTTCCTTCGGGCATCTGGTGCACTGATATGTTCTGCACTAAGATCAGTCAAAAAATTAAACAAAATACGTTGCATAGGTTTTGTATCGACCCAGCCTCTGAAATCGGCATGTCCAGATAGGAGCGGAAAAGTTAAAAATTAAAAATAACTAGAAAGAACAATTTTCTCAGGTTGAGACTTTCCATTTTCCATTGTTATTTTGTTATAAACATTGTGTCATTGTTTCAGATCCTTTGTGTGACGGTGGCATGGTAAAAATAATAATAATAATGAAATATATTCGACTTGGTCGCCGAAGAAAAAACTTATAATCAAAATTTTCCAATTTCCTTTGGGCATCTAGTGCATTGATATGCTCTGCACTAAGATCAGTAAAAAAATTAAACAAAATATGTTGCAAATGTTTTTATCGACCTAGCAACTAAAATCGAGATAGGAACGGATAAATAAAAATAAAAATAACTAGAAGGAACAATTTGCTCAGGTTAAGACTTTCAGTTTTACATTGTCATTTTGTTATAAATATTGTGTAATTTTTTCAAATAAAGTTTATGGCGGTGGCATGGTAAAAATAATATCAATGAAATATATTCGACTTGGTCGCCGAAAAAGAATATACTTATATTCAAAATTTTCCAATTTCCTTCGAGCATCTGGTGCACTGATATGTTCTGCATTAAGATCAGTAAAAAAATTAAACAAAATACGTTGCATACTTTTTTTATCGACCCAGCCACTAAAATAAAGATAGGAGCGGAAAAGTTGAAAATAAAAAATAAATAGAAGGAACAATTTGCTCAGGGGTTGAGACTTTCCATTTTCGATTGTCATTTTGTTATAAACATTGTGTAATTTTTTCAAATAAATTTTATGACGGTGGCATGGTAAAAATAATAATAATGAAATATGTTCGACATGGTCGCCAAAAAAAAAACTACTTATAATCAAAATTTTGCAATTTCCTTCGAGCATCTGGTGCACTGATGTGTTCTGCACTAAGATCAGTACAAAAATTAAACAAAATACGTTGCATATTTTTTTTTATCGACCCAGCTTCTAAAATCGGCATCCAGGTAGGAGCGAAAAGTTAAAAATAAAAAATAAATAGAAGAAACAATTTGCTCAGGTTGAGACTTTCCATTTTCCATTGTCATTTTGTTATATTATATTATATTATACACATTGTGTAATTTTTAAACCAATTGTATGACAGTGGCATATTAAAAATAATAATTTACATAACAACATATATTTTACAACGCCTCTAAACATTATTAATAAAAATATATAACTATATATTATGGTCCGAAAGACATATATACAAGATTCCTCAAAATTTGGATTTTATTGGTCACCCGAATTGGTCAGTACAGACCCGCAAACAATGAGCCGTGCGCGCGATTTTAGAGGTTAACTTCAAACCGGTTTATTGGAGTTATTTTACTCTGATAACAAGTCATACACTTTTAATTTTATTGCTTATATTTTATTTATTTAAACCAGGAGTAACATAATTACACCAATATACATTTTATCATCAGTTTTTCACTCCCCTGTCAACCTCAAAAAAAAGAAATTGTGGGTTGCTGCTTAGGCGACGATATGTTGATTATATTTAATATGTGTCTTTTTAATTGTGTATTTGTTAATTGTAGCTCATGGTTTGTGATCTCTGGGTTTATAGATTGTGTATTTAGTTGAGACATGGATGTGCATGGTATTTGCTTATTGTTTTTATTTTCAGAACTGTTCTGTGTGTTTGTGCTCTTACCTCGATGTTTACTCTTTTTTTTGTTTGTTTTCATTGGGCTCGCGTTTTCTTTTCTTATCTGTGAATTCTCCAGTCATCTCACAGTCGTGTTCCGATGAGGATTTCATCCTTCGCCTACTGCGATAGAACCCCAATAATTAACAATATGCTTTTGTTACTCTATTTATATATATATATATATATATATATATATATATATATATAAATATATATATATATATATATATATATATATATATATATATATTTATATATATATATATATATATATATATATATATATATATATATGGTGCACCACAGCCTAATACACATGTAGTGTTAATTGTCAATTAATTTACGCAATTATTGGACTAGGATATACTAGTAAATTTAAACTTTTATTTTAATCACCTCTGTATACGGTCTATTACTGTAACCCTGTGAGTTGAAACTATTTTTTAAATCCTGTTTAAAAGTACATGAATAAGAATAATATTAAATGTTTCTAAAATTTGGAAAAAATTTCTATAAAAAAGTATAGTCGTTGTCACAAGCCTATTTATTTGTTCGAGTCATGACATTCGCATTTTTTTTTAATTTTTGAATTATTATAAAATTTAATCAATATAATTCTCAAATAGTACAACGTACCCTCGAAGAGGGAAGTTAAACGCCATCTGGCGGCACCACATCAATTAGCAATGCACACCCATATGGTAATAACCGTCAACATGCTCATGTCTTCAGGATCACCGGGTAGTGCCCTCTAGAGAATAATATTCCAACAGAGTGCTTGAGATATCAGCACAAGGCCAATCGTATAAAACATATATAAGTGTGAACCCACCTCTTAGCAATCTACATATCTAGATTTCGATCATATTAGATCTCGTCAGTGTAGCTCAGCTAGTGAGGATGTATATATGTGATATGTAGATTGCTAAGGGGTGGATTCACACTTATATATGTATTATACGATTGGCCTTGTGCTAATATCTCAAGCAGTCTGTTGGAATATTATTCTCTAGAGGGCACTACCCGGTGATCCTGAAGACATGAGCATATTGACGGTTATTACCATATGGGTGTGCATTGCTAATTGATGTGGTGCCGCCAGATGGCGTTTAACTTCCCTCTTCGAGGGTAAGTTGTACTATTTTTGTATATAACCACTCGAGATATTGTATGAATTCATCCTCACTAGCTGAGTTACACTGACTAGTAAGATCAAAATCTAGATATGTAGATTGCTAAGAGGTGGGTTCACACTTATATATGTAATATAATTCTCAATTATATTTTCAATTACATTTAACAAATTAAAAGGAGTCTCCTTCGCAATGCTTTCACCAATAGTTGGTGGTTCTGGAAAACTTGGTGTGAAGGATGTTGTTTTTTGTTGTACTGGATCGGTAATTTGTATGTTATTAAACATTTATAAGTGTGAATCCAACTCTTAGCAATCTACATATCTAGATTTCGATCTTATTAGATCTCATCAGTGTAGCTCAGCTAGTGAGGATAAATTCACACATTATCTCGCCAGATGGCGTTTAACTTTCCTCCTAGGGGGTTAGTTGTATAATTTTTGTATATAACCACTCGAGATATTGTGTGAAGTCATCCTCACTAGATACACTGATGAGATCTAATAAGATCGAAATCTAGATTGCTAAAACTTACATAAGATTGGTCTTGTGCTGATATCTCAAGCACTCTGTTGGAATATTATTCCATAGAGGGCACTATCCGGAATCCTGATGACATGAGCATGTTGACGGTTATTACCATATGGGTGTGTAGCAATGCAATGATGTGGTGCCATCAGATGGCGTTTAAATTTCCTTCTAGGGGTTAGTTGTTTTATTTTTGTATGTTATTACTTCATTTTGTTTTATTGCGTTGCCATTTAAATGTCTTAACATCTTTGATATTCTTTAAATATAATGGTATCTTATACTCGCTGATTCCCATATTGAAGTTATTTTGTAAAGCAGAGGTCCGCCCTTTTTTTGCATTTATTTCATTTCTTCTTCTGGTTTCATAGGAGTATCTTAGATAGTATCTTTTCATTTATTTTGCTGACTGACCTCGAGGTTCCATAAATCTATCAATAGCTTTTGAACCCATAAGTATTCGTTGTTACAGCAACAATAAATACAATATCTAGGGATTGTAGTTATTTTAGATTCTCTCTATTGAAAACACTGAATAATTAAACAAAATGTGTCATCAAAGCTCCAATCGCAAGCGCTATTCAAGGTGTTTGACATTTCTTTTGGCATATTCTGTCACAATGACGTTATCAATTTATCCATTCAATAGCTTATGGGTCCTATAAAGTTTATGGGATGTTGGTGAACGATACAAATAACCTTATACAACTATTTTTGTATAATTGTTTGCTCTACTTTGTTTATTTCATTCATTATTATTTGAAATAAAGCATTTCTTCTTTGATGTCTGTGTGGTTTATAAACCAAAATTGGAGAGAGAAAAACAATCTTTATTCACATTAATATTTACATAATCTATTTTTTAACTACCATTACCAGCGGAAACGCCTCACATCTGAATAGATAGAATTCAGCTTTTTCAGTTTTTTTTTTACAATGGGAACAAATAAAATAAATGGTGAATTGCCATTGTAAAAATTTATAATTAGATTTTGTATAATTCATCTAAATTGCTACTCATGCATCTTCGTGTTGCATAAAGAACTTACGACAATGTTTAATAACAAAGTTATGTAACTTAAAACAAACAACTTTCATATTAATTTATTTATACCAGAGTAACAATTTTAAATACAAACTACACATATTACTATATAAATCAGACACATATTACAAATAGTGACTCATTTTTTATAATTCTCCAAGGATGCGCATTTCATTACAAAGCATTTTTCATTCATAACAAATATGGTAAATTTAATTCAACCATATTATACAGAGATACGGATCAACAGTTATTATTACTCTACCAGCACAGGCAAGCATTATAATTCACATGCAGTCACTTTTTAATTATCGCAACTAAATGTTAATCGTATCACGATAAGCACAAACATTAATCATAATATGTATTATATCTAAATTATTATTAATTGTCATTAAAACGGCTGCAACCAAGCCTGAACATTCTTCAAGGCATTGTTCATGATGTAAGTGGTAATGACGCAATATGTCATCGTCGATGAGCCGCACGTGTGCATCCATTTTTTTAAGGAGATCGGAATTTATTCTAATAAACTCGCATGAATGCAAACAATAGATTTGTTACAGATTTATTATTGATTTGATTTATTTAAGTCACATGAATGCAAACAATAGATTTATTACAGATTTATTATTGATTTGATTTATTTAAGTCCACTATAATTATCTTAAAGGGTTTTATGACAGTGCATATTTATATACTGAAAACGACACAAATTAGACAAAGATTTAACAAACCAAAATATGTATATATGTATATATATATATATATATATATATATATATATCTTTTCTTTAATTACTGTAATCTGTAAATGGTATGTATAAAGTATGTGTATAAAGTTATTATTATTATTATATAAGAAATAAAGTAAAGATATTATTTTTTTAGTTATTTAAAATAGTATCTGTTAATATTACGATAAAACCATCAACTACCGCCGCTATAAAGATATGTGACATTAATTACAATTTATTACGGATTTTATTACTCTATAATTAATTAGTGCTTTTTTGTTTCAGGTAATGAATGACTTCACATACTTCACATATGTTCTGGCAGTAAGTGAAATACATATATAATCTTCAGCGAGCTCGTGTATAGCTGTCAATATATCACCCCTGTAGTTACAGTAAATCAATTATTCACGAAACAATAATTAACTTTCTTGTAGAAATCATATGAATTATGATTTAAAATACACGTCGTAAATATTATTCTTATTCGTGTTGGTGTTTATTAAAATTAGTCTAATTTATAAATCACATTAAAGGGATTCTATCTCAAAGATACGAGTTTTACGATATAGATAGGGCCGTAATTAGGGTACGTGCCCCAGCCTGAAGGGGGGCCCAGATAGGCCACAGAAAGATGGAACAAATACATTATTATTACATTATATTAAAAAACTGTACTCCTTTCAACAACTTTTTGGGAACCTGTTCGGATATATATATATATATATATATATATATATATATATATATATATATATCCTCTTTGCATCCTGCCATCTAATGCCATTCCTCGTTAGTATTTCATCTATGTTGTCTTCCCACGTTTTGTGTGCTCTACCTCTTCTTTTCTTTCCTTGTATTCTTGTGTTCCATACCATTTTTGTTTGTCTCCCTTCTGGCATGCGGATTATGTGTCCATACCATCCGAGTTGTTTCCTTTCTATGGTTGTTTGTATACTTTCTATCTGTAGATTTCTTCGAACCTGGTCATTTCGTATTCTGTCAATTCTGGAGATACCTTCTATCCTCCTTAAATACTTCATTTCTGATGATTGTATTTTGCTTTTAAGTCTCTTGTCCAATGTCCATGTTTCGCTTCCGTATATCAGTGTTGGTCTATATATTGTTTTGAACATTATGAGTTTTGTGTTCTTCGATACCTGCTTATTATTAAGTATTATTTTGTTTAGCATATAGTGGCTTTTATTTGCTGCCCGTATTCTGTTGTTTATTTCCGGTTCCAGACTTCCCTTTTTGTTTATATTTATATCCAGGTATTTAAAAGTTTCCACCTGTTCGATACTTTTCCCCGCTATTTGGATATTTGTTTCCACTTCCTGTTTGGCGATCACCATAATTTTTGTTTTATCTGCGCTTATTGTCATGTTGTGTTTATTTAGTTCTTCGTTCCATATATATATATATATATATATATATATATATATATATATAATATTATTGACCGTGTAAGGTGCCTTATGGATTATAAAAAGACATTGGACTCAGGTTCCCATCCCTTGGTGAAAGGTTTTGTAAGTACTCACGGTTTAGTTACTTACAAAACCTTACAATCAGCATTTTTAATATTCCCTTGGTGTTATTAAAATTAACACACAAAAGCTGAGCTGATCCACACATTAATTATTATTAGGGTGCCTATTTAATCCGAGCAGTTAGTATCAATCCAATGACGTGTGGTTTGTGGGGGAGTTTGCATTAGTAATTCACGCGTCGGGCAATGTAAATAACATAAAAATCACGTGACGTACCGTCATTATTGTCATACACTTAAACGGTAATATACGTAATGGAACGCTGAATAATTTAAACCGTTTTTGATATCGTAATCCCATACTATTTTATGGCCAATTAGTCGTTTTTGTTTGTCCTGCCGCGGCTTTAAAGAGATATTTACACACGGGTCAAATCTGCTCGGCTGTTTTTGATGCCGCAGACACATTAGTCTCACTGTTGGACAGGATTATGAACGAATATTTTACACGCTCTTTTATATGAAACTAGACTTCTTACATTTTATATATTCATTAATTTTAAAATACTGTGCACCTCGGTATACTCTTGCGCTTGGGTGGGACAAATGGTGTTGGCGACTAAGCCGGGACATAATTTTAAAGGAAGCTATTACGGGAGTATTATGTTTTGTAATGTAAGAACGTGATCTAAGATATGATGAATGCATGACGTTCCGGGAGTAATATTGCTGGAAAATCATTTAATCATACGTACTTTAGTTTATCATAACTAAATCTTTGAGATTTAGTAGGTCGATCATGTGGATTTACAGTTCTTTAGTAATGCTGCTTGTGCATGAAATTCACCGGTGTGAAATTATTACTAACCTAATTTGTATATAGATTCGCAAATTATACGCCACGTCAATTCTTTGCGGTTATATAGGAACCCATTGGTAGCACCCAGAAGTCAACATATACGTGTATTTGTTACAAAAATTAAATTTGGTTTCATATTTATCATATTTTTTTCAATTATACAGCCACAATTTACATTTTTACAAACCAAAAGAAACTTCTATCTTCTATAGGGGCTTTTCCACCACAGTGAAGTTATCCATTTTCTATAATTCCGGCGGCCGCGCGGGGTCGCAACGCGGATTATGATTCTCCAGTAGTGGAGCATTAAAAAAAATTGATTTTTGGTACAATTGTTTACACATGTCTTGGTAACCATAATATAAGAGTAACAAAAAATTAAGTTGATTTAGTTAGTTGTTATTGAATAAAATTTGCAAGAAAACATTTGGTAATTTTTAGCAGCCTAGCCCACAGATATTTTTCAAAATTTTCATGTTTTGTTTAGAATTTAATAGTAATCATTAAACATATTTTTTTAAATATGCGCGGGCCTTAGTTTTTTTTTAAATTAATTTTGAACCTAAACTTGTTAGTATACGGCGTGCTAAAAAATCAATAAAATCGATTAGAACCTAAGGAATGTGTTTATATTTTCTGTAATGATTAACACTTACAAGGTCAGCATATGTTGGAATAAAAAATTAAAAAATTACGCCCTACTATTTTTTGGCGGCAGTGAAAGTCAAAATGATTCAATTTTCCATCCTAGCCCACGAAGAATTTTTTTCAAATTTTCACCATTTGTTGCTAACCCGATAGTGATTACAAAAAGAATTTTTTTAGATATGTGCGGATACATATTTTTTTTTATATCGATTTTTAATTAATTAAACCATATAGCTTGATGGTTAATTACAGGTGCATTTGACTACACACCTTTATTTGAATCAACCCATATTGTTGCTAAAACATGGCTTTAGTGATTTCTAAAAAGTCCTATTGTAAAAAATGATAGCAAGTATTTTTTAGAAGCTGTGAAAGTTGACCCGAAATCTATGGTTTCACTTTGTTGCTGAAGGAATTACGAATTATTTAGCAATATTATTTTTATTTAAATTATTGTATATTGTTTATAATACATTAGGTCAACATGGGATAAAATCAAAAATCCAAAAATGACGCTCAATAAGTTTTTGACGGCGGTCAAAGTCAAAATTATTTTATTTTCCATCCTACCCCACCAAGAGTTTTTTTCAAATTTTCACCATTTGTTGCTAACCCAATAGTGGTTACAAAAAGAATTTTTTTAGATATGCGCGGATACATATTTTTTTTATATCGATTTTTAATTAATTAAACCATATAGCTTGATGGATAATTACAGGTGCATTTGAATACAAACCTTTGTTTGAATCAACACATATTGTTGCTAAAACATGGCTTTAGTGATTTCTAAAAAGTCCTATTGTAAAAAATGATGGCAAGTATTTTTTAGAAGCTGCCAAAGTTGACCCGAAATCTATGGTTTCACTTTGTTGCTGAAGGAATTACGAATTATTTAGCAATATTATTTTTATTTAAATTATTGTATATTGTATTAGCATGCTAATAATAAAGATCATTATTATATTTACAAAATTGCTTTTTAGAAATCACTAAAGCCATGTTTTAGCAACAATATGGGTTGATTCAAACAAAGGTTTGTATTCAAATGCACCTGTAATTAACCATCAAGCTATATGGTTTAATTAATTAAAAATCGATATAAAAAAAATATGTATCCGCGCATATCTAAAAAAATTCTTTTTGTAATCACTATCGGGTTAGCAACAAATGGTGAAAATTTGAAAAAAATTCTTCGTGGGCTAGGATGGAAAATTGAATCATTTTGACTTTCACTGCCGCCAAAAAATAGTAGGGCGTAATTTTTTAATTTTTTATTCCAACATATGCTGACCTTGTAAGTGTTAATCATTACAGAAAATATGTACACATTCCTTAGGTTCTAATCGATTTTATTGATTTTTTAGCACGCCGTATACTAACAAGTTTAGGTTCAAAATTAATTTAAAAAAAAACTAAGGCCCGCGCATATTTAAAAAAATATGTTTAATGATTACTATTAAATTCTAAACAAAACATGAAAATTTTGAAAAAAATCTCAGTGGGCTAGGCTGCTAAAAATTACAAAATGTTTTCTTGCAAATTTTATTCAATAACAACTAACTAAATCAACTTAATTTTTTTTACTCTTATATTCTGGTTACCAAGACATGTGTAAACAATTGTACCAAAAATCAATTTTTTTTAATGCTCCACTACTGGAGAATCATAATCCGCGTTGCGACCCCGCGCGGCCGCCGGAATTATAGAAAATGGATAACTTCACTGTGGTGGCTTTTCCACCGGTCAAGGGAGAAGCTCAAAAGAATTTTTTGACACGGTATTTACTTAACTTCACAGAAAACCTTTTAAAAACTGTGATTTTAAGGTGATTCGCGAGAATTAAAAAATAGCACCATATTTTTTTATATATGGGCATGCTTGAAAAATAAAAGATAAATATATACTAATATCAAATTAGTATATTAGGATTTTGTGTAGCAATTATTTATTAAACTAGTAATGAATTAAATAATTTGTATTTGTTGTATTCGCTTTTCTTACGGTTCGTCTGAAAAAAAAGGAATATAATATTTCTAAAGCTGGGTTTATGGTGACATAAAATAATAAATAATTGGTGCCTGCCGGTGTCTAGGACTACTCTGAGGATTCTTTCATTGACGTAGAATGTAGCTTCTATATTCTGTGTGAATTTATCACTGATTAGCAGACCTACTCCAGCTGTGGCTCGTTTGTGTTTTTCAGTCCCACAATACTTGAGTATGTATCCTTTATATGTAAGATCCCCTTTTTCTCTGCGTTTGGTTTCTGAAAAAAAAAGGAATATAATATTTCTAAAGGTGGGTTTATGCTGACATAAAATAATAAATAACAAATAAAATAATAAATAAGAAGTCAATTTCAGAGGACTATTTCCCATAATATTGTTTATTGTGAAAAAATATGTGCTAACAACTATATGAACATTCTTATTATGTGCTTAAATAATCTAAAATATTCCTTAAATAAACCGATTTGTTTTGCCTAATTTATTATTTTATTTATTAATTATTATTTTGAGTCTAGCCAATGATATTTTCTATTAATTCTATGATTGTAAATAATATTAATAATAAATTCAATTTATTTCCCGGAATATGCAATATTATTATAAATAAAGCATAAAAAGAAATAAAACAAGTAAAAAATACACGTAAAACATAATATCCTCTGGAAATAAACCGATTTGTTTTGCCTAATTTATTATTTTATTTATTAATTATTAATTTATGTCAATATAAACCCACCTTAACATAACATTCTAATTATATTAAAGTTGTATGTCATGTAGAAAAATATAATCTTCGGTTGAAATATTCTTAAAATTATTGTATCTCATTTCGAAACTATTGTTTTACTTGCTGTGGACTTGAAGGAAATCGGTAAAGGCTTTCGAAAATATTTCTTATATATATATATATATATATATATATATATATATATATATATATATATATATATATATTTAAAGACTGTTATTATTCCCAAATGTGAGGCTATAAATATGTAATTGCAAATTCTCTAAAAAAAAATTTTTTTTAATTTTTAGAGAATTTGCAATTATATATACATATATATATATATATATATATATATATATATATATATATATATATTCTTATAATAAAATAAATTGTAAATATTCGAGTGGTATTATTGGGATACAGAATAATACATCCTCTATAAAAGAATAATCAAGTAAACAGATTGAAAATAGATATCAGCCGACACACATCCAGCTAAACTACATGGCTGTAGTTCCATCCAAACATTTGCAGACCGATCTTTTAATCCCCGCTAACAACTGTGATGTGCAGCCTGGGTTACAACCTGTCCCGACGCGCTGCATTGATGTATGCGAGAGCATTTAGCTGATATCGTGAATGATGTCAAAGCCGGGTCAAAGTAACCACCGCTTTATTTATCGGCCGGGTGGGTGTGACTGATTCGCCTAATTAAAATCACCGATAAATGCACCCCGAACTGTGTAAATCAACACCATTTATAATTCCTTGAATCACTACACACACACACATAGGCGAACGGTCGATTTAAAGATGCGTGTTTGGAATGTCTGGCTGCTCCCGCATATACATTTCATTGATGTATCACGTCATGCACATAAATCGCGCTAGTGGAAGAAAAAACGTGATGCATAACAACGACGACCACACATTTGAATGTGCGAACGCTGGGACTCAATCCATAATTGCCGTGACATAATATTATCACGTAATGCCACACCGCTGAAGGCGCATTAAAAATCGGATGTGGCTAGTGAATATTACTTGAAATACAAATCAAATTCATTCATTCAAAAATATAAAAATAGCACGGATATGTTAGTTAGAAATAATGGATAATTCTATCTAAAATATGTTTTTTATCATTATCTACAAATATTATGGAACATGCTGAAGCAACATATTTTTCTTATTTCTATTTACCGATATTACAGGCTATTATGTAATCTCGATAGATAGACATAAGAAAAATATTTTAGCTTCACAATGTTCCATAATATTTGTAGATAAAAATAAAAAACATTTTACATAGAATTATCCATTATTTCAAATTTCTAACTAACTTATGCGTGCTATTTTTATATTTTTGAATGACTACGATTTGTAAGTGATAGAAATAAGAAAAAAAAATAGTTTCACCATTATCCATATTTTCTTTTTATTTAAACGTATTAAAACTAATATCAAGGACCATCAACAATAAGCGCAATAGTGGTAACGTAGAGGTAAACATATCTATGAAAATTCAGACGTTCAGAATTGAGCAGTAGAGAGACACGTTGCTGAAAAGGTCTGAATTGTTATATATATATATATATATATATATATATATATATATATTCGCTAGCTGCTAACACTACCACTCTATTGTGATTGGTCCTTAAATTCGACCATTAAATTATTCTTAGTATATTCTTTGTCAAAGTTTTGGTTTTTGGGTCTATTCAATGATATTTTCTATTATTTCTGATTGTAAATAATGTTAATGATAAATTCAATTTATTTCCCGGAATATGCAATATTAATATGGTAAAGCATAAAAGGAAATAAAACAAGTACAAAATACACGTAAAACATAATATCCTTTGAAAACAGTGAAGTTCTGCAAATTTCTATATTTTCTGCTCTACCGTCTGACTATTATTTTTATAATGCTATCTTCTTTTATGCAAGTAGATAAAGCTCTAACTACTATAATCCACAAATACAAAATATGATTTCTTATTTGATCCTTTGAAACACTGCACAGCAAACTTTGTTTTAATCCTAAAACAAACATCCCCAAATTTCGCAATTAAGCTGTTTTCGTATATCGCTCTGTGCTGCTCCGGGCTAATTGTCTCTTATTATTCTTCTTCTTGTGGCGCTGTCTCCTATCGGAGGTTGGCAATCATCATGGCGATTCTAATCTTTGGCGCTGCAGCTCTAAATAGTCCGACCGATGTTTGTCCGTACCATTCTCTAAGGTTCTTTAACCATGAGGTTCTGCGATGCCCCATGCTTCTTCTTCCTTGTATTTTTCCTTGCATGATCAGTTGGAGAATAGAGTATCTCTCTTTCTGGGTGATGTGTCCCAACTACTCTAGCTTTCGTGTTTTGATCGTAAGGACCAGATCCTTTTCTTTATGCATTCTTCGCATAACTTCTTCGTTGTTAACTAAGTCCGTCCAGGATATCTTGAGCATGCGTGATAGATCCATATCTCAAACGACTCTAAATTTTTATATTATTTTTCTTTCATGTCCATGCTTCCATCCCATACAGTAGTGTTGAAAAAATGTAACGGCAAATTAATCGGACTACCAAGGCTAGATTGAGATTTCTAGTCGAGAAAAGATTTTTCATTTTGACGAAAATTGCTCTTGCTATTTCTATACGTTTGTTCACTTCTATGGTTTGGTCGTTATTGTCTTCAATACGGGTTTCTAAGTATTAGTAGCTTCTAACTCTTTCGATTGTGGTGTTGTTTACTAGTATTGTTGGTATATTATTAACATTGGTTTTATTTACAACCATAAATTTAGTTTTTTTCAAATTCATTTTGAGCCCATAGGATTAGCTAGTCGTATTTATGTCTTGCATCATTTTCTGACGCTGGCAGATGGATGTTGCTGTTATCACAGTGTCGTCTGCGTATCGTATGTTATTGATAACTTGACTATGATTATGATTACTCCACCCGAGTCATCATTGATGGCTTCTTTGAATAAGCATTCTGAGTACATTAAATAGGACCGGTAATAGTATGCATCCTTTGCGGACTCCCCGTCGGATATCCAATTCTTCAGAGTTATGTCCTTCAACATTTATATGTGCTTTCTGATTCCAGTACAAAGTTTGTATTATGCGAACGTCATTGTAGTCTAGGCCCTTCTGCTGTACTATTTCCATTAACCGATCATGTTTAACTATATCAAACGCTTTCTCGTAGTCGATGAAGCCTATAAATAAATCTACGTTCATATCTAGACATCGCTGGATTATCACATTCATTCCAAATAGAGCCTCTCTTGTGCCTAGATTATTTCGAAATCCGAACTGTGTCTCACTGATATCTGTTTCTAATTTCTTGTAAATGCGGCTGTGAATAATTTAAAAAAAAAAAAACCTTTAATGTGTGACTCATCACACTTATTGTTCTAAAATCTGAGCACTCCCTTGCGTTGTGTTTTTTTGGTAATAAAAAGGATGTAGATTTTAACCATTCTTGTGGTATGATTCCAGTCGTATATATGGTATTATATAGATTTACCAAGATGCTAATATTGTCTTCCTCAATTAGTTTAAGAATATCGACTGGTATTGCGTCCGGTCCTATTGCCTTTCTATCTTTTGTGTTCTTGATAGCATACATTACTTCTTCGGCTGTTATTCTTGGTCCTTGCGACGTTTCTTTTATCTCTATTTCATTTCTGGTGTCTTCAAATAGTTGTTCTATGTATCCTCCCATCTTTTGGTATTTTTCTTTATGTCCACTATAATATTACCGTTGTTATCTTTTATTATACCAGACTGTTTCTTCTTTCCCATGCCAGTGAATTCTTTGATCCTTTTATGTAAGTTAAATGAATCATACCTCAGCTAAAGCGATTCTATCTACTCACATTGGTTTCTCATAAATGTTTCTTTTGCTTCTATATTTTTGTTTCGTATTTCTTGTTGAATTTCTTTGTATTTATTTCTATCCTTGTCTTTGTATTGTTTTCTCTTTTCCATTCTTGCCAAAATTTCATCTGTCATCCATTGTTCTTTTGGGGGGTTAGGAGTTGTTTTTCTTTTCAATTTATCTTTACTGCCGTCCCACAGAGCTTCTTTTATGGTACCCCATGTCTCATCCACATCCGCATTGGTGCCTATAACTTGTTGCATGATTTGTTCAAGATTTTCGTTCATGTTCGTCTTCACGCTTGGTCTTATTTCTTCATCTCGAAGCATAGTGGTTTTTCATTTCTGGTTTCGACATTTTATTTGGACTTTTTTCAGTTTGATTTGTAGGGTGGCGATAAGGGGATTGTGATCCGACCCGACATCTGCTCCCGGGTATGTTTTGACTGTGCGAATGGCGTTCCTATAACTTTTGTTAATTAGAATATAGTCTATCTGGTTTCGTGCTATATTATCTGATATATGCCTTGGGGATGTACAGGTGTACAGCCTTCTTTTTGGTAGTTTGAACCAAGTGTTAGTTATTACCAGATTTCTAATCTGAGCGAATTCATAAGTTTTTCCCCTCTCGTTTCTTTCGCCAAGCGCAAATGGCCCAACACAATCTTCTACACTTCCGTTCCCTATTTTAGCATAAAGTCTCCTAGAACAATAGTGACATCATATATATATATATAATATATATATATATATATATATATATATATATATATATATATAGAAATATATATATATTTATATATTATAATGATTGTACCATTTCAATGGTGTATTCATCTATAGTTTCTGTCCGAATCGCCCCCTTTGTATCCGATTTACAGTTAGTTACTTGGTTTAAAAAAAAAAGCACGTCAATAGTATTTGAACTAACGCTCCCCAATATGCTCTGAACGACACATGGCCTGCGTCTTTACTAACTAGACCACTAAGCTATAGTAGACCAAAAAAGTTTAATAAGATTCTCTCAAAATTGCTCCGCTTTAAAGACCTCCCGCCGCCACGTCAATTCCACCCGAATCCCAATAATACCTGGCTTACCGCAAATTTGTGCCATGCCGTTTTATTTATAATCTAAGTTTACTGCGCGACGTAAAATTAATTTCTGCAGCGCTTTTTTAAAATTAATTATAAAACGGAATATAATACTTCACAGTAGGCTTCAATTTACCGGCTAGAAATAGTTCTAGCTCTAATAAAATATTTATTTTCACTTCACGGAATTACAATAAACCGGCTACGGTGCTAACGCGTTCATAACTGCGCTGTTTTGACACATAAAAAACGAATAAGACTCCCAACTCGGGGGGCGCAGTTAGTTTGCATAATGATGCGCGCTTGCAGAATGGTTTTATAGTTCCAGATATAAAATGAGGGGATAATATAATTTTTATACGAATCTAAATTATTATGTGCATTAATTTTCATATGCGGTTTATGATGGGTTGATCGTGTTGGTTGACATTCTTGTTCATCCTGTATTTGATAGGTTTTTTTTTGCCAATTAGTGGAGTTAATAAGAAAATTCTGGTTTACTGGATATTATCGTCGATGTATGTAGGGGTGACTATTGTCGTAATTTTAGTTTATTTCTTATATATGATTATTATTCAAGAATATGTATCTAGGAGCCTAGGAGCCATATCACGAAACATGTTACGTCGCCGCGCAGCTTTTGAAAATCTCGCTGCCAAGTCATACTGTGGAAATATGAATGGAATTGAAATATAGGGGAAAATCTATTGGGATTTTTGATGTTGGCCCAAAACGAAGTCGAAAAACATACTTCAAGGGATTTTTCAAATATTTATCAAATGGCGGTTCAAATATGCAAACTTGTAGTTTAATATATATATATATATATATATATATATATATATATATATATATATATATTTATATATATATAATTTATATTAATAGTGATATATAATTCAAGAAATGTACAGTAAATGAAAAGGCAGCATTTAACAATATTCAAACAAATTTGAAAATAATTTAGAAGTGTTACAAATTTATTCTCTCGAGGCATGAATATTTCTTAAAACATCTTTTTTTAGTCATCTAATAAAAGTCCCTGCAATATTGATCAATTTTCAATCTATTATCTGTTCAACCACTAGTCCAAAAACTATATTAGATCAATATATTGCCAATACATGAGCAACGTTTTGAAAATATCTAAGGATTTTGTCCATTTTTCGCCTAAAAATAACATATGACTTACTGCGTTATATGTTATTTTTAGCGTTAAGACTATGCCGCAAAATATGTTTCTTTATATTCTAATTGTTATAAGCAATATACAAAAATATAATATGGTAATATTTTCAAATCAATTTGTGTATTTTAATTAGTGCACTTCGTTCGTACATTAACATTAATTCATCGAAAACAATAATTATTAGTTATACAAATATTAGCCTACACCAAAAGATAAAAGAGATATACACAAATATTCAGTTAGTAACAGTAATTTGAACCAAAAAATTGTCTAAATAATTTCAATGTCGCAGTGTCAATTAAATGCAGATATACAATGCGTTAAGTAGATTTTAATCGCACATTCCTACGCAAGTTAATAATTCCATGAATAATGCAATATATTTTACGAATTTATTACGAGGCTGCACTTAAAGTGTGTTACAAACATATACTTATCAAATCGGAAAAGAATTCTGTCATTAATCAATTATAAATAACACACACACACGCCTTGTTAACGCACGGTAGTGGCAGGGAGTAGTGGCTCTCGCTTGTAATTGTGCCGCTTATAAAGATCACATCTCATAAATTACTAACGTGTACCTAATGACGTACTACCATAATAATATCTGAATACGGTTAGTGAACATGAATCAATAATTAGTAGAGTAATATGTAAAATATTGATGGAACTAATTACTGAAACACATGGCGAACATATGAAAGTTACATAGTAAAAATCGTAAAAACCTATTAAATATTATATAAAATATATGGTGTGGGTACCACACGACTTTCCGAATTACATTTTCAAAATTCTTAATATTTTTTAAAAATTTGAGAATATTTAATTATATTTGACAATATTTGACAATATTTGACAATATTTAACTATATTTGACAATATTTGACAATATTTGACAATATTTGACAATATTTGACAATATTTGATAATATTTGACAATATTTGACAATATTTGAAAATATTTGACAATACTTCACAATATTTGACAATTTTTGACAATATTTGACTATATATATGTATTTGCCTTTTACCTTTCGGTGTAGGCTATTACATTTACATTACTTAACATTATACTTTACAATTATTGTTGTTTATACATTTGTAATTGGTTTCCACTCTTTTCTGTTTTTCGCCAGTTCTCTTGCTTGTTTAACTGTCTTTCCTTTCTTGATTATTATTTCCTCTATTCTGTTGCCCTACTCTTTTCTTGGTGTACCTGTTCTTCTTTTATTTCTAATTCTAGCTTCTCATACCTGTTTTGTTTGATTCTTTTTGTCCATCCTAATTAAATGTCCCCACCAGTTTAGTTGTTTCCTTTCTATATACTTTTCTATTGCTTCAATTCCCAATTCTTCTCTGATGTCATTTCTTATTCTCTCTCTTCTCGTAACTTGTTTAACTTTGTTTAACTCCTCTGAGATATTTCATTTCCATTGCCTGTATTCTACTTTTGTCCCTCTTCGTTAGTTTCCACGTCTCGCTCCCATATGTCAGTATAGGTCTATATATGCTTTTGTATATATTTATTTTTGTCCATCTGCTGATCTCTTTTTTGTTAATCAGTATATTGCTCAATGCGTAGTATGTTTTAACTGTGTTGTTTATTCTGTTACTAAGTTCGCCTTCCATTTTCCCGTCTTCTGTCAGTGCCACTCCTAGGTATTTGAATTGTTCTACTTGTTCTATTTTGTGTTGTTCTATCTTTTTATTTATTTGTTCTTTCCGGTTTCCTATTATCATCACTTTTATTTTGTTATATTTCATTTTCATATTATTCTTTTCTAGATGCCTATTCCATTCACTCAGGTTGTGCTGCAGATTAGCTTCATTTCCTGTTATCACTACGACATCATCAGCGAATCCTCCTTCCGATATTTTTTACCATTTGCATGTTTTTGTAACCTATATTTGCTTTTTTGATTTCTGGTTTCATGCTCTTCATTATTTCATCCATGTATATGATGAATAACGTAGGACTGAGCCCGACTCCTTGTCTTAGTCCAGTGGTTGTCTTAAATGTTCTTGATGTTTATCCCTTGTGCATTATTGCATGGGTGTTGTTGTTATATATGTTTTGTATTAATACGACTTTCTCTCTACACCTCTCTCTTCCAGGCATTTCCATAATTTATTTCTTGGGATCATGTCGAACGCTTCTTCTAGGTTTATGAATCCTAAACATGTGTTTTTATTATTTGTAGTTCTTTTTTCTGTGATTTGTATTATCGTGAAGATGTTGTCCTGTGTGGATCTTCCTTTCCTAAAACTGAATTGCGATTCTTCTAGTGTCTGTTCTATTCTTGCTATTATTCTCTTGTTTATTATCTTTTCTAATATTTTCATCCCGATATATATATATATATATATATATATATATATATATATATATATATATATATATATATATATATATTTGGAAAAATATATTTTAATGTTACTTTCGAGTCATAATTTTTATTTATTGTTAACATAACTCGTACTAGCAATATTCAGTTCATCTTCACTCTCGATACTATCAATGGTCTCGTTAATGTCACCGTTCATAATACTTTCGTCTGAACTATTGTTGTCACTCCTTTCAAAAATCTTCATACATCTTCAGTACCATCTACAGCATTACTTATTCCGCATTTTTTAAATGATTGGTTATCGACACTGGTTATCGTGACTGGTTATCGATACTGGTTATCGACGATCATAGACAAAGAGTGGAGGTAAATCGGTAATTCCTCTCATTGTCGTGAGATAACTTGCGTCATACCTACCTTCAGTGACGTACCATATTTTTCGGACTGTAAGCGTACCTCATGTTTAGAGACGATTTATTGAAAAAAAAAATTAATTGTGCCTTCGGACCATAAGACGCATCCAAAATTTGACTCCATTTTTCAAATTTTTCATGTAAAAATGCTCGTCTTATAGTCGGAAAAATACGGTACCTTTCTATATCTATTTTAGAAGTACATGGATTATAAATACATACTAATAAGATTCCTCATGCGCATATTTCGGTTCTCGGTTCTTGGATCTCAGTACGCGGTCCCTTAGAAAAGGTTATTGTTTTTCTGTACTCGATTCCTGAACGTTCTCGAGAATTACGTTATCGATTCTCAAGATTTCTCGATTCTACCCACTAGTATCCTAAGTATTTGTATTCACTCGTTCTTTAAAGCCTATCGTTTTTCTATTTAAAGTCATCAGTTTTTGTTATACGTGTGCGCTTACTGTATACCATTATGTGCTTTCTCCATATTGCAACTAAGGCCTATTTTATCCAGATATTTTATCAATCTCTTGATTATATTTTTCTAATTGCCCTCTGATTTCGCTAATAGTAGTAGATCAGCAGCATAGGTTAGTGTATGATATTTTGCTCAAGATATAAATATTGAACAGCGTTCAAGCGTTTCCTCTTCCTGGCCGTAACCTTTATTACCAGAGATCTTGTGATCCGTTTACTATGTGTACTTTTAAATCTACTGTCTCTATCTGTGTCTATTCTCCGGTGATAGCTTTCTTTTAGCGGTTTGTTGGTTATCTTTTGGATTTGATCAATCCACCTAGTTGGATATCTATCTCTTTTGCGATTCCCATCCACCTTTTCCTGTACTATTAGGCTTTTGAGGGTGGATGGTATTCATCGTGTTATATGACCGTAGAATTCTAGAATCCACCTTCTAAATACGGTGGAATTCCTAGTTATTCCTGTACTGCAATTGGATCTTTTTGCCATGCATGTCTCCTCCAGCCCCACATCTCGAAGTTCTCGTTTCGTCGTTTGTCTGTTTCTATAATTGTTCAAGATTCTGCTGCATATATAAAGATTGAAAAACTAATGCTCATACTAATGTTATTTTGATGGTCTGTGTTATGTGACCAATCCAACCTAGGTATGGTCCATACCTAGGTTGGATTGGGCATGGTATTTCTAGCAATTACTATGCGCCTTACGATCTGTTTCTCGCAACTTCCGCAACTTCTCGCAACTTCTTGCAACTTCTTGCAACTTCTCGCAACTACTTTTTAAGGATCCTAGGTATGTGGAATCCTCCACGATTTCAATATGGGGCGCACAAGCTGTTCTATTATACACAGGCAAATGCATTCCTGTTATATTTTCGCGCCTATTCTATCAGCTGTCGTATGTTAAGTATTTGTTCTCTGGTACGTCTCTCCTTGAGCCTGCTTGTTCTGCTGGGATCTGGCAATCCATATAGTTCTGCAACATTTAGTCGATGATCCTCAATATAATTGATCTTGAATATGATATTAGAGAGATTGTTCTATAGTTCTTTCTTGTGGATTGGGATCACTGTTGATTGATTGAATTAGATCGGTTCGTGACTCCCCTAAGTACTTTTAAAATTTCAACCGGAATCTCATGTGGATCCGATCCTTGCCTTTCGTAAGGCATTCTATAGCATTTCCTATTACGGATTTAATTACTTACTTCTAGTTTTCTTTTTTCTCTGGATTTTGACTGTTGATTGCACCCTGTCTTTAAGCCATTTCCCTATTTGCCACAATTCAAGAATTAGTTCGGTTTCTGACCCTCCAAGTAGTTTTAAAATTTTAACCGGAATCCCATCTGGCCCCAGTCCTTGCCTTGCGTAAGGCATTCCATAGCATTTCCTATTGTGAATTTAATTATTTACTTCTAGGTTTTTTTTTTCTCTGGATTTTGGCTGTTGATTGCACCCTGTCTTTCGGCCATTTCCCTGTTAGCCACAATTCAAGAATTAGTTCGGTTCCTGATTCTCAAAGTACTTTTAAAATTTTAACCGGAATCCCATCTGGTCCCGGTCCTTGCCTTTCGTTAGGCATTCTATAGCAATTCCTATTGCTGATTTGATTACTCACTTCTAGTTCCTTTCTTCTCTGGATCTTGGTTAGGTCTGAGGATTATATACTCTACTGTAATTTTTGCGATGATCTATAGTATATAGTTCTTCATAATATTCCCTCCATGTGTCTAAAACCTTCACACTTGCCCATATAATTTTCCCGTTTTCATCCTCTATTGCAAGGGTGATTGGTGTGAATTTTCTTAGTATCATCTTCACGTTTTGGTGCAAGTCTCTTATTTTGTTTGTGTTCTGGTGTACTTCTACTTCGAGGCAGATCTTTTTTATGTGATCGTTTTTGTATTGTCTGCATTTTCTTTGAATTTATTTTGGCAGTATAGTGTATGTGGCGCGCGTTCCCATCCCGCCATACTGGGCGTCTTCTGTGTTTACCCCTATTATTATTCCAATTGACTAAAACAGGAAGCAACTGGATACAATCAGTAAATAAATTATGGTTAGTCGTTATAAAGTAGAAAATTAATTTGAATAATGTCCACATTTTTCTCCCTATACATTTAATATTTAGGCTAACCCATAAGTTTGAAAGACAATTCAATCGGTAGTTTGTAGAAGGGAACGAATCCAAAAATCAACTTGCTAGAATTTCTACATTAATAGATTTTAAAGATTAACAGCATTATTATTATTTAGGTTTGGTACGCAGTAACCTTATTTCATTGTTGTATTGAATAATTATATGTTACAGGTTGTTGGGAATTTAATATTATTATTTAATTTTGACGCTTGTTTCCTTCTTCAAACTACCGACTCAATTGTAATTTAATTCATTTCAATTCTTATATACCTATTCATATTTAATTATATCGTTGATTTAAGTAGTGATATACTTCAATTAAAATATTTCACTACTTCAATCAACTATTATACCGAATTATGTTATTCAAATATTTTTTATGCGTAGAAATAATACAGGAATATGAAACAATTCATCAACGTCATCATTTAATACCTTCTTTTGAGGATGCCCAGATGAATCAAAGCTATAATTCCGGTCAGGGGAGGCAATTCTTAATATTAAATGTTACGTTTTCCATTTTCGTTTAAAATTAAATTCATTGTTTATTTGCTATTAAGATCTTTTGCACTACTTTTCATATTAGAATATTAAAATATGAGTTCTTACGTTGGGTTAAAATTAATTTTCAAGGCTTCTCAATATGTTAGTTGTTCAGTTATTAATAGCTAGATTAAACTTCGATACAATAAAATAAAGCGATTGAATCGAATTTTGTGCCTATTAAACATTAATCGTTAAATACCGATTTAAAACTTAACCAGTGCGCGATATAGGGCAGCGCCAGAAATAAATGAACTATTTCACTTTGTTGTTTTAATTTATACTCAACTAATAGAGAGATTTAGTGGCATGCACCAAACATAGTAATGCACCATTTTGCTGCATTTGTCCCAACTCGCTCGATTAATTAATTGCAGCGAATAAAAGCGATCGTGCAAAAATCACTTCAACACATCATTAATTAATCACAATCGTTTCACGCACAATCCAATCCGGCGGTTCATTTCAAAGCCTCGCCGCATCGATTTCAAAGTAAACATGTGTGGGACAGAAGATAGCTGATGGGATAATAACTTATGCGTTAAATAGGAGATAATCAGAAAATTGCTCGAGCACGTGGCAATTTACAGCACGTGCGTGTGCGGCGGCCGGCAAAAATTTGCCCCCGCCGTTTAGTGCTGGGGCAATTAAAATGGACATGCGTGACTCTAACAAGTGTTTTGTTGGTCCCTTTTCGACACATCATATCTCGTTTGACACACATTTATCAGAGGGGGTTCGAGTTACTAAATAGCCCTTTGTATTTTTCTACGGTTTCGCAATACGATCCCACACAATTCCCGGCACGAACGCAATATTTTTTGTTTGTTTCGGGCCCGGTACGACTTCATAAGTTGCGACCTCGATTACCGGATTGACAAATTATGCTGTATGCAGAGCGCCATCAATCATAAAGCCTACATTGCAACTAAATCGCATATTAATTGCCATTTTATCATTCGGTGTTTATAATTGCGGTAAATTACTTTTCTGCATGCAATAATATCAATCTCCGATTATTATTATTGTTTATGACGGCACTTTCAATTCATAATAGACATAAGCACGTGGATTTATAAATAAAGGGATGTACTACTTTGCGCATTTATTCGACTGACGAAGGGGTGTAGTGTGTTTAGGCACGCAAGTGATTCCGATTTATAGTATTCGCATTCGTTTTACAATTTGACAGGTTAGATTTACAATTTACCGCAGTGGCTCAATACGAGAAGTTTTATACAACTTTTATGTAACTTTTATGCAAATTAAACGAACACAATCGTTTCTAATTTCAGAACAGACAAATGTAATTTATCTCGGCAAAATTGAAATAGTTTGGCGGTAATTTGCATGCACGAGTTTATATTTAATTCTGCAAATTTATTTATTGCGTGTATACAAATTTATTTCATTGTCTACCAGTCAGTTCTTATTTTCGTTATCCATTTCTGAACCATGGCTGAGTTGACTTAAGTTGGCGGTAGATCAATTAGTTTGGAAACCTATGGTACATATTAAGTGTCGCAACCTAGGGTGCATGGAGTTTAACTAACACAAAAATTTAATATTGATTCATAAAATTTAAATTTAAAATACAATTAAGTAAGCGCTTATAGATTTCATTAATTTTATCGACTAAAGGTTTCCTTAAAATTACTAATTAAATTTTAAATGGCTCATAAAAAATAAACCGGTGGGCATAAATACTCCCGATACCATTAAAAAGCCATTCCACACAAAATGTCAATGCTATTTGCAGATATTATAATTGCGTTCCCATTTTTATAAAATATATTATTATACTCGAACCGATTTATTTGTTGCAAGACAAAGGTTTCTCTTATTTGTTACATTTAAATCGCTCGATACAATTCCACAAAAGCTTTTTACGAGCGGCAATTTCTATTGTGTAAATCGAGCCAGATAATGGTTTTATTACAAATCGCAGCAAATCAGCCGCCGATACCATCGTAACTCGCGGTTTATTGACAATAACATTTATGCATTGGCGCCCCCATTTGAAGGCTTACGCATGAGAATGTTAAACGACCGAAAAATGTGCACATGTGTATTTCAATAATAATATTACGTGTGGTTACGTACGAACAAGTTAGCATTTGTGCGCTAGCAGTTAACCTCATTGCCAGCATCATAGAGAAATATTGTCGGAGATTATCTCTCATGGGAACGCATGCAAATAATGCGAAAAGTGTGTAAATGTAAATAGTGAATTGGGATGAAATATTCTGATATCATTGAGGTGTATTTGTTTGGTTTATAATTCATAAAATGATGTCATTGTTTTTATTCAGGCTTATATTATTTTCTTTAACACGATAGAAATTAATTTATTTTATTTGATATAAGATTTGTTTTAATATTATTAGAAAATTGTTCGAGTAATTATTGGGTATAAAGCCCGTACGACATTATCTAGTTTTCTATATCGTTTCATATATAAGAATTGATATATTAAACTGTATAACTATTTAAATTAAATGGAAAATTAACATTGTGTATTACGATGCTGTTATTGTTATGTGAATTTATTATTATTCCGCCACTATATCATTTTCTACATGTGTGTATAACACTATGTAGTTTATGTCTGCATCGAAAACGATATAAGAAAGTAGATAATGTCATACGAACTTTAGGCAGAAAGATTCCGGTCGTTAGCCCATTGTGGTATGTAATGTAATGTAAATATTATCACAATAAATATTTTTATTATTATTATTAATTCGGTATTTGTTTAAAATTATTATTTCTTTGGAATGTTGCATTGCTAGATTTCTATTTTTTCAATATATATATATATATATATATATATATATATATATATATATATATATATATACTTTTAACCTTCCGGGACTCGCGCCCAGTCTCATAGGCCCGGAGCATGTATATGCTCCGGTTCTATGAGACTCCGCGAGTGCCGGAAGGTTAAAACATGTTATTAAATTACAAACAAAATCAAATATATTTTGAATAGACAAGCGTCCCTCTCTTTAGTTGAAATATATCATAAACAATACAATACATAACAATCAACACGTTAAACATTTGCGATTCTATAAGTGAATTTGCAAACAAAATGCACGCCCCTATGCAACAAACCACTCACATATTCATACCCCATGAAACTAGCAATCACATTCTAATTGCCGCATATAATTTTACATTTCACATGTGAATATTGATAATTAGACGGGGTAAGTTCATGCTTTTATTCATGAGACACATTTCAAACTATCGCCAAAATACATTAAACATTTATCGATTGCCGTGGCATATTTATAAACTGTATGGCGGCGGCAATATTACTCCCCCATTGAAAACGCGTCCCGACGTTTATAAATTGATTGGATATAATTCACGTGGGTTATTAGACGCGTTTTTTATATCACACCAAATTTGCCAATAGCGGATGAATGGTGTGCATTATTAGTTACTATAATGGGGCTAATTCGTCATTATCGGGGGCCGCGGGGGCAGCCCTTTGTCACGGGGTTAAATTACGAAAATTAAAACGTGTTGATTCAATTAACGAGTTTATTGAATGTTAAAACCGCATGGCCGAATGGATCTGGACGGTAATTAAAGTTACTATACGGAGTTAATTAAAATGTGGTTATATATTTTATGCGCTTTTTTATATATTACGATAATATAGTTTATATGTTTAGTATGGAAGTCATAAAATTTCAATTATGGTAGGTAAAGTTTCAGTTTCATTAACCCATCCCCTTTCCTCCCCAATTCATGAATTCCAATCTCCTCCTATTACTATCCCCTGTTGCTATTTTTTCGTTATTTCCATTATTTTATCCACATGTTTGTTACTATAGACTGCTCGAATATAACTAAGCTACTGCTCCAATATACCATTTTAACACTAACAAACTTCTAATTTTTTTAAGAAATTCCCAGATCTCACCCATATGTTTGTTTATTCCGAATATGTTTCCCCATTTTGCTCTTCCTATGTTGCAGCTTGGAATATCCAATCGTGTGTCACAGTTAATTTTTCTTTTCATAATTCCGTACCCCGCTCATCCACGCAAGTTGAGGAAACCATCGAGGAGATGGTGAATACCGCGAGTGGTTTAACCCTTTTAGCCCTTTTAAAATATGTTTTTCTTTATTAATTATTACTACAGCCTACACGGAAAGGTAAAAGGCAAATAGATAATATATAATTATTACTACGCTTATTCACATACATCAAAATTAAAATTTTTCTAAAACTGCGCATGGATTTTCTTTAAAATAGCTTGTTGGTATGAAATTTAGTGATTAAAAGCAAACATATGGATAGGCACAGTAAATAGAGGCCTATAAATTTTATGGTGACAAATTCCACCGACACGGCAGCGTTAAAATAGTTGCTAATATTGATGATGTTTATCATCAGTTTTCCTTTTTAGGCCTACGATATTCCAAAATCCTAATCATATTCTATTATCCTAATTTCTCTATCCTATTCGTTTGTACCACTTATATAAGATGCCTATACGGAGCGGCATATACTACTTGGAGTCTTCAGAAATATTAGTTTAATCAAGTTCGTACTAGTCTTTCTAGACTATAGGTGAATTTATGCTGAAATAAAATAGCTAACTGTTCTTTATGTTATTATTTGCATTGAAGATTTGTAACTCGCATTTATATAATCTGCGCAGCCTTATTGCCTTGAGTAATTGAAAGGTTCTTTAATCAAATTACAATAAAAATAAAGAAAATGTAACAATC
This sequence comes from Lordithon lunulatus, assembly GCA_963942505.1. NCBI lineage: Eukaryota > Metazoa > Arthropoda > Insecta > Coleoptera > Staphylinidae > Lordithon > Lordithon lunulatus. The sequence goes on along the minus strand of OZ012667.1, from coordinate 57,366,800 downwards.
GAGGTGAATACTGTACACCGAATTGGGGTACGCAATTGCGCGCTTCTTTGATCATTTTACTCTCTCATACGACATATAGATGAAGTAGGCAACTGAAATGTGTTGTATTTGCATATTTAATGAACATTAATTAATTTATAAAACGAGATATATCAGAAAACTATCTGTGGCCTATAATGAGACTCGATAAATTAGAAAAGCAGTTTCTATACTGTCCATACTCCACATAGTGGTCGGATGTACTAACTAGCGAAATGAAAGATATAGTATTTATTAATAATATAATGCATTTAATAATATTGTAACACATATAGTTATACATTGCCACCCTTATTTTCGATTTCACACTATATTTCATCACGGAATGGATCAAATAATAGGCATCGGCATTCTTCTCATCTTTTATATCAGCCTTCCTTCGTTCACTCCTGGTCATCTGTCGATTTTGTTCTTTGTAGAACCAATCTCTCCTGTCTTTATGTCGTCCACCCATCTCCGCTGTGGCCGACCTCTGCTTCTTATTGTTTGTCTTGGCCGCCAGTGCATAATTATAGCTGTTTATCATTGCTACATTGTCGTACGACATCTCCTTTCTTATCCTATGAGGTGGAATCTTCGAAAACACCCATTACCACCACTAGGTGGTAGGCATGTGTAATGCCGGATTCACCCCGCGTTCAGTCCGGGGCGCCTGAACTAAAACACACGTTTGGTCGACGAAGTAGAGACTAGATCGTGATTAGGCAAACTAAACACCCTAGGGCCGTCTCACAACAGTTCTGGTTGTATTATCTGTGTCTCTCCTGCAGGTCCTGTTATGTTCCAGCATCGTTGCGGGTCTACAGCGTCTGTTTCTTGTCGCCTGATGTCACTGTTGTAGTTCGTCCTGGTATTTCTGTGTCATCACTGTTTGGGAGAAACTAGTCAGTGTTTACCACTTGGCTCTGTCCTCTAACATCAGGACTTTCTAAGGTTGGCCTTCTCCAGTTCGAGCTATAGGGTGGCTTGTTCGCGTGTCCACCGGTGACATGGTTATAGAATGTAGGCTAGATCCCACTGCAGTATCCGGACCAGGTAGGTTTGGAAAACACTGTGCCCGGACAGGATGCTCGTGATCAAGTGATCCAGCTCACCATATCCTTGTTCCATCCACGACTATATACGCGGAATAATGCGTCTGGTTCACTTTGCGTTTGGTGACTCTTTCCATCTTCTCTGCTACTTCTCGATCGTGTGTTGTCTAGCCTCCTTCATAAAATACTGGAAATTATAATGAATCTTCGTAGAATTAAAGCGCTTAGTGTTGAGCGCCATTCACATAAGCGTGTGGTCGTGCCCACTATATGCCCATCTCGTCATATCTGTACAAAATTGTATCACTAATAGAAAACGATCCCAAATTAAAGATAATATATGTTTCTAGTTCTATATTTTAGCCTACACCGAAAGGTAAAAGGCAATTGATAATATATATATATATATATATATATATATATATATATATATATATATATATTTCTGGTAAAATGCATTTTTGTTTGTTAAAACTATGGAATATAGTTTTAGAAAAATATGGCTACTTAGAAATGTTAATATAAGTGAACATTAATGTGAGTAATACGAAATTGAAAAGTAGATAGTTAATTTTTGCTATATAAGTATAACCGCCTGTATTATATTTGCATATTTAAGCATCATAAATTGATTTATGATTCTTATTAATAATAGAAATGTACCCCATTTCAACTCGACATGCGAGTCCTTTATAATATTTTAAATCGTAAACACATAATTTAATTTACAATAATGTGTAATTTAATATAGTATACATTTTTATAGTCAATATTCTAACGATAACAAATTACAGTCATTTGCATATTCAACAGGTAGTAGTGTGCTAGTATCTGAATTTAGTACATTTTCATTGCAGAATTGCCATAATTTGTTACGGCACGAGCACCTTGAGCATATATGAAACAATCCTAATGCCAAACCATTTCTTGCAAATATCTTAAGGCTTTACAGTACATCGTATTTTACATCCTTATGTATAACAATTTCTGCCCACAAGATTTAATAATAATAATAGTATATAATAATAATAAAATTCATTATAATACATAAATATAATATATAGTTATACAAATAATATAGTTAGAATTGGGTTGCGTATAATAATTATTCTACCTAACGTTATTTAATATAAAACGAATACGGTAGTTTTTACGGAAAAAACAGTGGGATTTAATGAAACCCGGTGTGAAGATATCCAATTCCGATAATTATAATACATAAATAAAACGAATTTTTCTTTGTTTTTTATAACTTGTTTATTACATCAAGTGATGAAAAACAAAGAAAAAAAATAATTGATAGTTTGAGAAATATTCATAGATTTTTTATGAAAATTTATGTGTTCACATCAATTTAGATTGCAAACCCGTATTTTTATTAAATTTTGTGCTATTTCTTATGAAAATTGCACTTTATCTTCAATGATTTTTCAAAATTTTATGCTATCCATAATTTGAGTGATACCTTTCATGTATAGATAAAAATTCTTGGATTTAATATTTGATTCACATAGATATAATCTACATGATTTCAAAAACATATAGAAACTATACTATTGAGATTAATTTCTTAAATAAAGTCAGTTTTAAAAAAGCAATTTGTAAATTTTCACAAATATTCATAGATTTTTATGAAAATTAGTGCGTGCACATCAATTTAGCTTGCAAACACTTATTTTTATTAAACTTTGTGCTATTTCTGATGAAAATTGCACTTTATCTTCAATGATTTTTAAAAATTTTATGCTATCGATAATTTGAGTGATACCATGCATGTATAGACAAATATTCTTGGATTTAATATTTGATTCACATAGATATATTCTACATGATTTCAAAAACATATAGAAACTATATTATTGAGATTAATTTCTTAAATAAAGTCAGTTTTAAAAAAGCAATTTTTCAATTTTCACAAATATTCATAGATGTTTATGAAAATTTGAGTGTGCACATCAATTTAGCTTGCAAACACTTATTTTTATTAAATTTTGTGATATTTCTTTTGAAAATTGCACTTTATCTACAATGTTTTTTCAAAATTTTATGCTATCGATAATTTGAGTGATACCATGCATGTATAGATCAAAATGCTTGGATTTAATATTTGATTCACATAGATATATTCTACATGATTTCAAAAACATATAGAAACTATACTATTGAGATTAATTTCTTAAATAAAGTCTGTTTAAAAAAGCAAGTTTTTAATTTTCACAAATATTCATAGATTTTTATGAAAATTTGTGTGTGCACATCAATTTAGATTGCAAACACTTATTTTTATTAAATTTTGTGCTATTTCTGATGAAAATTGCACTTTATCTTCAATGATTTTTCAAAATTTTATGCTATCGATAATTTGAGTGATACCATGCATGTATAGACAAAAATTCTTAGATTAATATTTGATTCACACAGATATATTCTAAATGATTTGAAAAACATATAGAAAATATACTATTGAGATTAATTTCTTAAATAAAGTCAGTTTTAAAAAAGCAATTTTTCAATTTTCACAAATATTCATAGATGTCTATGAAAATTTGTATGTGCACATCAATTTACCTTGCAAACACTTATTTTTATTAAATTTTGTGCTATTTCTGATGAAAATTGCACTTTATCTTCAATGATTTTTCAAAATTTTATGCTATCGATAATTTGAGTGATACCATGCATGTATAGACAAAAATTCTTGGATTAATATTTGATTCACCTAGATATATTCTAAATGATTTCAAAAACATATAGAAAGTGTACTATTGAGATTAATTTCTTAAATAAATAAAATATATAAATAAATTTTTAAAAAAGCAATTTTTCAATTTTCACAAATATTCATAAATGTTTATGAAAATTTGTGTGTGCACATCAATTTAGATTGCAAACACTTATTTTTATTAAATTTTGTGATATTTCTTATGAAAATTGCACTTTATCTATAAGAATTTTTCAAAATATTATGCTATCGATAATTTGAGTGATACCGTGCATGTATAGATAAAAATTCTTGGATTTAATACTTGATTCACATACATATATTATACATGATTTCAAAAACATATAAAAACCATATTATTAAGATTAATTTCTTAAATAAAGTCAGTTTTGAAAAAGCAATTTTATGTTTATGAAAATTTGTGTGTGCACATGAATTTAGATTGCAAACAACCTGTTTTAATTAAATTTTGCTCTAACCATGAGCTTAAACAAAATTCCTGTGCTGACTAGTGATGAGGTCAATACAAAACTCTAACTATAATATGTTCCCTAATAAGAAATTACACCCCTTTTCAGTAAGTCCAGTTGGACCAACCAGTCCCACAACTGAGTTTGTACATTTATTGCAGCCAGTCAGCATGCAGGCTCGCGACACTTTGGCTACCCCTAATATAGATTAACCAAATCAGCTCTGTATACTTCGGTACATTCTTTGCTGCCCATATTATTTGTATGTATAAATTCACCACCTTTATATGTTCCTTTACACCCAGCATAGCAATTGTTAGTAATAACATATTTAATTATTCATTGTCGCTCTCATTTCGTGTACACGTAATTTTTATTGATTCTATTTTTATTATTTATAATAGTAATTTAAAAACATGTTATTTATATAAGATTTCATACATAATCTATTACAAACTGGAAAAAGTAGTATAATTGCAAACAGTTTGGTCACTTCCTACTTCAGGATGTATTGAAGTGGGTGAAACAGTAAGCCGTCGCCATGAAGATCCTACTTCTAATAAAATTACCCATCGAAGTATCGCAATATAATATCAAAGGTCTAGTTCTAGCTAAAGAGGAGTAAACTGTGTAATAAGACTACTAAACTCTGAACAGCTATATCGCGTTGCTGGCAGCAATAACTGAACGCTTCGGCGTTCGAGTAGAGCTTTGTGACATTATACCCTGGTACGTGTACGGCTCAAGCCTTGCAAAATACCGAAAACAGAATGCAGCGCTACCTACCTGGTGTTGTATGACAATTGATTTATTTACGTATATTAGAAACGTCGTTCAGCAGGATCGATTTTCTATTGTGTATAAAACGCTTAAAGCAAATTCGATACCCCATAGTGTGATTACTTTTATTAGTCGGTTTATTAACGCACAAAACGTGCCTGTAATCAAAATAAGTGTTAAACGGGGGGAAATGGCAGATTAAGCTAAATGAATCATATTTTGTGTCACTTACAGCCGGATCGATAAGCTATTATGAAAAGTGCAGTCTAAGATAAACATTTCAAAATAATGTAAGTGTTGCTTGTGCAATAAGTGTAAACACAATGATGGCGGGTAATTTTGTGGAAAGGGTTCTATTTGCATGGATAAATTTATAAACGATTTTGTGTGGTGATGTTAAATATGTTTTAGTTTTTAGCACATTTAAATCATTCGTTTATATTGAGACATCAAATACATTTAATTTTAGGCTTTGAAAAAAAAATGTTTAGAAATTTATATTAAATGGGAGAATATTTGTTTCACTTTATAGCTATCAACTAAAATGTACACACAGGCGGAAAGACCTGGGAAGGGTTGTTAGCCCAATAAAAATTATTAATATATATATATATATATATATATATATATATATATATATATATATATATAATATTAAAATAACTACTGCGAGGTTATCCATAAATTTGAAAATGCATTTTGTAAATTGCAACTATAAAATGATTGAAATACATATTCATCACAACTGCCAATTTATGAAAAAAAAAAGTAATTTGTTAGGAATTTATATTAGCCCATTAACGTTCACACATAGGAATTAAAATATCTACTAAATTCATAGGGCTTAAAGGCCTAAAGGATAAAGGATAATCCATCGGCAAAGGGAGTTGATCATAGGAGTTTACCTGCTAGCTTCCTTAACCACATAAAAAACCCTTTGAAAACAGTAAAAGGTGATTCACGACAATTACAGCGCAATATGGGACTGCGCCTCTTGAAAAAAAATTACCAAATAATGAAAATGATAAAAATCTTACAACAAAATGTTGATATAAATATTATTTTCGTTAATTTCTCAATGCAAGAAAATTTAGGACACGCAAGATTTAATTTAGTTGATCATAGGAGTTTATTTACTGGCTAGTTTCCCTAACAACACAAAAAAAACCTTTGAAAACAGTAAAAGGTGATTAATGACAATTACAGCGCAGAATGGGACTGCAGTTCTTGAAAAAAGGACCAAAATAATGAAAATGATAAAATATCTTACAACAAAATGTTGATATAAATTTTATTTTCGTCAATTCCTCAATTCAAGAAAATTCAAGACACCCAAGATTTAGATTGAAACATTTGGTTTAAAAAGGTGTAATAAATTTAATTTTTAACCTTATAAATAAATAAGACTACAATTATGTGTAGCACTTCTTTAGCGTTAATATGAAGCTTTCTTTGCTTATTTTTGTCAATTAATAACGCTAATGCGGGAAACTTCAAACCACATATCTATTCCATAATAACTTAACCAGTGGAAAAGCCTTTGGAGTGACATTTCTATAAAGATATAAGTTTTTTTTATAAATATGTTCCTATGATGAATGTCTAGTTCCTAATAAATATCAATACAGAACAAAAATAAATGTAATTTTCCTATGCAACGAATTCGGCATGTGGTAACACAATCACGTCCGCCCCTCAAGCAAATCCCCGTTCAACAAGGGAAATATTATAATAACACGTCCAGCCTAACCATGAAATACACTGATTTTTCCCTCAATCTCATTCCAGAACCGCAGCAATGCCAGGCAGGACAATTCCGATGCGACAACGGCTACTGTATCGACAACTCGCGCCGCTGCGACGGCCACAACGACTGCACCAGAAACGAAGACGAACAGAACTGTCCACGTAAGCCAACACAAAACCAACCCTCTACTTACGAATGCTTATACCACCAGTTTTTTTTTTATTATTATTGTATTCTGCATGTCTCTTGGCTGCCCGTACAATTGCTTAGCATATCGATTTAAAGTCTGTTTGCCCTCATGCTTGCACGACAAACATAATTAATATGTAGGTATTTTTAAATATGTATTTCGATGCATGTTTAGAGCGTAAAAGATGCAAACCGGATGAGTTTGTGTGCGGTGATGGTTCATGTATTCCAAGCCAAAAAAAATGCAACAGTGTCGCGGACTGTCCAGATAGATCCGACGAGAAGTTCTGTCGTAAGTTTCCAAACAACAAGTCTTCTTATGTGTTTTCTAACTCTTCGTTTCTCATCTTAATTATGTGTTCCTTCACTTATCTTTATACATACGTAGTTGTGAATTTAAAACAGGATTATGGGGTTAGTGGTGATATTGAATGTAGTGATGGGTAGAATCGAGAACTTTTGAGAATCGAGATATTCGATTTTGAAAAACAAGAACCGAGAACAGTTTACTAAGGTATCGAGTACCGAGAACCAGGACCTGTACACCGAGAACCTTATTCATATGGTAAGGTAGTTGTAATGGATCTTTAATGGATAGTTGTAATAAATATGATTTACAGTTACTTTTGTCAAGAGCTGGAACTACTTGACATGGGGTCCTCGGCAGTCGGATCTCGAATCTCGGTTAATTAAAGTTATCGATTTTCTGTTCTCGGTTCTCGAGGACTTTTAAGAATCGAGTACTTCTATTCTCGGTTCTCGAGGACTTTTAAGGATCGAGTACTTCTATTCTCGGATCTCGAGGACTTTTAAGAATCGAGTACTGCTATTCTCGGTTCTCGAAATCCCCCCATCACTAATTAAAACAATCACTTATTTTACATTTATAATCGTTTTGTGATGTTTAGGGTATTAATTGAACTTTTAAAGTTCACTAAGGCTCCTAATTTTTGGTGGAATATAATATAATACTACCATAGAAAGCCCCGGTTTCCTCGGGGAGTCGTCGGTGAAAAACGGCCGCTTTTGACGTTATTTACACATCACAAAAATCGTTTAAAGTGCATGCAATTGAATAACTCACCATAAATCAGTGAATTATGTTGAGGTATTACTATTTATGGAAAACCATATTCTTTTATATACACGTAAAACTATTTTTGTAAGGTAAAAATTACGTCAAAAACGGCTCTTTTAAAGGAAATCAGGGGTGCGATTTTTGACCGATCGCTATTACCATACGCTATAATACGAATATGTTTCATATTATTGAAATAATAGAATTCACTCAAAAATTAATGTCAAAACATAACTACCGTCTAGCTTCCAGTTCTTTCAGAGATAAACTGCACCTTTCACGAAGTGAAGGGCCACAAATCGACACCATTCGCAATAATAACGAAGCTCTATCGATCGGTATATTCATTGCGATCGCTCAAAAATCCACCCCCAGGGGGCTGTTCTGTAAGTTTAGCCCGGTCTTCGCGAACACTAGTGTAATAATGCCTTGTGTTAAGTCACAAAGTTGTCAAAAGTGATATTCAAATAGTGAAATAGCATTGATTAATCATTACCAATATTGTTGACGTTGAACAATAATATCCTATTTCCATTGATTCATCATTACCAAGATGTTCTACGTCTGCCAACGTTATGGCGTTTGCGGTGGCGACCTACCGATGGTTCTGTCGGTCAACATTTGCACATTAAACGCTTACACGGGCAAAACGTGTAAATTGTTAGGTGGTACTACCACCACTCTACCCCAGGTACTGCAGTAGCAATTATGCATGGGCGTTAGATGTCTTGGGTGTGTATTGTTTTATTATCATAAATCTTAATAAAGATTTTTTTTAACAATCTGGATTACATTTGTATATCTTTTTAGACCTTAGTCTTAAAAAAAAGAAAAAAAAAGTAATCTGTAATTCTTGGTTATCATAGTGACACTGACAGTAGCATTAAACTAACAATTACCCCAAATACTACCTTATTGGTATTTAGTTTCACACCAATACACGCCTTGTCTATTTTATTGGTACTAATAACAATTATAATAGGAACGGCATGAATTTGCCACCAGAGCCATCGGTAGGTCGCCACAACAAACGCCATGACGTTGACATATATTGAACATGTTGGTAATCTCAAGGTCGTTTTAGACAAGACAATTTCTTAGCTCAAAACTTGTTCAAGAAATTAATTCATATATCCTCCTCCCATACAATTAGTCCTTGACAAATAGAACGCGTTATATTTCTCCATTCAATCTACCATTCAATTCAATATTTCAAATAATTTGCTGTATGATACGAGACAATTTAGATTGTCTCGCATCTTGACTAACTTTTGAGTCAAGAAATTGTCTTCTCTAAAACGACCTTTAAAGGCATCTTACACAGTCAATAATACCGTCAGTCCTAGTACTATCAGTGTTTACTTCAATCCTCCTTTTATATTTATGAAGTAATCAATTATCTGGACAGACATTAGTATTCTCTTCATTCCATCATTACTATACTTTATACGATAAGTAATACTGTCAATATTTTAAAATAATGACAGTATTATTGATCGTGTAAGGTGCCTTATTAATCAATGGAAATAGGATATTATCCAATAAGGCACCTTACACGATCAATATTACTGTCAATATTTTAGAATAATGACAGTATTACTGTACGATAACATGTTTAAAATATTCATTATTTTAAAATATTGCCAGTATTACTGATTGTGTAAGGTATACTAATGATGGAATCGAGAGAATACTGATGTTTATCCGGATAATTGATTACATGATAAATATAAAAGTAGGATTAAAGCAAAGACTGACAATATTAGGACTGACAGTATTATTGACCATGTAAGGTGCCTTTATCACTCTTTGTGACATTTGATATAAGGCAGTAAAAAGAAAAGACCTTTATTTGGCATATCAGCCCAACCCTTGCCTTTTACACAAATTCCAGCCGAAAAAAAACAACACTTTCACAGAAAGAAATAAAAAAGAAACCAAAAAACATACAAATTAACATAAAATACATCATTTTTCTAACCAGTAAAATAAACCCGCTCTACCCTCGCCAATTTCCTTTCCCACATCAGCCTCCTGCAGATTTTCTCGCCTTTCCCATCCTCTTCTAACCATTCGTTCAGCTTTCTGCACTCTCCAAACCCATATAAGGCAGTATTACACTACTATTTGCAGAGTGTGGCGCATACACACGCAAAAACAGTTGCTTTTTGGCAAGACTATTCTGAACTTACAGAATAGACCCCATGGACCCAACAACGTTTTTTAACTGAAATAACTAGATTACAATACACACATCTCTAAATTTGTCTGGCTTAATATTCGTTCCTTGGCATATTAGTCTCACACCAGTGTTCTAACAAAAACCTTAATGTCTTCTGATCTATAAGTATCTGGTGATTAAACAACAATTGTAAATAACATCACGTCTGTCGATTTTTCAACCTGCAAATCTCTTCAGGTTATTGGTTTATTTTGCAGCATGTAAGGAAAGCGAATTCACTTGCGCGAACGGAATCTGTATACCGGCCCACCAACGATGCGATAAAAGACGACATTGTCAGGATGGCAGTGATGAAAAACATTGCCCTTCGAAAGAGTACAATAATAGTATGGGATTTTATATATACGACATTATTATCATTGGTTTCGATGAATGTCATTTCGTTATTACCGATCTCAATTACAGTTTTTAGTGCGAATTAAATAATTTAAAAAGATAAAAAAATAACAGCCTAAAACTACCAAATATCTAGTAATATATGATCGCCTAAACAGCAACACCACACATCTAGGGGAGAGAGAAACTAATTATAAAATGTTTATTGGAGTAATTAAATTGCTACTGGTTCAAATAAAAAATATATAAGCAATAAAATCAAAAATTGATAACTCAGATTAAAATAACTCCAATAAACATTTTATAGTAATTTTTTCTCTCTCTCTGTCAACCTCCAATAAAATCTTTTAGTTGAAAGGATAAATAAAACGATTTTTTACTTTGTTTTTTGTCATACTTCAGTTACACTTTGCAACTAGTTTCGGCTAAGCTCTAGCCATTTTCGAGCTCCTCCGAAGATGAATAATTTAGTTATAGCTACTTAGGTGACAATATGACATTTGATACTTATTTAGCTTCAAGATATATTTTTTTGTTTATTTTGGTCAATTAATAAAGTTTCAAAAAAAAGAACGCAAATCACTTGTCGGTAAAACTAAAATCGTAATACGAAGGTTGTATAGAAAATGTGGCAACATAGAAATCAATTGATATTGAATAAATTAGTAAAATTTCATTACATTACTTCAATATAATCACCATCAAAGTTTATTAACTTTAAACCAGTCGTTGCGGTTAGATGGTGTTCTTGCTATAAGGGTTGCCTGTGGCAATATTGCATTTGAATGTTATCAAGGATTACGTGAAGGCTATAATGCGCCTTACACGGTTAATAATACTGTCAGTATTCTAAAATATTGACAGTACATATTACTGATTGTGTAAGGTGTAGTATTGATGGATTGAACACAATACTGACGTTTATCCGGATAATTGATTGATTGGTTGATATATTGAAGCAAATACTAACAGTACTAGGTATGACATTAGTATTGACCGTGTATGGTGCCTTTATGATTGCGTTACCGTATAGAGCGGAAGCACGATGGGTCAAAGCGTTTCGTGCGGGCGGAATGAGACTGTGGTTTAGCACCACACAAATCAGCCGTCGATTCCTCATCAGATTGACATCGTCAGCGGTCTCCTTTCCATAGATTTTATGTGGCCACCACCTTCTTTACAACGCCCCCATATTCAGTTCTTGATAATGAAACTAAGTGAACTTGAAAAATCGGCAGATATCTTATAAAACATATGTGAATAAGTGTGAATCTACCTCTTAGCAATCTAGATATGTAGATTGCTTACGGGTGGATTCACACATATATATATATATATATATATATATATATATATATATATGTTTTATAAGTTTAATTATTTTACCTTTAAAATCAGGCATTTTAGTTTCGTCGAATATGATAGTCGATAAAAATAAGTTTATTTTTTATCATTTTTGATATCATAACGTAGAGTTGGAGTGTTTAATTGTTTTGGCATTGCTTTAATTTAAAAAGAACTTCTATCTCTTTATAGGGCTATCAGTCGTGAGGCTAAGAGCACTATAAAAATATATATTTTTTTAAATTAGATTTTAAAGAGATACCGGTTAAGGGAGATGATCAGTGGTTTAATCGTCCGGTATTATTTACCTAAACTTCACAGAAAATCTCCGAAAACTGTGAAAGGTGATTCGCTCCGATGGTGCTCCATCTCAGGCTCCCCAATGCTCAGTATGAGGTGGACAATGCCACTAACCACTTTGCCACTGAGTTCTCATAACTTTTCGGCGTTTTTATCCTAGTTGATTTCTTTTCGTGTTTGGAATAATTATGTAAGCTGTTTTCGTTTATCAATCTGGGCTTCTTCACGTGCCATCTCCTACTCGGAGGTTAGCTATCATCGTGGCTATTCTGATCTTTGAAACAGCAACTCGGAAAAGATCTTTAGAGGTGCAGCCAAACCAGTCTCTTAGGTTCCGCATCCAGGATATTCTGCGTCTTTCCACACTTCTCTTGCCTGCTTAATTAGCTGCAGTACATTATATTTATCCCCTCGCATGTCCCAAATATTTCAGCTTTCTGGTCTTTATCATGTGAAGGATTTATAGGTTTTTCCCCATTCTTGTGAGGACCTTCGAGGTTTTGTACGTCCATGAGATCTTCAGGATTCTCCGATACATCCACATCTCAAAAGCTTGGAGTTTGTCGCTGAGGTCTTGGTTCAGTGTCCATGGTTCCATGCCATATAGTAGAATTGGAAATATATAGCCATATCTTACCATTCTAACACAAAGGTCTAACGTTAGATCGCGATCACAGAAGAGATATCTCATTTTGAGAAAGGCAGTTCTAGCAATCTCTAATCTGAACTTGATTTCTTACTGTCTGCTCGTTTGTTTTTGTTATCCAAGTGCCTAGGTTACCTTTTCAATATGGGCTGGTACGGGCCTATTGTCTGTTGTTCTATTTGCAGCTTCCGATATGCAAAATTCTACCTCGGCCCTTACAATCGGCGGCGCACGACTGCAAGACCTGAGCGATACTGCACGCCACGGGGGCGACTAGTATTGCTAAACCATGCTAAACGAAAGCGCCTATAGTATACCTATTCAGTGTCTAACATGATTTATATTATTCTCTGTTCGTATTTTTCAGGTTTTTTAGGCTGAAATTTAAAGATTTTTGATACTACACCGGTTACGGATATAATTATCGGTATACATTTGTTTATTATTATTATCGATTTATATATATATATATATATATATATATATATATATATATATATATTCATGAAGGGAAACATAGGTGACTGTAGTTTTTCGGAATTAGACTCAGTCGACACAGACAGATCCGGCTTTCTACCTAAAAGCTTAGGATGTCTATTCTATGACTTTTTGCAGTACACGAGTGCGGTGCCTGGCAGTGCAATTTTGTATGGTATTTGTTCTGGCCGGGGGTTTCCAGGTATGAGAGGTGCTTTCGTTTAACATAACTAGTCGCCCCGTGGCGTGCTGTGTCGCTCCCAAGTTTTGCGCTCGTGCACCGGTTGTACGTAGAATTGTGCGCATCGGAAACGGCTTGCACGACAAATTTAACAAGAAACAATAAGCCCGGAGCCGTACACAGTGATAAACGAAAACAGCTGAGGTATATCTGCTCAATGTTTTCTAGAATTTAAGGTCCCGACCACTACCATAGATTTTACGTGCCACAGTCTGTTGATGTCTATATCCAACTCTTTGTATTTGTTTTTCGCCTTCTTTTTTGCAATATTAGCATCACACGTTATTGCGATGTCTATCAGTAAGCAGGACTTATTTCCTTTTTTCACTTTTGATTATTATTATTATTATTATTAGTAATAATATAAAATTAGATTTTTAGAAGTTGAGGGTTAGTCGACATTTGCGCTGATTGCCTCATATATTAGATATATCGAAACTTTCAATTTGACAATTATTATGGAATTGCCAACTAATTATTATGTTTTGTTTTTAATGTAAACTTAAATAAACTTATCTCACATTACCAGCGCAGTTACCATTTGATGATAATCTTAGATTATCAGTGCAGGAAATAATTTCCATATCATCCTCTGATGAATAAATTATAAACTTTGCAGCAGTTTATATTTGCTAGTTATCTGACTTTTTGAAGCTTTCAGTTTGAATTTTGATTTCTTACTATAAAATTTAATATCATCCCTCTGAGCCAACCGTTTATCGCCAACTTTAATGAAAATCATCGCACGTTTGTTTCTGATCCAAGATAGATTCAGAAATAATCATTTCTGATCAATCTTGTGTTTTACTGAAGAAAAGCAACCAATGAAATATAAAAAATTTAACGATATAAAGCAAAAGAATTATGAGTAATACAACGAAATGACATTCATTGCTATCAACAGAATCATTCATATATTAATTGGGCTAATTATGAGTAGAAATACCGATACAAGTAATTAGTGAGGTGCATTTCTTAGGAACCGTCGAAGGGCAGTCAAAACATCTTTTTTTGACCCTTTAGTACTATCGTTAGTACTCGCTTGGGTATTTTTTGCCGGTTTCCAAAACAGCACCTTCCTAATTATTTGTCCGCAATACAGGGTGAGTATCAAATGGCGCATTTCTTTTTCAATACGTTGTAGGGGAACGTTTATGGAGTAGAGAAAAGGACACATGATTGTTTACCTATATTTTCCAGTCTACTGACTGAACGTTCCCCTACACCGTACTTGAAAGCTCCATTTTGCACTCACCTTGTATACAATACTCTTATTTACACACACAAAAAATTATATTCACCCCAAAACAACTGCATACGGTGCGCGAAAATCAATCCAATTCAAAATCTGAGCTATAATCATTTCAATAGCTTGTGCTGCTAAATCTCCATACTGGTGGTTTGGTTTTTGTTTGTCCATAAACTTTCATGCGGCCCGCATGCGTAATTAGTTAATTACATCCGCATTTATTAACCCAAAAAGAGCGGTACTATTTGGGGTGGCGGGTTTGGAAGTTTTGGTTTGGGTTGAATTTGCATTGGGCCCGCTCGCTGCTGCCCCCCGCGCTCACAGTTGTGTGCAGATCTCTGGGTGTAAATGAAAATCAAAATTGACGGCTTGTAGCTGGGGTGGAGTGCGAGAGGCATCAGCGGCGCTGTAATGATGGCACCTGTCTTGACAAAATGCACTTTTGCAATGGAAAACACGAATGCGCGGACAAGTCGGATGAGTTGAATTGCTGCATGAATGACCAGTTCAGGTGTAGCAACGGCACGTGTCTAACACTAGATAAACAGTGTGATGGTGTTGGTGACTGCGAATACTCGGAGGATGAGGATAATTGTGGTTAGTTGGTACTTATTTTAATGTTTTTTTATCGGTGGTGGGGGATTATTGGATATAATTAGTGTCATCACAATTTCAACGGCTAATTCATGACATCTAACTGAGAAATGTAAATCTTGTATTTATTAATTATAAATAGAAACAAGAACATTCATTCATATAGATGTTAGACAGCTCTCGAGTTAATTTCCACTCCGTGATTCATTGTTGATATCTTTTGACACAATATACGACGTTGCCTTATAAAAACATATGTAGTTTGTAGTTTTTGAAATGGAAAGTTAACAACAACGTATGCAACATCTAACAATATAATCACAGTCTATAGAACTACCCTTTATGCAACCGAGCCTAAATGTATTAAAAGTAGTAACAAGTGATAATTAATACTAAAATACAACCATATTTTATCAACAATTTCCCAATAGAAATTGATAAAATGGGCTTGTATCAAATAATTTTCTTATTATTGAGTTCTGGTAATACCATAAAGTTTCAAGCAAGGTGAATTAGAAACCATATTAACAGTGACTGGCATTGTTTTATATCCGGCCCGTATTTTTCCCGGCTAGCAATTTATTTATTTTTCCTGTTTTGATCAAACCGAAATATGTTGACATAACTTCCACTCCATTATTATTTTCCAGAATAAACATTTCGTAAATATAACCCGCAATATGCGATTTCTTATTAGGAACGCAGTTTTTATTTATTATCTCTCAAACTATAAAGAGAAATATCAAATGTAAACAGTAGTTTTTTAAATACAATAATTTCCGGTAATATTTTTTTTCCAATTAGGTCAGTATGTTTTCTAATTTACCACGCGGCGTAAACTTTATGGATGAATTTTTTAAAGCCCATGCCTATAACATAACAAGCCGGTTGTAGAGTTATATTTATTGTAAGTGGTGGAAGTTTTCCCCTCCGTAATTGTCGCGAGTTCCGGCAATAACCGCCGGGGCTGTTTTACTTCAAAAGTGGGGCGCTTTATTTATCTGTTTCCGTTTTACGCGACGCGCGGTTTTATTTACTTTTTTATTTTTTCAAACAAACTTTTAATATTTTCGACAGCGAGGTGTAAAGAGAACGAGTGGCTATGCAATAACGGCGATTGCTTGCATATCTCCAAGCATTGCGATGGCCATAACGATTGCTCGGACGGTAGCGACGAGTTGGACTGCAGCGGTAAGAAGGATTTCTAAATCTTCTATACTTTCTCTCTATTCTCGTCTAGTTTCTTTTTAATCTTCTTCTCTCTTGAATTACACACATTATGGTGAGGCAGTCTACATTTATCGTATCGTTTATTAATCGTTATCGTTTTCTTTTTGCGGTGGCGGTGCATGTGTTGTGCATGTAGCAGGTACAGGTAACAGGAAGTTGGAGTGCCTGCCAAACATGTTTAGATGTCTTGATAACAAGAAATGTATTCCGTATAGACATGTTTGCGATTACAAAGTTCATTGCGAAGATAAGTCTGATGAAAACACTGAGGTTTGCAAAGATCCTCGATTTAGTAACAATTCAGCAACAAATCCAGAGATTATTGTTCAAGGTAAATTGATTTTTTTATATGGGTTTACTTACTTGATACAGCAATTATTTATCACTATATATCTATAAAAAAAATATATTGTGACACTCAATGTGTTTTTATAATAAAAAGATTTTTTCAAATTTATAAAAAAGAAAAATGAAAAAAAAGATTTTTAAATTTAAAAAAAATTATATTGTGACGCTCAATGTGTTTTTATAAAAAAAATGATTTTTTTTAATTTATAAAAAAGAAAAATGAAAAAAAAGATTTTTAAATTTAAAAAAAATTATATTGTGACGTTCAATGTGTTTTTATAAAAAAAAGATTTTTAAAATTAAATTAAAAAAATTGAAAATTAAAACAAAGGTTTTTTAAATTTAAAAACAGAAAAAAAGGGTTTTTAAATTTAAAAACAAAGAAAAAAAATTTTTATATTAAAAAAGAAAGAACGATAAACGGAAAAAGCCAAACCGTCGGACAGGCAGTCCGGGAGCTTGTAGGAAGAACACAGCTATTATAACAGAATATTATTATAATCCGCTCTTGTTGGGAGCTGTTCTGGGCTGTTCTAACTTGAGAATAACAGCCCGGAACAGCCACTGAACGATAAACGAATGATTATTGTCGGTAGTTTACAGTTAGACATCCATGGTTAGATAGTGTGGATACTGAGTAGTCACAAAATTATCTCCACTTAGATTACTTAATATTTTGTCCTTAATGAATACTTATAAATGTTTATAACTTTATCTAAGTTGAATTAATTGAATTAATGATTAATGAACTATTACTCATAATGATTAGTATCCACATTCAAGTGTAATCAACTTAGAAGTTAATAACTGTTAATTTAAGTTATATATGATTGTAGTCTCCCCTGGGTTCTTTCTGCTTATATTTTCAAAAATTTCAACCAAATTATTATTTAAAATTATTAGATAACATTATACTCAATGGTAAAACTATTGCAATCTTGAAAATGTATTTATCTCAAAAACTGTTTTTGGAAGTTACATTTGTCATCTCACAGTGCGATATATTATGACAATTTATGTTTTATATTGCAGTATCATAGACAAGATAGATAGGAAACTTAATGTAGTCTTTTTAGAAGCCAGTGTCTGCGCCCTCTCGTGACGGTAATGTCAGCTCAGCTCTGAACCCTTGAGTTATGGTTCAGTGCTAAGCTAATTAATTCAAATAAATAATAGTATTTTAAAAAAGTATTTAAAATATGAAATTCTGTTTATTTAAATATCTCGATGTATTTTTGAATAGTATTTAATTAAAATGTAATATAAATCTGCGTTCTTAAATGATTTATATAAATTAAAGGCAAGCATGTAGTATTCAATAAATTGTTATAAAAATACCATTTCAATACATCTCAATGTTCTATAAACTGTTTTTCATGTTTAAATACTGTTATTTCTAAATATATATTTCATATTTGGGTCAATAAATAAAGAAAACACAACATATAACATGAAAATATAACTATTATATTAGTCAAATGTAAAATGTATACACACAGCATCATGAAAATATTTTTATCATATGTATTTTAATATAGTTCTGGGCAACTGTTCTATAGATGATGAATCTCTCTATGAAGTGTTATCCTTGAAAATTGCTGAGATTCTAGTCTAAAGAAATAACAGTAGAATTATAATTATAAAAACTTGCATAGATAATGAAACCTTCATTTTATTGATACGACTTAGATTTACATAGTTTTTGGTAATTTTGTGCAATTGCTTTACAAAAAGTTCAGAATTTAAATAATAAGCATCTTCTATATGCTTTCATTTTGCAACCCAAGATACCCCATTAGTGAGGAGATTATTGCGAATACATTTTAAAAGATGGGGATAATCGTATAAAAGTATTATTTCAATATCATCTATCAATATAATACCTTTAGTTGGTTCATATCTCTGTTTTAATGCATTTGGACTAGTATCTTCAATAAGCATCCGATAAGCTTTACAGTTGGTTGATCCTTGGTCACAAACTGAAGCTATAATATTGAAACCAACAGGACATACACGAGCATTGTTAGTAATATTGACTGAATTTCCAATTACTACAATCCACTGAAACTACTGCAGACTGTTCTTAGGAGGTGCTGAGGTATTATTACAACCCTCAACAACACACTTCGAAACCATGTTACTAAACAATAATTTACATATAGAATCATGAATACACTTACTATAATCCATAATTACTTGGAAAATTGTCAATAAACAATTCACAACTGCACAATACACACCAAACATCTAAAACAAGTTTTAAATATTATTAACAGAAATACTATGTCTATATTATAATAATCACTATAAAACAGCACTATAAAACAGCAAAACGTGTCAGACACCATGCGGCCGAATGACAGCAATGACAGGCTCATAGAGACAGGCTCCAACTGGATCGAGAAAATGTGTGTGCAAGAGTGGTGCCAACAAGATTTTTACTGAAAAAACCAACTCATAAAAATAAAATCTCCATAAAATAGCGCCATCTCGTGACGGGATTTGGCAATACTTAGCGCTTCACGATCTTCCTATTAAGATTCAGCACCCTGTGCAGTATAGTCGGGATATTGACATATCGTCACTCCAATGCCAAAACAAACCACGAATATGCAAACTCGCCTTTACTGGAAACTTAATTTTCAAATTTGACTCTTCTTATTTTTCAATAGGGAATTTTATGTCAAAAAGGTTTCATTAGTTTTTTTGGTCAATTTCATTATCTTCAAAGATATAACTTGTAAAAGTTAAATCTTGCATTATCGCACATTCCTGCAAAAATATCTATTCATTAATTTTAAGATTTTGTAAAAAAAAAGACCTTTATTTGGCATATCAGTCCAACCCAACCCACACATTCCAGCCGAAAAAAAAACAGTACTTTCACAGAAAGAAATCAAAAAAGCACAAACAACGAATACAAATTAACATAAAATACATTTTTCTATCCACTAAAATAAACCCCCTCTACCCTCGCCAATTTCCTTTCCCACGCCAGCCTCCTGCAGATTTTCACGCCTTTCCCATCCTCTCCTAATCATTCGTTCAGCTTTCTGCACTCTTCTTTCACTCCCTCACATTCTTTGCTAAGGTGCCACCACGTGTCACTCCCCTCTCTACACAGCGCACACGCGGTGTACCCCAGCCCCATCCACACTTTTCTTCCTCGCTCTTCTGAACCACACCTCGCTCTTGCCATGCATACTTTGTCCTCTCTGCTCCACTCTCCCCTGGCTAAGTAGCTCGGGAGTTTTCCCTGCACTTGCCACTCTACGTAGCCAGGGTTGTATGAGCTCTCAGCCATTCTCACTTGCCTTTCTAGCCATTCAATATCCCTCAATCTCTCCATGATCTCAGATCCTAGGCTACCCCTTTCTCTCAGCTTCTCCTCTACCCACACACCTCAGACATACCCACTCTTTCATACGATATAATAAGATTTTGTATGTTATTCTTGTTTAAATATGTATCAAAAACTCAATTATACAGATCCCAATGAGTTATCTTCATTATCTTCAAAGATATAACTTATAAAAGTTGTAATTTGTATTATCATACATCTTGCAAAATTATCTATTCATCATAAAGCAATTTTAAGATTTTTTATGTTATTCTTGTTTAAATATGTATGAAAAACTCCATTATAAAGACCGCAATGAGATATCTTCATTATCTTCACAGATATGGTTTGTGAAAGTGAAAAATTGGTTTTATCACACATTCCTGCAAAAGTTCCTATTCATCATGATGCAATTTTAAGACTTTTTGTATTATTAAAAACTAAATTATAAAGACTCCAATGAGATATTTTCATTATCTTTAAAGATATGGCTTGTATAAGTTAAAAAACGAAAATAGCACTTAGGTGAAAACTATAAAATGTGCATATTCGTGGTTTTTATCTCGTATTTTCCTAATTATCTCACATTTTCCTAATTATCTCACATTTTTCTAATTATCTCACATTTTTCTAATTATCTCACATTTTCCTACTTTCCTACCTCTCGCGATTATTATCTCGATTATCATGCGGTTAAGGTACCTAATTGTCCCATGCTTAACTTTTATTTTGAGATTGCCAGCTTGGACTTATCTACAGTTTACATAATTAATTCACATTTTCCTATTTATCTCCCATTTACCCGATTAAAACGGTATTACATAATTATCTTTCGTTAATAACGTATATCTTGCATTAATTTTCTTTATCTAAATTTTACCTTTTTGTCTCGCATTTATCTGTTTATCTCGGGATAGCCCGGCGTATATATAATTATCTGTCCTTTACATAATTATCTCGCATTTCCTGCATTATCTCCCGTAACTAGGAATTACCTAATTATCTAGTATTTGCCTAATTGTCTTGTATTTACCTAATTACCTAGCGTTTACCTAATTAATATCTTCATATCTTCATTATCTTCAAAGATATAACTTATAAAAGTTGTAATTTGTATTATCATACATCTTGCAAAATTATCTATTCTTCATAAAGCAATTTTAAGATTTTTTATGTTATTCTTGTTTAAATATGTATGAAAAACTCAATTATAAACACCGCAATGAGATATCTTCATTATCTTCACAGATATGGCTTGTGAAAGTGAAAAATTGGTTTTATCACACATTCCTGCAAAAGTTCCTATTCATCATGATGCAATTTTAAGACTTTTTGTATTATTAAAAACTAAATTATAAAGACTCCAATGAGATATTTTCATTATCTTTAAAGATATGGCTTGTAAAAGTTAAAAAACGAAAATAGCAATTAGGTGAAAACTATAAAATGTGTACATTCGTGGTTTTTATCTCGTATTTTCCTAATTATCTTACATTTTCCTAATTATCTCACATTTTTCTAATTATCTCACATTTTCCTAATTATCTCATATTTTCCTAAATATCTCACATGTTCCTAATTATTTCACATTTTCCTACTTATCTCGCGATTATTATCTCGATTATCATGCGGTTAAGGTATCTAATTGTCCCATGCTTAACTTTTATTTTGAGATTGCCAGCTTGGACTTGTCTACAGTTTACATAATTAATTCACATTTTCCTATTTATCTCTCATTTACCTGATTAAAACGGTATTACATAATTATCTTTCATTAATAACGTATATCTTGCATTACTTTTCTTTATCTTAATTTTACCTTTTTGTCTCGCATTTATCTGTTTATCTCGGGATAGCCGGCGTATATATAATTATCCGTCCTTTACATAATTATCTCGCATTTCCTTCATTATCTCCCGTAACTAGGAATTACCTAATTATCTAGCATTTGCCTAATTGTCTTGTATTTACCTAATTACCTAGCGTTTACCTAATTAACTTGCGTTATCTTTGTTATTTCACGTGCACTTATTATCTAACGTTTACCTAAGTATCTCGCATTTTCTTAATTATCTCACATTGTCATAATTATCCTGCGTTCACCTGTTTATATCGGTTTTACATAATCATCAACTAGTTGCC
The DNA here is from genome assembly GCA_963942505.1 of Lordithon lunulatus. Lineage (NCBI taxonomy): Eukaryota > Metazoa > Arthropoda > Insecta > Coleoptera > Staphylinidae > Lordithon > Lordithon lunulatus. The sequence continues at coordinate 57,344,252 of OZ012667.1, read as the reverse complement.
TAATTGTTTCGTATTTATCTGGTTATCTCGTAATTACTCGCGTGTACGTAATTATCTCTTGTTACATAATTATCTCGCATTTTTCTGTTTACCTCCCGTTTACCTAATTCACGCGGTATAAGCTAATTATATTCCGTTACCTAATTAACGCGGTAATGCCTAATTATCTAACGTTACCTTTGATATTTCACGTATACCTAATTGTCCCACGTTTTCGTTGACGATATGTTGCATTTTCCGAATTATCACACTTTTTCCTAACTATCTTCCATTTTCCTAATTTTATTCCATTTTGTTAATTATCTCACATGTTCCTAAGTATCCTGCATTCACCTGTTTATCTTAGTTTTGCATAGTCATTATCCTTTTGGTCTCGTCTTTATTTTCTATTTCGCATTTCTTTAATTATCTCAAGTTTACCTAAGTACATGGAATTTTCCTAATCCTTTTCCTAAGCCTTTTCCTAATCCTTTGCCTCCTCTTTTTCGTACTCCTTTTCCTAATCCTTTAACTAATCCTTTTCCTAAGCCATTTCCTAATCCTTTTCTTAATCTTTTTCCTAATCTTTTTTATAATCCTTTTCCTAATCCTTTTCCTAATTCTTTACCTAATCTTTTCCCTAATCCTTTTCCTAAGCCTTTTCCTAATCCTTTTCCTAATCCTTTTCCTAATTCTTGTCCTAATCTTTTCCCCAATCCTTTGCCTCCTCTTTTTTGTACTCCTTTTCCTAATCCTTTAACTAATCCTTTTCCTAATCCTTTTTCTAATCCTTTTTCTAATCCTTTTCTTAATCATTTTCCTAATACTTTTCCTTATCATTTTCCTAATCCTTTCCTAAGCCTTTTCCTTATTCTTTTCCTAATCCTTTTCCTAATCCATTTTCTAATCCTTTTCCTAATCCTTTTCCTAATTCTTTTCCTAATTCTTGTCCTAATCCTTGTCCTAATCCTTGTCCTAATCCTTGTCCTAATCCTTGTCCTAATCCTTTTCCTATTACACTTTTTTCCAATCAATCTTACATTTTCCTAATAGTCCTGTATTTACGTGTTTATCGTGATTTTAATTTATAAATACCCGGTTGTCTAATTTCCTGGAATATATCTGTTTATATCGAGATTGCCCCTGAGTATATAATTATCTCTGGTTTAAATAATTATCTCTCATTTTTATATAACGCTGTATTACCTAATTATCTTGAGTTATCTTTGTTATTGTCTCACATTTGTTAATCTAGGAGATGTTATACATAATTATCGCTCATTTACATAATTAACAAGTATTTACCTATTTATCCCCCATTTACCTAATTCACGCGGTATAACATAATTATCTTGCGTTACCTTTGTTATTTCATGTTTACTTCATTGTTCCACGTTTTAATACCTAGTATCTTAGTTTTCTAATTATCACACAGTTTTTAATAATCTTCCATTTTCTTAATTATATCACATTTTCCTAATTATTCTGTATTTACCTGTTTATCTTGGTTTTGCAGTAGACATCACCCAATTACCTTTTTGTCTTGCCCTTATTTTTGTATCTCTCAGTATTACCCCCGTATACCTAATTATCTCTCGTTTACATAATTATCTCGCATTTTTATAGTTATCACACATTATCGTAATCACATTTTCTTAATTATCCCGTATATACCTGTTTTTTTTTGGTTTTGTAGTCAGCACCCGGATACCGTTTTGTCTTGCATTTATTTGTTTATCTCGGATCCCGCGTATACCTCATTACCTATCGTTTACATAATTATCTCGGAGTTTCTTATTTATTTCCTGTGTACCTAATTAACGCGGTATTACCTAATTATCTTTACATAATTGGGCCACTTTTACATTTACGTTATCTCGCATTTTCCTAATAATCACACATAATTTTCTTAATTATCTCATATTTTCAATTCTCATTCTTGGTTTTGTATAGTCACCCCCGGTTACCTTTTTCGCATTGATTGCTTCTCTCGTGATTACCCGCGTATATATAATTATCTTACTGTTTACTGAATTATCTCACATTTTACTAATTATCTCTTGTTTACTGAATTATCTCGCATTTTTCTAATTATCTCTAATTTAGCTGATTGATAGGTTAATACCTAATTATCTGGTATTTCCTATGTTAATTCGCGTTTACCTTATTATCAAACGTGTACCTAAATATCTTCCATTTTCTTAATTCATTATTTCCCATTTTTCCTAATTAACACAATTGTTCCTATCTCGTTTTTACTATATTTACTATCACGTTACCTAATTGTCTTGGACTTACTCTTTATCTTGGAATTACTAGCGTATATCTAATTACCTCTTGTTTACATCATTATCTGGCATTTTCCTAATTATCTCTGCCTCAATAACTCATTAGGCAAACGAAGATAATAAAGTACTATTAAACTAACTAGTTTGATATATTCTGCTACTATCTCTAATTATTCTCTTATTACTTGTGTCATCTGAAATTTAAACACTACATAAACCTATCATACCAAATAAAGGAGAGACTAATCAGAAGGATCATGCTATAGAAAATATAAATAAAGGTATTACAATAAAATTCCAGTATGTAAACTCAAGATTTTGTTTTAGCAGTGTACCCTTCATTGAGTTTACTGGTGTAATTATTGCAAAAGTGAAATAATTGCTGTATCATGACTGTAAATAATATATGTTGTACAAAGCAAAATCAATCGTGTACAAACAACTCCGGTGTCTATAGGAATCTGTGCAAGTCCCAAAAAAAAATCGCATCGCATGTTAATTATAACTAATTTAATCTGTACATAACAACTTTTATATGCATCGTGTTGTATGATATTGTAACAACTTACAAAAAAAAAGCGCACCTTACAAATGAGCAAATCACCACCAGCATTTGCCGGATGTAATTATTTACGACAGCTTTATTGATTGCACACTCTAATTGCATTCGTTGAGGAAATGTTTTTGTTTCCACATTATTATTAGAACGTGCGGGGGAAACTTTATAGGTGCAGGCATTGTGTGATGCATTTTGGATACGCATTTTTTCCCTTCTTTTCGAAATTGAACGACTAACAACACAACTTGACTTGTAAATTTGCTAATGTACGAGGATTAATAGGTACTTGTCCGGAAAACGAGTTTCAATGCGGCGCTGGATATTGTATCATGGGATACAAAAGGTGCAACGGATATAAAGACTGCCCTAGTGGCAATGACGAGGAAAATTGTCATTTCATTTTCGGTAACTACTACAGCTTTTCTTATAATATAATACGATGCGAGGTTTAATTTAGTTTTAAATATTGTTATTTTATATTTTGGCCGATACGTGCGCCCGTTAAGGATTCCAATTGAGTTTTGAAATTGCGTCGAATTTACTGCGGGTGATATCGATAAAGACATGCAGAGGCACGTAGCTTTATTTGTTATAGCTTATGTGTAGCGTTGTGAGATTATTTTACGTGTGTAATGGAGTTGAATATTCGTATTGGTGATTATACGTAATGGGTAGACTGGTGTTTTTTATATGTAGAATACATATAGTTATTGTCGCAATATGTATGTAAATATTGTTCTTAACGTTCAAATAGGTTTTATGGTAGAAACAAATGTCTATATGACTATTAATTATTAATGTGCTGATTATTGCGTTAATAGTGTGTAACACGATCTATTGTTTGAGGTCGTATCGGATATTGTTGTATTACCTTGCTTCTTGTAAACATGTTTTTTCAGTTCATAATTATATTTTGTCAGTAAAGTTTAGTGAATTAACAATAAAGTCAATTTGTTTATAATAAAAGTATAAAGATGGCCATTTTACACACTTTTATTATATGATTATAAATTATTCGCTCTTACTCACAAGAGCTAATAATTTATAATATCTTAATTTATCACACTCATTTTTTGTAAAAATAAGAAGTGAAATAAAAAATCAATTATGTTATAATATATATATATATATATATATAATTATATTATATATATATATATATATATATATATATATATAATATATGTATATCCGCAGGCCTTTTCTACCACACAGAGAGGTGTAAAGGGTCTTATAATATAAGTATAGAAATTACCAGTTTAGTCATGTTTATTATATGATTATATTATATTAAATATTTCTCTCTTCTCAGTTCACAATAATTTTTTTTGCAGTAAGGCATAAGAATAATATTTGTGAATTAAAAACTACAAAATCAATTATAATATACTAAAAATAAGATATGGCCAGTTTATACACTTTCATTATAAAATTAAAATATGATATTAAATTATTCTCACACGGCGGGGTTTGAAATCTCATTCCCCAATACTCAACTACGAGCATCCTGGATTATAGGTCACATTTTCTCAATATTAGATAAACCTATAAACACGTGTATATGTAAAATGCATAAAACATTTCTAGCTTTTGGTGATAATAAAATTGAAACGTACACTGTTTTTAGAGTTTTCAAAGAAAAGGGATATTTAAACTAAAACCATAATGTGGTAACATTAATTCTCATATTAACAAATATCAGTACCGACATTTGTAATTATAACAAGCTCAGTTTTCTATTTTTATTTTCATTCATTGATATATAATTAATATTTAAATATTGATATATGTTTTACAGCTTTTTACATGCTTATAATAACAAAATATTTAATGCGCAATTAAAAATATTTTGTTGTTCCACATTCTGTGTGCTTTCAGCTTTACTCTAATGTGCTGCTTTACTTGTGCTATAGCTTCCACCTGCGGACCTAATCAATTCCGTTGCAATGACGGCCAATGCATTGACGCTGATTTCCGGTGCGATCAGATAAAGGACTGCTTGGATGAATCGGACGAGCGCCACTGCGAGGGTGGTTAGTTCATATATTTCTTTTCTCCCATTTCTGCAACTTTTTTACATCTTTGCCTCGTGCATTTTTATGTTTTTTTTCTCATACTTTTCTCTCTATATGTGTGCACCTGTAGATTGTAGTCCCGAGCTGCATAGATGTAAAGACGGTACGTGTATTAAAGCGAAACTTTGCGACGGATATTTCGACTGCCCAGATGGGTCCGACGAGGCGAGCTGCGAGCTGTGCGCCCCTAATCAGTTTAAATGTAGTTCGGGGGCTTGTGTACCCGAGGATTATAGGTGCGACGGCAGGACGCAGTGCGGCGACGGCTCCGATGAGGAGAACTGCGGTACGTTCCGCGTGTCATCCGTAGTTTGGTTTTCCAACCCTCTTCAGCATTGTCTTTCCGAATACGAACCCTTTTGTAGCTAGATCTAGATCGATAACATACATAGAAAATAACTGATGGTGAACTTATGAAGGATATCTCACATTTTAACATACTTTAAACACGATTCTTATATGGATACACACATATTCCCACCATGACAGTTTGAATTATTGTATCACAAATCATGACAGCTGCATCCAACTTAGATATATTATATCATTTGTCAACTCAATTGTACTAAATTGTAGTCAGTTCTCGTGTTTATCAAGATTCACATGATACGGATTATAAGATTACTTACTAATTTATCATATTTACACATACTATATTGTTTTTAAACACATACGTAAATGTTATTATCAGTTCTATTAAGAACAAAATAATGCGTTCATTAAATAAGATCGAATAAAGGCAATACTTTACATTACATTACATAACAATATTTCTATAATAAACGCGAGACCATAGTCATTACACAATATGTAATGTGATTTCAACAAATAAGGTGTTTTTATTTAATTATTTATTTTCATTTATTTATTAAAATTGGCATTGTATTACATATCAATATTCAATTTCTATACTAAACGCGAAACTAAAATAAAATATTAATGTAAAAAAATGTAGTGAAAAAAAAGTATTTTTTTGATCCACCCTAATTATATATATATATTATAAAACAATTAATTAATTACATTATTAATAAGCTCTTTTTAGTTTCGCGTTTATATAGAAATATAATATAATATATTCCCCTGTATTAACTTAATATATTTTGAAAAATAAAACTTTTCTAACTTGTGATGACTGATGATTGATAAGATAATAAAATACATACTAACATAAAAACACCTTATTTGTTGAAATCACACTACATATTCTGTAGTAACCATGGTTAGTTAGTATTGACCTCTATTAAATCAATAATTGGGTAGTCGTAGTTTCAGTTTGCAATCGATTGCAAATCTTCATAAGTTCACCCAATTCAGATTATTAACATGCATGTGCATCTCGAATTTACCTCCAGTTAGTCACATTTATTTAATTGCCCGTTTAGTTCAACACTGTCCAGCCGATCAATTTCGGTGCGGCGATGGTTTGTGCCTGGATGGGAGGCGTCGTTGCGATGGTTATCCTGATTGCACGGATCAGTCAGACGAACATAATTGTTCCAGTAGGTTCATCTATAAAAACAACCACATTTATTAGCATCTTCTAGAACTAATTTTCTAACTTTCCAGTAGTGTTGTGGTATGGTTTTAACCTATAATGGATTTAGGAACTCCTCTATTTACAGGATTATCGCGATAAAAGTTAGAATTAACATTAACCAAATGTAGATCCACATTTCAGCGGCACTTACAAATTTCGTCTGCGTGCTGACGAATTTAATTACACATTACACAAATATTGCATGATTGGGTAAATTTAAGGTAAACTTTACTATGATTGTAAAGAGCTTCTGCATACGGTGTACATATACGCACAATTATTGTTTTATTTATTATTACGTAGTATTTGTGTTTTTAATTTTTTGCTTTTTTTGTTCACTTTAGCGCCCACATGTCCTGACGATGAATTTCAGTGTGTCAGTAATAAAATATGCATTAATAATAACTTCCGTTGTGACCAAATCGCCGATTGCGATGACGGCTCCGATGAGCAAGGTTGTAGTAAGTTGAATCACCATCAAGTTTTTTATAAACTAACAACTTAATATCGACTTAATATATATTTATTATACTAATTACTAATAGTTTTTTGTTATACACATATTTATAGTCTTGCGTAGGTAGGAATAATATTTAATACGTTTTAGGGATACAGGCAAAAAAGGAGTAACGCCCGGTTTCTCCAACGAATCTTAACTAGTTTAAGACCGTCTTAATAATTCGATGGTCTTGCACCAAACAAAAATCGGATCTTAAAACGATACGACTGTCTTACATTGCAAGACTAACTAAGATCTACATATGTTTGGTGCAACAGAATAAAAATTTAAGACGTGGTTATATATAAGACGAGTTTATATAAGACGAGTTTAAGATTCGTTGGAAAATCCGGGCGTACGTTTCATTTGGTATTGAAATTAAATATGTTTTCCAAATAAATATTGTGGGAGAGGCCCGGGTAGTCGGTACCATTTGTCGTTGCGATAAAATTAACGACTTTAGAAAACTCGGCGACGATTGTCTGAAGCAGCACGTCCTTACACTCGTATACACATACATTAATACATGGCAGAAGAACGCGAAGGGTGATTAGTCCAGTCGAATTAGAGTTTCGAGATAAAAAATCCCTACTTGATATTTTATATCACACCACTGTCGGGAAAAATCATTAGATTGATAATATCAAAAAACTCGATAATAGTTGAAAATTGCAATAAAGTGGTAAAACTACATGTTTTTTTTTACATTTTCCACTAAATAGAAAAATTGAGACCTCTGATAGGAGCAAGAATTAATGCAAGTTGTAGACAATTAAATAACCTACAATTTAAGCTAAGGAACGTTAAATTTCGATCTATTGTTAATGAAAAAATAAATGAGGAACACGTAAACATTTTGCCTAATTATTATTGAGAGAATAGCTCAATCGTAATAAAAATACATGCAAAGGGAGGTCAGTCCAATGCCAAATATGTATGCAAAATTTAATATTCATTAATATAATACTTGCAGGGTGTATTTTTATATATTTATATATTATATTTTTTTTAATAAGACTACAATATAATAATATAAATAAAAATAACACAGATTGTTAAAAAAAACATGTTGCAAGCAGATGGGGATCGGTGAAGGGCTCGTTCGTCTGCTTGGTTGAGAAAACTTCATCCATTGTCCGTTGTCTTAAATGGTTGGTTAGATGGTCAATTGTCCTTTCACTTTTTATATTGTTTATATTTGTTAATTTCGTCCATTTTGTGGCGAACATGGTTTTAGTTTATAAAAAAAAGTTAATTTTGCAGTTGTAGGTTCTAATTAGCCTAAAGAAACACAGTCATCTTCAACTTTTTTTTTGTTTTAAGTTGTCTGGTAAAAATAGATCTATCATATGAAGAAGAAAAAATCCAAATTACTTATATTACAAAGATGTTCCTTTGGTTTATAATCCACTTATGTAGTTCCCAGTGTCATTGGAATAATAACAGTTCATTTTAACAATTTCAAAATTTTCTTCCTTCTTATGTTTCTTTAGGCTAATTACCTATATCCACAAAATTAACTTTTTTTAATAAACTTTTAGATATAAAACCATGTTCGACAAGAAAAAAGGAAATGAATTAAGAAATACACCATGCAAAAACAATCAATGAATATGAAATTTTGCACACATATTTAACATTGGACTCACCTCCATCCTCATTATTTTATCACCAATAATACAATATTTTCGAAAATGTACTTTTTCGTGTTCCTCATTCATTTTCTCATTAACAATTGAGCGAAATGTAACTTAAATTGTAGGTAATTTAGTTGCCTACAACATTTATTAACTGCTCCTTTCAGAGGTCTACATTTTAATATTTAGTAGAAATGTAAAAAAACACCTAGTTTTATCACTTTATTTTAATTTGCAACCTTAGCACAATTTCTGTCGAGTTAGTTTTTCGATATTATCATTCTAGTGACCCTTTCCATCAGTAAATATAAATGTGCAATAAAATATCAAATCAAAAATTTTTACGGTTTCAAGTTATGTGAAACTAATTCGACTGGACTAGATAGCCATTTACAGAATTGTAGGAAATACTGTAACTACAACTATTTTGTAGTAGTAGTTTCAATATTGTCATTGGAAGATAAATTACTATTATACATATCTCGCCCAGGGCCGAATTAAACTACTTCGAGTCCTAGACCTTCCCTACCGGGGCACCGAATTAAATAAACCATATCACTTTTTAAAAATATTCTAATATTCTTATTCTGGCATAGTTGTCCCCTTTAAACACATAGACTAGATTTCTAACATAAATATCCGAGTTATCCTGGCAAGAAAGAAATATTTCTTATTGATAGGATGTTTGCTTTATATATTTTATTTTATAGATTTTTATTTTTTTAAATTAGATATTAGACTCTTGCCACAAAATGACCCAACAAATCAGGATTCTTAGCACGTTTCTGACAGTATCTTCTATATCTTTATCTACCTCATGACCTTTCTACATGTCTGCCATATACGGTCTGTTATATTTTTCATGTTCTTTTTAAGATTTTCATGTATTTTTTTTTCAGATACAATTAATCCTACTTCAGGTACAATGTTTTTTTATCAGACAGCGGAATTCTTGCCACGTTTCCAATGTACCTTTGATATATCTTCTATCACCTGCACTTCTGATGACCTTTCTATATGTCCGCCTTATTTGGTCTGTTAGATATTTAAGGATATCATATATTTTGAATCAGAATCAATTTTCTTTATCAAACTACAGGATTCTTGTCTCCCTTAGTTGGTCTGTTATACTTTTCATGTCCTTTTTAAGGATTTCATATATTTTGCATCAGATACAATGTCCTTTATCAGACAACTACAACTTGGCACGTTTTTGATGTACCTTTTATATCTTCGATCATCTTCACATTTGATGACATTTCTAAATGTCTGCCTTATCTGGTCTGTTTTTCATATATTTTGCATGACATATAATTTTCTTCAGACAACAGCATTCTTGGCAAGTTTCTGATGATGTTTCTTTTATATCCTCGATCATCTTCACTTTTGATGACCTTTCTACATGTTAGTCGTATCTGGCCTGTTATAGTTTTCATGACCTTTTGAACGGTTTCATATATTTTGCTTCAAATACAATTTTGTGTATCAGACAACATAATTCTGGGCACGTTTCTGAGGTCCCTTTTATATCTTCAATCATATTTACACCTGATGACTTTTGTAAGGATTTCATATATATTGCTTCAGATAAAATTTTCTTTATCAGACAACAGGATTCGTGGCTCGTTTTTTCTGATACTGTCTTCTATATCTTCGATCATCAGCACATCTAATGACCTCTCTACATTGCTGCCTTATCCGGTATTTTATACTGTTCATGTCCTTTTGCAGGATTTTATATAATTTGCATCAGACACAATATTTTTTATCAGACAACAGAATTCTTGGCACGTTTCTGATGTACCTTTGATATCTTCTATCACCTTGACATCTGATGACCTTTCTATATCTTCGCCTTATTCGGTTCGTTAGATATTTAAGGATATCATATATTTTGCATCAGAATCAATTTTCTTTATCAAACAACAGTATTCTTGTCTGCCTTATTTGGTCTGTTATACTATTCATGTCTTTTTTAAGGATTTCATATATTTTGCATCAGATACAATGTCCTTTCAGATAACTGTAACTTGGCACGTTTCTGATGTACCTTTTATATCTTCAATCATCTTCACATCTGATGACATTTCTACATGTCTTCCTTATCTGGTCTGTTTTTCATATATTTTGCATCTCATACAATTTTCTTGAGACAACAGCATTCTTGGCAACTTTCTGATGATGTTTCTTTTATATCCTCGATCATCTTCACTTTTGATGACTTTTCTACATGTTGGTCTGTTATAGTTTTCATGCCCATTTTAAGGATTTCATATATTTTGCTTCAAATACAATTTTGTGCATCAGACAACAGGATTCGTGGCACGTTTCTGATACTGTCCTCTATATCTTCGATTATCAGCACATTTGATGACCTTTCTACAATGCTGCCTTATTCGGTCTTTTATACTTTTCATGTCCTTTTTCAGGATTTCATATATTTTGCATCAGACATAATATTTTTATCAGACAACAGGCACGTTTCTGATGTACCTTTTATATCTGCGATCATATTCACAACTGATTACTTTTCTACATGTCTGCCTTATCTCATCTGTTATACTTTTCTTGTCCTTTGCAAGGATTTCATATATTTTGCTTCAGATGCAATTTTCTTTATTAGACAACATGATGGCTACCTTATCTGGTATTTTATACTTTTCATGTCCTTTTTAAGGATTTCAAATATTTTGCTTCAGATACAATTTTCTTTATCAGACAACAGGATTCTTGGCATGTTTCTGATGTACCTTTTATATTTTCGATCACATTCTCATCTGATGACCTTTCTACATGTATGCCTTGTCCGGTTTATTATACTTTTCATGTCCTTTTTAAGGATTTCATATATTTTGCATAAGATCCAATATGCTTTATCAGACAACATGATTCTTAGCACGTTTCTCTTGTACCTTTTATATCTTCAATCATCTTCACATCTGATGACCTTTCTACATGTCTGCCTTATCCGGTCTTCTACGTTTTTCAAGGCCTTTTTAAGAATTTTATATATTTTGCATCAGACATAATATTTTTCTCAGACATTATTCTTGGCACGTTTCTGTCTACCTTATCCGATCTGTTATACTTTTCATGTCCTTTTTAAGGATTTCATATATTTTGCATCAGATACAATATTCTTTATCAGACAACAGGATTCTTAACACGTTTCTCTTGTACCTTTTATAGATTCGATCATCTTCACATCTGATGACCTTTCTACAAGTTTACCTTATCCGGTTTTCTATGTTTTTCATGTCCTTTTTAGCATTTTATATATGTCCTTTTTAGCATTTTATATATTTTGCATCAGATACAATGTGCTTTATCAGACAGCAATATTCTTGGCACTTTTCTAGCTATTATATCTTTCATTACCTTCACATCTGTTGACCTTTTTACATGTCTGTATTATCCGGTCCTTTATGTTTTTCATGTCCTTTTTAAGGAATTTATATATTTTGCATCAGATACAATGTTCTTTAATAGGACTCTACGTACGTTTTTGATGTTTTGATGTAAAGGTGATGGTGAAGATATAAACTTCGATCATCTTTACATCTACTGAACTTTTTACATGTCTGCCTTATTCGGTTTATTTTATTTTTCATGTCCTTTTTAAGGAATTCATTTATTTTGCATCAAATACAATGCTGTTTATTCGACACAGAAAACCTCTGAAAACTGTAATTCACGAAATTTTGCCCAATGAGTATTAGTTAATTACTATTCAGTAAAAAGTAAACTGAAAAAGTATAATTTTCCCTGCGGTAACTCTGGAGTGGGTAATCCTAGCCATCCGGTTTTAAAAAATCTCGAAAAATTATAAATCTCTTTTTTGCCTGTGCCCTCTAATTAATTTTGGTAATAATATTCTCTGGTTAAATTTCTCCGAAAATATCCATCGAATTATTTCCTGATTTAACTCCAATCAATTTACTCTAGCAAAAGGATGCGACGAGGATGAATTCCAATGCGACCAAGGCGGTTGCATCCCTGACAAGCGAAGATGCGATGGCACAGTGGACTGCGATGACGCCTCCGACGAGTACGACTGCCCCTCAAACCCAGAAGTACGACCACCCTGTACTGCATCTGAATTCACTTGCAATGACGGCACCTGTCTACCCCAAAGCCGCTACTGCAACGGCGAGAGCGATTGCCCCGACCACTCCGACGAGCTCGACTGTGGTAAGTGTGCCTTGCGCATCTCACGTGTGCAGCCCTGCAACGGTTCTAATGAATAAATCAGTATCTCTTTTGTACAATGACACTGTGAAAAATAACGCTAGCGTGTTCTGGCCCTTTTGGCCAGGGACATGTGCCGACCCCGACTGGTTCCAGTGTGCCGATGGGGCTTGCGTTGCCTCCGACCTGCGCTGTGATAATTACTACGACTGCAGGGACTTTTCCGACGAGCAAAACTGCTACCTCGGTTAGCTGCGTATAATAATAATCTGTTGTTTCCATTTTTCCATTAGTTGTCGTATCATTAGAGAATCGATATATCCACATAACACAAGAACATAAAAATAAAATAATGCCTTGATAGTATGTTTCTGCATACAAAGTTGGGTGTATTATGTGGGTATTAACAGATGTTTTCAAATTTTAGGGTGGTAGAAGGTCGATACTAAATGTGTAATTGGTATACATAGATTTAGTTGTTGGACTAGCTAACGCCGTAATTATTATAGATTTTATAGTCTTCCTCTATTCTCCCTTTTCTACATTTATATTAATAGCACTTCATTGAACACTTTCGTTTCATTCTAATTTATTTTATATAATTTAGTTATTTTTTAAGCACAAGTTTAATCAAAATTATATTCGTTATAGACGTATAATTAACATTTAAAAATATAAAGTATAGTCTATTCCTGATTTAAACGTTAATGGATTTGAGGGGGATGATTAGTTAACTTGTAAGTGGTTGATATTTGATAACTATGGGGCTATATGATTATCAAATATTAGCCCCCTACAAGTTAACGAAACATCCCCTTAAATCCAATAACGTTTGAACATGGTTAATATTTGATAACCATGTGGCTACATGGTTTTCAAATACCTAGAATTTAACGAATCATAGCAGCCTCTATGAACTGTATATTATTACTAGGAGACAAATTGATATATTTCCGGACTATGGTAGGAAAACTCGGCACACCTTTCCTACGCATTATATATAGGCTTTACAAACCGGTATGCTGGGATTGCGGTTGAATATTGCCCGTTTTTAAATAAAGATATTTATAGGAAATACAGGCATTTTGGCACATTGATTCAATTTGGATCAATATATACTTTGTGTCAGTAAAATCATGAACTAAAATAACTTGAAGAAGAAACCCACACGAATTTTCAAGTGTATGATTTGAGCTGAAACACTTTCTGCGTAGTCTATAATAAAATAATGTTACATGAATTATTTGCATATAAATTATATTATGATTTTTATTACCAAACATTTTTTCTACTTCTCTGGACGTACAATTAATATTAAAAATATAAAGTGCATTAGTGCATTCAAATGTTAATTAATTTGAGGTTTGATTATTTAACACCGTGGTCACCATACGACTAGTATAATTTTTCATTATATAATTTCATCTTAATTCAATTATTATTTTTTGTATAATTCTACTTATCCTTCTCTTAAATATTTCATTAATGAATAGGTATACATAATAATAATCACTAGTATTTATCAGTTGCTGTATTATTTTGCATGAGCACACCTTTATTGCACTAGCCTTACTGTCTAGCTAACTATTTTCATTATTATCATTTAAACATATAAGTGTGTAAAACCAACAGAATTACATTAGGGTGTTAACTACTAGCAATTAGTTGAAATGAATGGTTATTTATTGTATAATAGTAAAAGTTGCGGCAAATGTAAAACCAAATTAGATTTAATAGCCTTTTATATAGTGATTTATTATATGAAACAGAGACCGGGCGACGAAAATTGTGTCCACCGTTTCTGCTTCATGTAATTTTTTCCGCCGCCCCCGCCACGTAAAGCTCTCTTTTAATACGTTCGCGCTTTCATAAAACAGGTGGTTGTCAGCACGACGAGTTCCAGTGTGGTAATGGCCAGTGCATTCCGGGTTATCTCCGTTGCAATCACCGCTCTGAATGCGCGGACGGCTCCGACGAGCACAACTGCCCCACTCAGGCACCGCCGACCGTTCATGAGTGCCCCAGGGGTCAGCAGGCTTGCAGGAGCGGGAACCAATGCTACCTGCACGCGCAGCACTGCGACGGGCGCGTCGACTGCAACGATCTCTCTGATGAGGACAATTGCCGTAAGTGTTATGCTTGTCTTGTTATTGTTTAGTCTAGTAAATGTTGTTACAAATAACCTTCCGACACAGCGCTTGATACACAAGCTTGCACCCATGGACATTTCCGTTGCGAGAACGGGCCGTGCATTCGGGAGGAGTTGAGGTGTGATGGCAAGGTGGATTGCCCGCTAGACTCTAGCGATGAGCTCGATTGCCCAGATTACTTTAGTAAGTCGGTCGCGAACGATCGAGCTTTTACACCAAAATTATTACTGCTTTAATATTTATATAATCAGGCCTTTAAAAATCGCTTCGCTATGAGTGAAACTACAGAAGAGAAAATTAATCTTTTAATTGGTTTTGAGGTTTAATTAAACAAGTCAGCAGTTTTATAATACGATCTAATATTACTAGTTTATTAAATATTGGTTAATGACAACTAACGATGCTTATTGGTTATTATTAATTCATTAAACAAATACTGTAATGTATAATGATTTATTATTAACAGGCCACGTATGTGAATATTAAATGTGTTTTGTTTTAACATCACTGCAGGCCATAATGTTAATATATGTATATATATATATATATATATATATATATATATATTGCGTTTTATAAATATTCCACAAGAATGCTTGTTCAGCTTTATGTTTGTGTAGTAGTCCAATACATCCAATATTAGGACGAAACAGCCCCATTTTAGTAGCTGTTGAGAAATTAAATGAAATTATTTTGACTCTTCACTGGAAATAAATCATTAATAATTAATTGGTACAATAATTGGGTTTATAGATACAAGAGGGAGATATTGAGAAAGCAGAAATGTCAATTTACGCTTTCAGTCTTAATTTTGTCAATTATATTCCGAATGATGTTAAAACGTCATTTAATAATTTTAAATTTCAAAATATGAATATGTGCAGTTTAATAAAAATTAAAATAATAACAACACATCATCAAAAATACACAACATTATATTTCCAGCAGTAAAGTAGAATATCCAACTGAGCAACAATAAGTAGCGAATTTAAAAGATTGTATTCAGTTAGGGTTTCTTTATAAAGTCTCCATTCGTCAGTTCTTTTAGCCTACTGCAGGCCTCTCTTAATGGTTTCCATTGCCTTGAGTCTTAGGCTGCTTGGATCCAGTTTTTATTGTGATGGACTTTATATCATCTCTCCATTAGTTGGCTCTGTTTCTTACCGCATTTTATCAAAATAATCTAATTATATATTTGTCATCTTAAAATCTACAAAGCGCACGTTTTTAAATGAATTTTAGACAAAAGTCAATGTAACTAAAACAAAGATAACTAGAATTACGGCGGTTGAATATTACCGTAATTATATGGTGTGTGTTTATAAATTAATCCCCAACTTATGCCAACCTTAACCAACTGTTGACTAGTTGGGCTAATCAAATATATAATCGATTTTTTTGTTTGGTTACAATAACTTTATTCACAATCTCGCTTATATAAAACTATAATCATTCTTATTTGTTTAGATGGAAGCAGTGATGGTCTCAACTTACGCACCTACCCGAATCAGCAAGAAATCAAAGAAAGTGAGTATTATTTTATTTATTATTATTATTTTCACTTTTCTGTAAATATTGTCTTCCCATTTCTATTGGATATCTCTGTTACACTTTGCTTAGGTTTTTGTGGTTCAATTTTAATTGAATTTTGTATTATAGAGTAATTAATATAATACTTTGATATCTGTAGCCCCATTACTAATTACTTTTTGTTTGTCTTTATGTCATGTGGAGCAGGCATTTATAAGATGGGTGAGTACGTGAACAGTATTACAGGGAATGGCAATCATCTCATTAATCGAGGTCTCATTTCTCAAATGTGTTTTCTAGGTGTATCTTTTTAATGTTATTAACACTCTCTCTGCCACTAGTAATCAGGTCAGTTCTGTTTTTAAAGGCTAGTCAGATAATAAACCAATTAAGTATGAATACAGGAACTATTCAATAGATTTTAATTAATAAAAAGAAATTATATTCGGTAATTAATTGTTCTAGCATATCTTTAATTTAACACACACAAACAATTTTTTCTTAATTTTGTAATTATTTGTAGTAATGTGAAATTATTTGTGAATCAAAAATATAGCAGAATATGAACAATTATATGGAGCCGTTTGTTGGAAATTCTCTCTAACTTTGCAATTTCATCCTTCTACCTTTAAAAGGCAGAAAATATATGAAAAGGCTAAAAAATTACATTTGGCACACAATTTTTGCCATTTTCCAGGAAAACAGTAAAAGATAACGGAAAACATATAAAGAAAAATTTATTTTTTAGTTTCGACTATCCTTCTAGCTTTAAAATAAAAAGTTATAGTCGATAAATCGTAAAAACGCTCAAAAAACATATTATTCATACCATTTTTGCCTGTCCCAGATAGTTATATGTGGGATAGATGATAAGTTGATAAGAGGGGAGTGTATCCCACACACAGCCAACTGGAAGAGGCAAAAATTGTATGAAAAAATTGATTTTTGAGCGTTTTTACTTTGTAGATATACTGCAGGAACTATAAATAAAAATTAGGATTTACAAATAAATATTATAAATGTTTTCATTTATGCTCGAAATAATTTTGTAAAAACATTTCTTTAATATCATGATATATTTTATTTATCCAATAATAGAATATAACTAATAAAAATGCTTAATAGCTGAATACAATAGAAATACACAACCTCGACTTTGAAAAACGATGTCAAGCTTGTATAATAAACGACCGCCAGTGTTGTCTCAATTTTTTAAAACGGCATTAATCGACAATGTGTAATTTTCTGATTATAGTTTTAGAGCTTTATACGGCAATATATTCTATTATTGGATAAATAGAATATAACTAATAAAAATACTTAATAGCTGAATACGATAAAAATACTGAATGGTTGAAATATTTTAATTAAACAGAAACAGACCCGTTATTAATATTTTGTATACCAGACAGGGTTACACACATAGTCACTATTATTATAATATTGTAATGTATATGTATTCATTGTAAATAATAAATATTAACATTTATAGTTCACCCGGCAGAGAGACTGTTAAGTAAATTCAGGCCTATTTCAATATTTAACAATTAATCATATGTAAATACAATTAATTCATATCACTTGGAATAGGTCTGTAAAAATACATGTTATGTTTATGGCCTTAAAACATGGGATTTTCATAAATTAATTGCATGGGGTGATATTTAAAAAAAAATCAGTTTAAGGGTGAAATTACTTTTATACTTTGTTTATGGAGAAAATTATAACATTATAGTGAGTTCGTGCAAGAACCGAGGATGTTTGAAAACCTCGGCCTTGAGGTATCCGCACAGAAAAAAGTCGCAGGGACTTAAATTAGGCGAGCACGATGTATTGTTATATAGCTCCATCTTGTTGAAACCAGAAGTCCTCTAGGTTGTGTTCTTTCCCATATTCTCCAATTTTTTTTCAATCGATTTTCTGCGTTTAATAATATGGGGAATAACACATCCTAATGGACTACTGGTTTCAACAAGATGGAGCTACATAACACATCGTGCTCTTTGCGACTTTTTTCTTTCTTATGGGGATATCTCAAGGCCGAGGTTTTCAAACATCGTCCTTGGTTCTTGGCCCAACAACACGTTCGCGTTAAATTTTGCAAGAGATGTTCGCGGGCCGAGTGATCTCCCTAGGTAAGACAGTTCGGTGGCTACCGTGCTAGCCTGATTTAAGTCCCTGCGACTTTTTTTCTGTGGTAGTACCCTAAGGCCGAGATTTCCAAACATCGTCCTCGATCCTTGAACCAACTAAAGGAGGCTATTAAAGAAAAAACAAATTCCACCCCATATATTAGTGAAAGTAATGAAAAACTTTAAAATACGTCTCGAAATATGAATCGGCCGAAAAAAAAATTCGAAATTCGTCCGATATGTTAGTGAAAGTAAAGAAAAATCGTGCCGAAATATAAGTCGACCGTCATGTCCATTATTTTGACGATATACTTTTTAAACCTTTGCATTAAAAAAAAAATTTCTTATATTTATATTTAAGAAGTAAAAAGTGTTTGGTTATATCTTTTACCATTCTTTTTCAATCCGCCTTTTAAATGTGGGAGTTATTTCGGCCGCAGCCTGTATATAAAATAATAGATTATTAACGATCATCTTACAATATAATTTTTGCTCGAATAAACTGTTTTTATTTACAAGAGCAGAAACGTATGACATTGTTTTGCATAACTTTTGCCAAAGGTTCATTACAATTCAACAGTTTGCGCCATAATAAAAGTATAGGCGTGATAGCACCCTTCAATATTATAAAATAAACTTAAATTATGTATATAAATGAATACCTTAAACAGGAATTGTACATTGTAATACTCTTGATAACTATGGTAACTATAAATAGCCAAAAAAAAATTATCGTCTAAGAGCCGGTTCTACAATTGACATTTAACTGAAGAATAAGGCTATTCGTGAAATAAGTTTCAGATTTTAAAGCTAATATCTCAAACTTATTCCACGAATAGCCTTATTCGACAGTTAAATGTCAATTGTAGAACCGGCCCTAAAACTACTAAAAAGTACTCAGTTTTTATCAAATTTATTATATTCTCTAAACTCTTATTTATACACTTAATACAATTAGTTTATACCGAGTCAATTGATACTATTGAGCAATTAAGAAAGATTAGATATTAAATAATATTCAATACAATGTACATTTTGTGCAAGTTTATAATTCACTAATTTTGCGCGGCCAGGCATGCTAATGGTGGCATTTTTGAAAATCTATTATAAAAACTACTTTTTCCTGTAACTGGGTATTTCCTAAAAAAAAGTCCGGTTTGAAAAAAGTTATTCATTTATTTTATTTTATATATGACAGTCCATTTTGGCAATCCGGTTACCAAAAACCCGGTATATCAGTATTTGAATAAAGGAGATGAATGAATTACCACGTAGTAGACGCCAAAACCATTCAATTTCAGTATTTGAATACTTTTTTGAACTGTTCAATAAATAGTATTGTCACTACCCTAAAGCTACATTATACTAGATTCGTCAAGAAACTTGCCAAACGTTCTAGTTTAGTTCTAGTCTAGCAATTATCATACAAGTTTTGTACTTCTAAACGAAGTGCGCGACAGTTTCGTGTGCGATGTTTAGCTCTTTCTATGGCATAAAAAGTAAAATGAAAAACACTCTCGCAATTTGGTCACCTCTAACTATGACCAAACTGCTAAACGAAACAGCTGATTTGATGCCGGCAGTTGGTAACGGCAAAAAGGACTTACTGCACATGTCCGAATAAAAACTGACTGAATATTGAGTAAAAATTGACGCCGGCCCTACTTTATCTAACACGAAACCTTTTCTGATTTACACGGGTTTCAGCTGACGCAATTTAGCATGAAACTTATACTAGTTTCTTGACGAGTCTAGTACAATGTAATTATTCTGCGGCATTTCATTAGAACCATAGGAAAATCTTTTCCTTCTCTTATGAGTATAATTAAGTTACTTTATACATAGTTATATAATATCGTTTTGTACATGCTTATAGGGTGGGTTTATAATTATAAAATAAGAAATAAGCTATATTAAATCGGTAGAAATAGTGATAATTTTGGCCCGTTTATGCTCACAAAATAAGTATACATGCTTAATAATTTTTAATTGTTTTCTCACAATAAACAATATAATGAAAAATATCCCTCTGAACATAATGCTTAATACATAATTATATATAGGTCGTTTTAGATAAGACAATTTATTGACTCAAAAGTTAGTCAAGATGCGAGACAATCTAAATTGACTCGTATCATACAGCAAATTAGTTGAAATATTGAATTGAATGGTAGATGGAATGGAAAAATATAACGCTTTCTATTTGTCACGGACAAATTGTATGGGAGGAGGATATATGAATTAATTTCTTGAACAACTTTTGAGCTAAGAAATTCTTGTCTAAAACGACCTTAAGGCACCTTACACGATCAATATTACTGTCAATATTTTAGAATAATGACAGTATTACTGTACGCTAACATGTTTAAAATATTCATTATTCTAAAATATTGCCAATATTAATGATCGTGTAAGGTATAGTAATGATTAAGTCAAGAGAATACTGATGTTTATCCGAATAATTGATTACTTGACAAATATAAAAGGAGAATTAAAGCAAATACTGACAGTACTAGGACTAACAGTATTATTGACTGTGTAAGGTGCCTTTATAATAGGGTACTACGTTTACATAACTACAAAATTGTGGTTGGTAGCTTATTAGTGCGCGGCGAAAAGCAGTTCCCTGGTTGATCCTGCCAGTGGTAATATGCTCAATTGAATTGCAATGTCTCAAAGATTAAGCTAGGCATATATGAATACAAGCTAAATTAATGTGAAACCATGAAAGGTGGCGTCCTTAAATCGTACCTACATTTATTTGAATAGCTATTGTAATTCTAGTGCTATTAATTACATGCAAACAGAATTGCAGACGGAATGAGATGTATTTATTACATCAAAATACTATCTAATGGACATTATTGTATTTGTATTTGTCTGAATTCCAACAACAAAAAAAGACTCATTATTTGTAATAACTACATAATTTAATGCAATAGCCATATTTATTTATGAATAATAACTATATATTCACAAACGTTGTAGATGTGCATTTTAAAACATAATAATGATGATTATCCCATATTAATTTGTGTTTAAACATATTTATGAATAAATTTCAAATAGAGCATATACATAATTTATTCAATATTGGTAATTACATACCAGTACACATATTAATTGAATTAGTGCTGTTAATTTAAAAATAGCAAACATTTTATATCAACACGCCCGTATATATACAGGAAATAATGCACTTCGAAATATTTAAAAATATCGATGTATGTCTATATAGGGTGATATACAAAGGAACAAAAAATATGGAAGATGATGATTAATAATCGACTTTAACCAAATTAAAAAAATATAAACAAATACAAATATCTAGGTACTTAGCAAACAGCAATGAACAGACTATAGAAATCAAAAGCAGAATAAGAAAACTTAGCAACTACGATTGAATATTGATGTCAGAATAGTGATATTGTGCGTGTTTCTCATTCTATAAGGCCACACGGTCAATAATACTGTCAATCCTAGTACTGTCAGTATTTGCTTCAATCCTCCTTTTATATTTATCAAGTAATCAATTATCCGGATATACATCAGTATACTCTTCATTTCATCGTTACTATATCTTACACAATAAGTAATACTGCCAATATTTTAGAATAATGGACATTTTAAACATATTATCGTACACTACTACTGTCATTATTCTAAAATATTGACAATATTATTGATCGTGTAAGGTGCATTTATAAGGCACCTTACACGATCAATATTACTGTCAATAATTTAGAATAATGACATTATTACTGAACGATAAAATATTTAATATGTTCATTATTCTAAAATATTGCCAGTATTACTCATCTTGTAAGGTATAGTAATGATGTAATAAAGAGAATACTGATCTTTAACCGGATAATTGATTACTTGATAAATATAAAAAGAAGATTAAAGCAAATATTGACAGTACTAGGATTGACAGTATTATTGACTTATAAGGTGCCTTTATTATATGACATATATTAGTCCATGCCTCCAGGACTAATAATATAAATTACTATTTATTGTATGCATTTGTAAAAGCAACTAAAGTACTGCGGCACCGTGGTTGAAAATCACTGGATTAGACGAATTTTACTATCAGTACATTAACATAATAAAAATTATTATTAAATTATTTTGATTATATTGTTTATTGTGTTACATTTGTTAAAACAACAAAATCTGTTTGTATAAACGTTCCATATAAATTCTTACTTACGAAGTCTACTTTTGTCTTCTGTATCATGTTTATGAAAAAAGAAGAAAGTAGTTGCTTAATTTATTCACTACTGATATGAAGTATATCATGTTACCGAAACAAAGAAACTGAACATTCCTGTAAAATAAATTACTAATTTGATATATATTTATTTTTATAAATAATACTTTCTTATTATTGCTGCACTAGTTTTCTATTTTGAATTATACAGCAAAATAAATATTTACCCTATATATAAATATATATATATATATATATATATATATATATATATATATATATATATATAAAAGTTCTAACCAAATGAAATGTAACAATTTAAAACATATTTTAATAATTCAATATATGTAATAGCACATCTCTTCCATGACATCTGGGTGCATAGATAACACGCAACTGACTACAAGATTTAACAAATATCTATTAAACCTGCATGGGGCGTACACGCACCTTCCATTGCCATTATTTCATCAAAACATTTCTGTAGGTCGCGAGGTTGTGTTCCAATGCCGTGACGAAGGTCCAGTCCGCGCTAAAGTTCATTGGTCGCGAGGAAATGGCTTACCACTACCACCCGGATCTAGGGACATTAATGGACGCTTGGAAATGCCCAACATTCAGGTTAACCATAGCGGTTCTTACGTTTGCGCAGCCATGGGTTATCCATCATCTGTACCCGGTGCACAAATTAATGTACAACTTGAAGTGAATCCATGTAAGTACATATTTTATTTAAATTTTATCCTATATATATATGGAATAATACTTAAGTTATTTGTTAAACAAATAAAAAACATAATGAGTCAGTTGTATTCTTTATTTAATTATATATATATATATATATATATATATATATATATATATATATATATATATATATAAATTTAAACTCCTGCATATGAAATGTTTGTTTTTAACATAGTAACATTGTATACACCCTAATTTAACGAATTTATAGCTGGGGGGATTTCTATATTATTCGAAAACTATCCAAACTAAAATATTATCCTTTTTGTATACGTGTTTTAAGTTCATAACTCTACTTTCTAAACTTAATATCAGCTTAAAAAATAAACTGTTAACGTCAATTAAAATGTACACGTCCATATGGAAAATGTAACTTACTTTTAATATTTCATCAAAATTCATTTTATTTTCCACTTAAAAAATAAACTGTTAAAGTCAATTTTATAATGTACTTCAAACTCATCCATATGAAAAATGTAACTTATTTTTGATATTTCGTCAAAATTCATTTTATTTTCCACTTGTGTTTGTAGTGGCAAATCCGATTTGATAGTAAATAAACATGTTTTGGATATGTTTGATCATTTTTATATATTTTAAAGGACTATAACTCAAATTTTATTAAAATTGCATGATTTAAAAAATTAACTTATAAAATTCATAAAAAATATTGTCAAATTTTATTTGGTTTAATACCAGATTATCTTAATATGCTCTACTCTCTGAACTTAATATCAGCATATCAGCTTAAATAATAAAGTAAATTTTAAAATGTACTTAAAACTCGTCCATATGAAAAATGTAATTTATTTTTGATATTTCATCAAAATTCATTTTATTTTCCACTTAAAAAATAAACTGTTAAAGTCATTTTTAAAATGTACTTAAAACTCATCCATATGAAAAGTGTAACTTATTTTTAATATTTCGATAAAATTGATTTTATTTTCCTCTTGTGTATGTAGTGGCAAATTCGATTTGGTAGTAAATAAACATAATTTTCATAAATATTAAACGACTATAAATCAAATTTTAATAAAATTGCATGATTCAAAAAGTAAATTTATAAAATTCATAAAAAATATTGTCGAATTTGATTTGGTTTAATACATTATTATCTTAATATGCTTTGTATAGGTATGTAGTGTAGTATAAGTTGTAAATAACTAGTTAAGTAAATAGTTTACAATATAAACAATTTCCCCAGCCTATAAAAATATGTGAATAGTTTATTAAAAAGGATAATTTACGATTCGTTTGTGAGGATAGCCAAAAAAGGATCAAAACACAAATTATGTGTTTTAATTATTTTTTGGTAAATCTATGTCTATATACTAAAGTAGTTAACTAGCTTCTAGATATTGTTATTATTTAATAAACTGTGTCACTAATTGAAATGGTTTAAAAGCTGCTTGGGACAGATTGGATAAACCTAAATCGACTCTGCTAAAATATGGGATTTTACCTCCTATTGACACAGAGTATCACGGAACAGGTATTAAAGAAAATAGTTGTTTGTTTGTTGTTCTGAAGTTAGAATGTCGTAAGATCAAATATACATTGGCCTAAAAAAGAGTCAACACAATTCAAGGTATGGAATTAGGTTATAAAACTCTTTAGTTGGTTACACAATTTAGACTGACCAACTAATTAAACTGCAATTATTCACAATTTATTTTCATAGTAATTTCATTGATTAATCACGATTAGTCATGATTAGTCATGATTAATCAATTATAATTTATAATCCGTTTTTAGGATTAATCGTTTTATTTCATTGTATAATAAATAATAAAGTAAATCTCGAGAATTTGGTATACAGCTCTCAAAAAATATTTTTAAAAATCTTTACAATTCTTGGATATATGAAGAGGTAATGTTGAGACTCCTACGTCATTAATTTAAAGGAATTTATGAAAACAGAAACGTTTCCTAAATATAGTTTGACTGGTTTGATATAGGGAGATGTGATCATCATTGTTAATATTACTATTAATATTTTTATTTTTAATATTAATAAATAATAAAAACCAAACTATGATGGTTGGCAATCTAAATCGCCTTGAACTCTGCACTACACTGTTTTCAACATTATTATTTTTTAAATCAAGCCTTTTTTATTATAATAATCAATTAAATGAATCATGGAAAATTGCTGGAAACACCTTAAAAACACCTATTTTTATAAAAAGTCGATTTTTCTACCAACCAAACTATGTTCGTCCACTATTTCAAATGACTTGAACTATGCACTACATTGTTATCCGTTAATTTCTATGATTCAATTGATACATATTAATTTAAGACTAATTCGTAAAAAAATGTGAGAACAATATAGTGCATAGTTCAAGTCATTTGAAATACTGGAGGGGGATAGTTTAGTTGGTATAAACGGGTATATTTTGATTGGTCTTTTGTTATAACTATGTTTTTTTTGCCATTGCATTTAAAGGTATATTTGATCTAACGATATACAATTAAAAAACGTTTTTCTATGTACTGTCCATACCGGCTCGTAGTCTCTAATTTAGCTTATTTTACTACTGTTAGACATATTCATCTAAACTGCATTCCTGTAAAAAAAAACAGCCGGTACAAACAGTACTTAACTTCTTAAATTAAAGACATGCATTTTAATATAACGTCTCTGTTTCTGCTATCAATTTTACAATTGTGGTAAGTTGAATTGTTAAACATGGCACATTTTAACGCGAATCTCTGTTGAAATAAAAAACCATCGAATTTATTTATTCAATTATTTTTAAACAGATGTTGCTCCAACTTCTCGCCCACCACAAGCTTGCGGCCTCTACGAATCAACCTGCTCAAACGGTGACTGCATCGCGAAACATCTAGTCTGCGATGGTAAATTCGACTGTGCGGATGGCTCCGACGAAACCCGTTGCAGTAAGTCAACAACTCTGAACTTGATCATATGTTCCGACGGACTTTTCCGTCGGATTTATAACTATAGCATACCAGTAGATTTTGAATATAGAAACACTTGGTATTTGTGACAATTGATCACGATACTCCTTTAATTTAAGAAACAATACAAAACTAAATAAATCCGACGGAAAATCCTGCCGAAACGAAAATTCGCTAGCATGCGATACCGGTATACTGGGTACTGATTTTACAATGCTAACATTGTATACCTTTACTATGTGCACATATAGGATTGAAATCGAACTGAATACGATATCGTTTAAATTTATAAAACGATTGACAAAAAATGATTAGGGTGGTATGGACACCTGATAAGAATGCTAGAGGACAGACAGACCACAATTGTATGAAATTCATACATAGCACGAAAGAACAAAGGATCAAGACCATAGAAAACATAGGAGGACAGGATGCTATCGAAAGATACAAGATTTGACGGCAAAATTAAATCGCATATCATCAGAATCTCTTATCACGCATGTACACCCGCCCTTTGAGAATCAATTGACTGAACTATAGTGCTTTTAGTTTATCACTCTGGGCTGGTACGAGCTTATTGTTTCTTGTTCTATTTGCCGCTTCCGATGCGGATAATTCTATCTCGGCCCTTACAACCGGTGGCGCACGACCGCCATACTGCACGGTACGGGGGCGAATAGCAATAATAAACCATGCTAAACGAAAGCGCATTATGTGAGAATGAATGTGGTGTAGATCATATTTGAATTTCTTTGAAAAGGAGAAGATCCTTGCATTTGGTATTATGTAAAACAACATTTTTATTTATGAATAAATTGACTTCATGTCTTTAACTGTACTACCTGTCGATTTACATAAATACCAAGCGCAAAATATTCTCCCTTTTAAAAGAATTATTCAAATGTGACTTACACCACTTTTATTCTCACATGCTCATATGTATTATACACGAGAAGAAACGGCAGCATGAGCAATTGCTCATTTCTTACTGATATTAGTGCGCATAGCCCGGTATGATTTGAGCCATTTACATACCTATGCGTCTAATATAGTACCGCTATGATCTTAATATTTGAACCATTTACTTATGCGTCTAATATAGTACCGGTATGATCTTAATATTTGAACCATTTACATATGAGTCTAATATAGTACGGGTATGATCTTAATATTTAAACCATTTACATATGCGTCTGATATAATACGATCCCAGAAATAGGGGAATCGAGATTAAAGTTCGATTATATTTAAGTTCGATTTTGCGCTTGTTCATATGAACGTGTTTCAAACTAGAAACATATTCAGTTCGATTTCAATATGAAATATACTAAATATAAACAAGTATTCTGCATACCAGTTTCGCATAATACCGAAACTATTCATACGCGTCCACAAAAACCTCATTAAATACCATCTTCAGACCCTCACGGTTGCGAACCGAACGAATTCCGGTGTGCCAACAAACGCTGCATCCTGAAAACCTGGCGTTGTGACTCCGACGACGACTGCGGCGACCAATCCGACGAACAAAACTGCGCCACAAATCCCCCCGATTCGCCATGCAAATACCACCAATACGCTTGCCGCTCAGGCAACCAGTGCATACCAAAAAGTTTCCACTGTGATCAATCCAACGACTGCGCTGATGGCAGCGATGAAATCGGCTGCTCGCCTGTAACCATTTTAAGACCACCACCCCCCATGATGCAGCTGCAAATCGGAGAAACCTTCGAAGTGACATGCACAGCTGTTGGAGTACCAGTGCCTGAAATTGTCTGGCGACTTAACTGGGGCCACATCCCTGAAAAGTGCCGCATGACTAGCGAGAACGGCGTGGGCACCCTAATCTGCCCTGACATCCAAGAAAGCGATCAAGGCGCGTACTCCTGCGAGGGAATCAACATTAAAGGATCCATCATTGCAACTCCTGATACAATTTTGGTAGTGGGACCTAGACAAGGCGTTTGCCCGAAAGGCTTTTTCAATGAAGAAGCGAGAAGCCCTAATGAGTGTATATCCTGCTTCTGTTTCGGGGTTACTAAAGAGTGCAGCTCTGCGGATTTGTTCACATACCACCTGCAACCTCCATTTGATTCACATAAGTTTTTGGGAGTTAAAATTGATCCTATTACGGGCGTTGTTGATATCCGGGATGAGCCGATTTATAAGGGTAGCGAGCCTAGATTGACACCGGTTGCTGGTAGGAATGGTGTGCATGCGCAATTGGAGGCGCCACGCGGCGAGTTGGCTCAGCCTGATGTTGTGCCATACTTTACAATGCCTGAGAATTATCATGGAAACCAATTGAAGAGTTATGGGGGATATTTGAAGTATAATTTGAAGTATGAGGGGTATGGACGGCCAACCAGTTTTGCTCCGGATATTATTTTAACGGTAAATATATTTGATTTTGTATATAATTTTCTCTCGATATTGCATTTGCATGCATTATAGTTGGAACATTTGTGCCCCACGGGGCTTCGAAAGGCACATAACCCTTTCGATCTTAGTTGTTTTACAAAGATCCACCTTGTTAATAAATTATATCTAGAGATCCGGTGGGAGCTTTAAGTAACCAAATACGCAAAATTGTAATTGTAGTTCCATTTATTGATTCATAACTGGAAATTACGTTAATCTTTGTCGGTAAAAAATATTTTCATGATAATATTTATATATATATTTTGAATAATATAATTTGAATATTATTATTATTTTCGATAATATTTATTTTGGGCCTGAAAGGGTTAATCTGGTAGTTCCGTTGGTAAAGTATCACTAGCCTTAAAAAAATACTAGTAAACCAAAATGTCATAATTGAACGAACTCAAATCAAGAATTGTACATTGTACACACAATTGTGATGTAATCTCGTAAAAAAAATGGAATTTCGGTTTACTAGCCTCAAAAAAATACTAATAGAACAAAATGTCATCATTGAACGAACTCAAATTATGAATTTCCGTACTTTGCGAAGCTGATAGATAAACTAATACTTTTGAAACGAGTGGTTTCAAGAATCGCACCCCAATTCTTGAAAACATTCGTTTCAAAAGTATTAGTTTATCTGTCAGCTTCGCAAACTACGGACAATTCATGATTTGAGTTCGTTCAATGATGACCTTTTGGTTTTTTTTTAAGGCTAGTAAACCAAAATTCCATTTTTTTTTTACGAGATTAATCACAATTGTGTGTACAATGTACAATTCTTGATTTGAGTTCGTACATCGTGAATTGTTAGTATTTTGCCTAGCAATATTGACAGTTAAACGAATACGTTCGAAACGAGTGGTTTCAAGAATCGCACTCTTGTTACTTACACAAAAGCGATGTATAAATCAGGCAAAAGAATCCCAGTAACATAATAGTTTGTTCCTAGATAGAAAGCGCCATATTTCGTTCCTAGATTTGAATTATAGAACATACACACTTACATATTTTCAAATTATTAAAAGCAATACATGCAAAATATGTTTAATAAATAGCAGGAGATTCCTTATATTTTTCCTTTCGGAAAGACATAAAATTTTCGTCTTTCCGACAGGAACAATATAAGAAATCTCCTGCTATATTTTGCATTGCGGGGTTTAATGTATTGTAGTTCTGCTATTGATATAAAGAATAATATTGGGAATTTTTCTATTTGACTATTTCCAAAACAATACTAATAAATATGATTTGTTTTCTAATAATATAACATAACTTATAATCAACTTTTCCAAATATAGATTTCTCAATCTCATACTAATTTGTTTCCAAACAAATAAAATATCAAATAAAAAATAAAAATTTGCGATTTTTTTTTTTTTTGGAAAATTTTCCAGATCAATAAGTGAATTAATTAAAAATAAAATCTAAGCATCTTTTGGAAATATAAATTTGCACTCAATGTCACACCGCTCAAATTGTGAGAGTTGAATTTGTACTTATATACATTACCCGGCGCCTTCACCATAAATTTTATTTCATGAAATTTCAAACTTAAACAAAAATATTAAATAATTATGTAACAATACTTTATTATCCTGTAGCTTTATACAATTTATCAAAAATATTACCAAATTTGAAAACTTGTTATTAGTTTGATATATAACTTTATTTATTAAACTGCTCACACTTTCTACAATACTGTAGCTTTATACAATTTAACAAAAATATTACCAAATTTGAAAACTTGTTATTAGTTTGATATATAACTTTATTTATTAAACTTCTCACACTTTCTACAATACTGTAGCTTTATAAAATTTAACAAAAATATTACCAAATTTGAAAAGTTGATATTAGTTTGATATATAACTTTATTTATTAAACTTCTCACACTTTCTACAATACTGTAGCTTTATACAATTTAACAAAAATATTACCAAATTTGAAAACTTGTTATTAGTTTCATATATAACTTGATTTATTAAGCTTCTCACACTTTCTACAATACTCTATGTTTCTACAATATTCGATATACACAGTTGTAATCTTAAGTGACAATCGCCTTGTGCCCTTCAGCCAGATTGTGAACTATTTTCCCGCATTTAAACAGACTAAATTATTCTAACAAATAGATAAACTGTTATTAGTTTGATGAAACGCAATCAACTGAGAATAAGGACCAAACACGAGATTAAATTGAAATAGAAATGAAATTAAAATACATTTCTATTTCTATCTAATCTCGTCTTTGGTACTTATTCTCAATTAATTGCGTTTTATAAAACTAATAACAGTCTATCGATTAGTTAGAATAATTTAGTCTGTTGTTCATTAGCAACCTTTAAAGCACGTGTGTTTTAATATTAATTTTAAACATCTATCATCTCGTCTATCTAATCTTGTCTTTGGTCCTTATTCTCATTTGATTGCGTTTTATCAAACTAATAATAGTTTATCTATTTGTTAAAATAATTTAGTCTGTTGTTCATTAGCAACCTTTAAAGCATATAATACTTTGTAAGTAGTAGTATATTCAAAAATATGTTATATAATTCTTCTAGGGCAATGGTTATACTTTACTACACACCGGACAAACTCATCAAGCTGGTAGAAACGAACCAATCAACATTAGGTTCTTTGTTGGAGAATGGATTAAGAGGTCTGAAACCGCACCTGAAACTCTGGCAACGCGTGAAGAAATTATGATGACATTGGCTGCCGTTGAGAACATCCTCATTAAATTGCAATATAATGATGGACATCTGGATACAGTTATTGAGAACATAGAAATGGACTCCGCTGCTACAAGAAATACAGGCCTGGGACAAGCTACTTATGTGGAGGAGTGTAGGTGTCCTGTTGGATATTCCGGTCTATCTTGTGAGGTAAGGTCTTTATTTTTGTTATACACACACACACACACACATATATATATATATATAATTCATAGTGAAGTACTTCTTGCCATCTTCGGCTATCTGAATGAAGAATCACCAGTTATATCAATTGGACATAATGAACATCTCACGCGCTATCCACTAGCACCCTCCGTGGCGCAGTTGGTAGCGCGACGGCCGCAATAGCCTGAGACGTGGGTTCAAGTCCCACCGGAGATTTAAAATTTTGAGAAATTATTATATATATATATATATATATATATATATATATATATATAGTGAAGTACTTCTTGCCATTACATATATATATATATATATATATATATATATATATATATATATATATATATACGATTCTAAGTGAAGCCAGCAGCATCGGGAAGTCCTGGGGCTTGCTAAAGCGAAAATCATGTCCGGTGACGAGATATTGTAGAGGCCCTATGACCTATGGGCCAAAGAACCTAAGAGACTATTATTATTATTAGTAATAATAGTAGATTTTTAATATTTTGGGTTCGTCTAATTTTGCGCTCAACGCCTCAAAAACGGCAGCAAACTTAAATATATTTCTTCTTAGTTTTTCTCGTGGATAGCTTACTACGACTGTTTGTTTTAAAAAAAGTAATAAGTATGTCCAAAACGAAACTGATTTATGCGTCAATATAAATATTTATACAGTACCTTTGGCGCTCTCTATATAAATGTCTTGTTTTTGTCTTTAAAGTCTTGTGCTTCTGGATATTCGAGACACAGATCCGGCCCTTGGTTGGGACAGTGCTACAAAGAGCTTGAAAAGTGCCCAGCCGGCTACTACGGAGACCCATCAAGAGGAATCTCATGCCAAGTCTGTCCGTGCCCACTCACAAGTCCATCAAACCAGTATGTGTTATTAATGGAATAAATTGTAGTTTTAGTATTAATTTGTGTGTGTCATTTTGTTTAGATTTGCTCGCACTTGCAAACTGGACAGCGATGGTGATGTCACCTGTGATTGCCCATCCGAATATGTGGGACGTCGTTGCGAAAGGTGTGCCTATGGCTACTCCGGAAACCCCCTTATACCGGGCGACTATTGCAAGGCTGCTAGTCATTGCAGTGCCGAAGGTGCCTTACAAACCACCGAGTCTGGACAATGCCATTGCAAGGTAAGAAATAATCTGTTTTTCTTTTCTCGCATTTCACTAAGGCCTATAACTCCAAGGATATATTTCTTAGAATCGTTTGTAATGTAAAATATAATTCTTTACAAATACCATTAATTCTATTTATGAAAAATGTATATAATTTGCATATATAAGTGTGAACCCATCATATCTAGATTTCGGTCTTATTAGATCTCATCAGTCTAGCTCTAGTGAGGATGAATTCACTTTTTTTTTGGTTTGGCGCGAGGCCTGACAGTTGTAAAAATCTTTGAAAGATGAATCCCGTCACCATGAGGGGAAACAGTGTCAGATGTTTACTGACTAAAAAGTACTACCGCCTACAACATAACGAAAACATTAATTTTATGTATGATCAGCTCATGTAGAATATTAATCACGGAAGGAGTATTGGCCAAGTTTGGGGGGGCTTCACTTTATTGGTTTGCCCGATTCACGGTGGTCCTTTTACAAGGATCGACCTGGGCCTATCATATTTCCAATTATGATTTTCATCATAATTGGAGCGTGCCTTTATTGAGTCTAATGGGTGTTCCGCCAATCTTTCGTGGAAGTTGGAGGCAATATGTTTGATATGGTCAAACTTCAAGCATACTCCCAGCTCGTCTCTAATTTGGGTGATGAATTCACACAATATCTCGAGTGATTATATACAAATATGATACAACTAACCCCCTAGGAGAAAAGTTAACGCCATCTGGCTGTACCACATCAATTAGCATAGTAGCCACTACTCGGTAAAAATGATAGCATGAGCATGTTGACGGTTATTACCCTATGGGTGTGCATTGCTAATTGATGTGGTGCCGCCAGATTTCCTCCTAGGGGGTTAAGTGTATCATATTTGTATATAATCACTCGAGATATTGTGTGAATTCATCACCCAAATTAGAGACGAGCTGGGAGTATGCTTGATGTTTGACCATATCAAACATATTGGGGGACAGTTGTATCATATTTGTATATATAATTTGTATTATCGTATTTGAAGACGCAAACTCTTTAAAACTAAATAGCAACTGCCCACTGCTCTGAAAAGGTCCAATATGTTTATGATGCCTGATTAACAAACATAACATTACCACATGTATTACTGATATTACCTGCTTAACTAACATTATTACTTATTTCCATGCTACAATTCTAAACAACTTGTAAGTGATAAGAAGATGCCTTTAAGTAGACTTTTTCTAATATCCATGTCTATTATAGCTTAACACTGATGGCCCTACTTGTAACACATGCAAGAAAAACACATTCCATCTGAGCAACGACAATCAATTTGGTTGTATCGCCTGCTTCTGTATGGGCATTACGGACGTGTGTTCCAGCTCTAGTTGGTACAGAGACCAGGTAATATTAACAAACAATCAAATCAGGGCTCGAAATATACCCATCAGTTATCAGGGCTGCCAAAGTTGTGACCATATATTATAGGAGGCACAAATTCCAATTATGTCTTTCAGTATTCTTTACAAATAGAACGAAGTGGGCATCGCAGCGATTTTGATCGTAATATTATGCATAATTATATTTCTGAAAGTGTTCTATATTATATACATACGTATAATATATAGGCACAATAATTTAATTTATTTTTTTTATTTTATTAATCATATATATATATATATATATATATATATATATATATATATATACATAAATAATACATAAATACAGTTCAGTAAAAAAAATAAACTGAAAATGGCATTCCGGATCATAAAATCTTCCATTTCGAGTCCTGAAAGAAATACAGCGTTTACTAGACTTACATGTGGGATTGTAATCGAACTAAATACGATCTAAGTAAATTCAGTGCATACAATAAGGTAGAAAACAGGAATGAAATTGAATGTCGATTCAGGTCCTGGAAACTAATATTGGTCACGATGGACATTGCAGCTGCAGTCATTTGACTGTGCATCTATGAACTAAAGCCAAACAACAATCTAGCTGCTCACGGTTTAACGTTACACGTTTTTATTTTGCTGAATCGTTTCTAATATATAAACAACTGTGACTTATCAAAAGAATAATGCATAATCAAAAAAAAACATTTTATGTTTATTACGCACTAGTATGAGTATTCGATAACATCAAATCGTATTGAGTTCGAATTAAATCCCACATATAAAAAAAAACTAACAATAATTATAAAATTTATTTAGGTAAACTCTTTCTTTACAACATCCCGAAACGATTTCAAACTAGTCGAGTCGAACACCAAGCACACGCAAATAGAAGACGGAATTACTGTTGATAGAAACTCAAGCGAGATTGTGTTTAGCAACTTTAGAAGACCTGATGTTTATTACTGGTCACTACCGTCGCGATTCTTAGGTGACAAACTGACTTCATACGGGGGCTACTTGAGGTATTCGTTAAGATACGTGCCTGCACCGGGTGGCCAAAGTTCTAAAAACAACGCTCCTGATGTTGAGTTAATCAGTGACAACCATATCTCATTAACATACTTCGCTAGAGAACAGCCTATTCCAAATACTGTACAGACTTACACAGTGCCTTTATTAGAACAACACTGGCAGCGTAGTGATGGGCAGAAGGCTGATCGCGAGCATTTGATGATGGCGCTGGCTGATGTTAAAGCTATTTTAATTAAAGCTACGTATACTACTAATACACGCGAGGCTGCTTTACAGTCAGTTTCTTTGGATATTGCGGATGAAAGGAATACGGGTAATGAACGCGCACTGGCTGTGGAACAATGTATGTGTCCTGCTGGCTACAAAGGATTGTCTTGTGAGGATTGCGACGCTGGTTACACGCGTACTATTGATGGAATTTATTTGGGACGTTGTGAGAAATGTCAATGCAATGGACATTCGAATGAATGCGATTCTGAAACTGGAGAGTGCTATAACTGTCGAGATTCGACAGCGGGACAGAATTGCGATGTCTGTGCGGCGAATTATGAAGGTGATCCAATTCAACGGATTCCGTGTAGATATGTTGGTGGGGAGTCTAGTCATAATTGTCAGTGTGATCCTAGCGGGTCTATTTCTAATGATTGTTATGATGGTGCTTGTCAGTGCAAGGTATTATAATTTAATTTCTCATATTTGAACTGTTTTTAATATGCGTGCATTTTATAGACTAACGTACAAGGAAATAGGTGCGATCGCTGCAGAGAGGGTACTTTCGGACTTAATGGTTCTATTGCCGAGGGTTGTCAGTCATGTTTCTGTTCTGGAGTTGCTACTGAATGTCGCGAGAGTAACTTGTACGTGGAACAGATTCCAAGTCAAATTTTCGATCAGGATAGACATGGATTTATTCTTACAGACCAGTAAGTACAGATATTTACGCAATCATCTATTAATTAGTGCACTTTTTGAAATAATTGTCTCGTTAAAAATAACGTAACTTAAGTAAGTAATATTATGACTCGATACTCAATAATGAATGAAGTATAATAGTTTCTGTAATATTTTTCCTGAATCAGTAAACACTAAATGAACTAAAAAATAGATAATCTAAAATTAATTATATATATATATATATATATATATATATATATGTGTATATATATATATATATATATATATATATATGTGTATATATATATATATATATATATATATATATATATATATATATTATCAATTGCCTTTTACTTTTCGGTGTAGGCTAAAATTAATTAATTAGTTTTAATTATCAGCATTTTTTATTATTAAGGATACCCCCCTTCGCGCGTACACCATTGGTTTTACATAAGTTGCATCCTTTCCACTAAATGAGCCTGTGAGAATGAAAGTGGTGTAAGGGTCGGTTCTACAATTGACATTTAACTGGAGAATAATGCTATTCGTGGAATAAGTTTGAGATATTAGCTTTAAAATCTCAAACACATTCCACGAATAGTTTTATTCTCCAGTTAAATCTCAATTGTAGAACCGGCCCTAAGTCACATTTAAATTATTTTGAAAAGAAGAAGATTTTGCGTTTGGTACTTCTGTAAATGCACGCAGTTACATTTTTATTTGAATAAATTGATTTCATATCTGTAACTACGTACGTCGATGTACATAAATACCAAACGCAAACTCTTCTCCCTTTCAAAACAATTCAAATATGACTTACACCACTTTCATTCTCACAGACTCAAATATAGGCATAATTTGGCACACCCATATATACTGATACCGATACCGATACCGATACCGAACTGAAACAGCTAAAAAATATAAAGGTCGTTTTAGACAAGACAATTTCTTAGCTCAAAAGTTGTTCAAGAAATGATTTCAAATATCCTCCTCCCATACAATTTGTCCTTGACAAATATAACGCTTTATATTTTTCCATTCGATCTACCATATAATTGAATATTTTAAATATTTAACTGTATGATACGAGATAATTTAGATTGTCTCGGATCTTGACTAACTTTTGAGTCAAGAAATTGTCTTGTCTAAAACGACCTTAAGACATTTGTATAGCTGTTTCTGTTAAAACATACTAGTAAACGAAGCAGTTAAGCTAATGAAAATAGTTCTAAGTGTATGAAAGTAGCTATGCAAATAAGGAAAGAGTAATGAAACTATTTTTATATAGAAAATATTTTAATAAAAAATCTAATTTTTTTAAATTGCGATTTAAATATCGCGAAATTCCCACTTATTTTGCACGCGGTGTATATGCTCCGCCTACTATTGTTGCGATACGTTGTCGGAGCAGGGCTTATTTTGCGGCTTTCAAATATATTACAGAGCGAACTATGGCCGCTGCGTAATATTTTACAGGCCCAATCTGGTTGAATGTTTATTTTCTTATTCCTACTTCTACCAGCGCGAAATATGTGTACGCCCAAAAGGGCACCAGACTTAATGGCGCCGGCTGCAGTAAAAGTAATCTCAAGGTCGTTTTAGACAAGACAATTTCTTGACTCAAAAGCTAGTTAAGATGCGAGACAATCTAAATTATCTCGTATCGTACAGCAAATTATTCGAAATATTGAATTGGATGGTAGATCGAATGGAAAAATATAACGCGTTCTATTTGTCAAGGACAAATTGTATTGGAGGAGGATATATGAATTCATTTCTTGAACAACTTAGCTAAGAAATTGTCTTGTCTAAAACGACTTTCAAGCAAGTTTTTCCTAATGAATCTTCTTATGAACAATTAAACGTTCTAATTAATATTGTAGGAAAGGATATAAAAATTTGGCATATTGGTATTCATCAAAATTTCGGAACGATTTTATTAATTTCATATTTTACCTGTTTAAACATCTGAGGAATTATAATTGCACAAAGAAATAAATTATAATAATAATAATAATAACAATTGATGAATAAAAATGACTGAAATTTTGTATATGCATGAACGATATTATAATGAACGTTATTGTTTTTATAGGAATCAGCGTGAAAAAATCACTCACAACTTGCAGTTGAACATTGCAATGAATGAAATTGGTTATACATTCCGACCAAGCACTACCGACAGATTATTCTGGGCGTTACCCAACGCTTTTACTGGCTACAAAATAAAATCGTATGGCGGCAAATTAGAGTTTACACAAAGGTTCACCGAGAGGCCAGATGCTAGATACGTTATGGACCAGGATGTCATTGTCATTGGTAATGGAATCACCATCTATTGGACAAACCCTAACGAATTAAGGCCTAACATCGCAAACGTAAGTCTCTTTGTTAATATTATTATTGTTGCAAAGCGAGGAGTTATAGCTTAAACGATTAGTCAGGAATGTTTGTTATTTTTCATCTCTAAGTTTTTTTTAATAATCACGGTTCGAAAGTACTAGTATTTATGTACAATTTGTAAGTTTTGCAGCAGACTAACAGCTGTATAAAAATGAGATTAAAACAAGTAGGGAAGTTTTTGGCGAAAAATAGTTTTTATCTCTCTTCATTTTCGATGTATTTTGGCTGTATGAACACGATTCCGAGATATTAAGTATTACTTATGTTATATATAGCTTATCAGTTATTTGAGCCTGTGAGAATGAAAGTGGTGTAAGTCACTTCTGATTTTTTTTGTAAAGGAGAAGATTTTGCGTTTGTGAGGCATTAGAGGTTCACTATATAAATTTCAAACTACGCATACTACATTGTTGTTTAAACGTTGTTTGTACCTCTACAGAAAGTGTCTGTGACTTTGAGCCCAAGCTCAAAATGGCAGCGACTGGACTTCAGGCAAGGACCCAGGCCCGCGTCCCGTGAAGACATTTTGAAGGTTTTAGCTAATGTCAACGCGATTTTGATTCGCGCCCAACTCTCTAGTGACACCGCCAGCTCATTCATTAGTGACTTGACTTTGGATACAGCTGTCGATCAATACACTGGTCAACCTAGGGCTACAAATGTTGAAGTTTGCATCTGTCCGCCTGTAAGTATACACATGCTATTTTCTAACTATTTTTTTTTTGTAAAAGAAAACAATTTTCAGTTGAAAGTATGTGAAAACTGTTGTTACAAAGTGGAGTAATTATTACAAAATTTAGAAAAATAATAAATACGCAACAGAAATATTTCAAATATTGGATTGTTAAAGCGTCTACTTTGTGATAATTCATTTTAAAGGATAAATAAAACGATTTTTTACTTTGTGTTTTATCACATTTCAGTGTAACGTGTGATAAAAAAAACTATTTTCAATGAAAGTATGTGAAAACTGTTGTTACAAAATGTATGCAAATTGTAGTGGGGTAATTATTACAAAATTAAGAAAAATAATAAATACGCAAAAGAAATATTTCAAATATTGGATTGTGAAAGCGTCTACTTTGTGATAATTCATTTTAAAGGATAAATAAAACGATTTTTTACTTTGTTTTTTATCACACTTCAGTGTAACGTGTGATAAAAAAAACAATTTTCAATGAAAGTATGTGAAAACTGTTGTTACAAAATGTATGCAAATTGTAGTGGGGTAATTATTACAAAATTAAGAAAAATAATAAATACGTAACAGAAATATTTCAAATATTGGATTGTTAAGGCGTCTACTTTGTGATAATTTATTTAAAGGATAAATAAAACGATTTTTTACTTTGTTTTTTATCACACTTCAGTGTAAAGTGTGTTAAAAAATAAGTTCCAATGAAAGTATGTGCAAACTGTTGTTACAAAATATATGCAAATTGTACTGGGGTAATTATTACAAAATTTAAAAAAAAATACGCAACAGAAATATTTCAAATATTGGATTGTTAAGGCGAATCTTCGAAAATGTCGTTCGAGGATTCGAGCTGAAAATCTATCCGAAAAACGCGTTGTGAGACTAACGGAACTCCTGCTACTTCTTTTGAGAGTGTACAAGCCGTCGCCCCAGGAAAAACTGGAGGGGTGCGCACCGAGAAATTTATTTCGAAATGATGAAGCATTTTGTGATAATTGCACGGATGTCTATAAATTATACTACTGTACTTAAGCATTATCAAATTGTATTTATCAAAACTTGAATTATGAAACTGCAATCTCTTAGAGGAATTTCTTTTGAATCTTGATTACAAATTACTATTTCGAGACAAAAATGAACTTTTTCGTCCTAACAAAGTATCAAATCATCCTTAGACTGGAGAAATATCCAAACATAGTATCAGAAAATTATAAAATGTTGACTAGAAAAACCGCGCGATTAGGTCAACATTGAACCGTATTTCGTCTTCCGAGATTCGCCTTAAGACGTCTAATTTGTGATAACACAACAGTTTGAAGTGTGATAAAAAAACAAAGTAAAAAATCGTTTTATATATCCTCTACAAATATTTCTGTGTTATAAAAATTTAGCAATTTCATTTTTAGTATCTGAGTGTTTCTATAATAAATCATTTATTTACCTTAATTATTTATTTTGGAAAAATTCTTAAATTTGTATAAATACAGGGATATAGCGGTACATCATGCGAACTGTGCTCAGCCGGCCACTACAGAGACATAAACGACCTAAGCACAGGACCTCTAGGATCCTGCTCGCGATGCCCATGCAACGGAAACGAAGGATCATGCAACCTAGGCCCCGAAAACCGTGTGACGTGCAACTGTTTACCTGGCTACACAGGCAGATCCTGCGATCAAACTGGTAAGAACACTATTACTCTAAGCGTTTACGAGCATATTCGCAGCCTAGTTACAAAAACTACTACAAGATAACTTGGGCCACAAAATTAGCGAATCGCTCGTATTCGCAAATAATTTAACACCTGCATGATTTATATAATTTTGCATGCTTGTATTACAAAAAAAAATATTAACAATACAGTGAAGTTATGGATTCTGGAAATAAAGCGTACAGGAGTAAACATTATGGACTCATTGGTCACTATCACCTGTCGGAATGGTGACCCGAATGTTGAAAAGATTATAATGTATGTGGATGGTAGCGTCGCGCAGGGCGACAAGTGCTCGCTGTATGGGCGGGACGTGCGGAAAACGATTTACGTTCAAGTCAAGCATAGAGCACAAGTAATTAAATGCCTTTTGTTGGATAGATTTGAGCAAAAGATTGGTATTCTGACTGAAATCGTATACCCAGGTTTGATACTAAACATGAATTTAATTGCTGAATCTATTTTCTGTGTCTTAGTGAAACACTGTTTTTTTTATTATTCATTATTAACTCTTTATTTAATTGTGTGTTGTGCAATTGTTTGTTTGTGTTTGTGACGTTTTTCTATTGTGTTGTTTGTATTTCAGTGTCAGACTGTATAAAAGAGAAGAAGTAGGTAGGATTTTTGGGCCATTAAGATTTGGTATCACGAAACTTGGCTAATTTTGCACGGTATTTAAATACCGCTATTCATCCAAAATAGTATTTCGGTGTAGTATCTACTTTTCAACTTGAATTAAATTAATATTTGTGAATAATATTGCAAATTTAAATTAAATAATAACGGACTCGATTACACACGGATAGGGGGTATATTACTAGCAACAAAATATATTTCAAAAAGATGTATCTTACGTGTTTATTAAATAAGTGCGAAACGCTATATTAATAATATTTACTTTAGATCAATACTGATGAAAATATATCTGTCATTGTTAAACTGTAATATTCTTCCCCTTTAGGGCCGTCTTATGAATTGTAAGGGCCAATTCATAAGACGACCCTAAAGGGGAAGAATATTACAGTTTAACAATGACAGATATATTTTCATCAGTATTGATGTAAAGTAAATATTATTAATATAGCGTTTCGCACTTATTTAATAAACACGTAAGACACATCTTTTTGAAATATATTTTGTTGCCGTTATTGCAATCCTTAATTAACTAGCACCCTTCAAGGTGCCCGTTGTTCGACCATAAGCATGAGAATCAAGCTTATCTTAAGAAACGTAGTCTTTCACCGAACCCGTCTCCCTGGCTACAAAATTGTCTTCTCCCCTTCCCAGTCCTCTTATATACATCCATTCAAAACATAGCCCGCCTTCATCCATTGCATCCACTCTCGATCTTCTTGTTTTATCACTTTGTCCTGAGATCTCTCCACTTGCCGCGCCCTCCTTCCTCACTTTCCAACACCACCATCCTAAATTAAGACAAATATGCGTATTTTTGTATTAATCAATAATCTAAATTTCCCCTGCCACTGTTAGTTTTTCCAAGATCGAAAAAACGGTGGCAGGGCAAATTTAGATTATTGATTAATACAAAAATACGCATATTTGTCCTAATTGAAAAGCAAGATATCTAGGCATTGCTAGCCAAGATATTATTAGAGCACTAGGAATCCAAATATGCTACCATATTTGAATTTCCAATATCGTAAAACTTAACAAAGATAGGTCAAATTTATTTGCATATTCCTGAACAAAATACGCATCGTTGTCCTAATCTAGGATGGCAGAGGAACAGCCATGATCTTTTGTTTTGCTTATGGGCGCCATATGGGATGTATTAATTTTAGAGTTGCTTTTTTTCGCTCATTATAATGATGTATTACACATAATAATTTAATTTTCCATTGTGTCCAAAAATTTTAAATTATTGATTTACAGAATGCACTATGTGACCTGAAGTTTTCAAACAAATTTTGCAAGCATTCCTGTCATTCCTGTTCCCACGGAATTTATAGACTATTAAATCAAATAGTTGATAAACAATTGTTCTATATAAGATGGTGCTCGAAACTGTCATAGTTCATTCGTTCTTGAAATCTCAGTTATTCTGTCCGACACTGAAAGTATTTGCGTTTTGTTGTCATAACCTTACTAACTATGATGATGTTTTCTGTAAGAGGTACTTATTTGAATTATAAAATGATTGCTTCTTGCCTCTAGACTCTCCAGTATCTTCAACACCTGGACCATTCCCTGGAGAACCTTCAGGTCCTCCAACAATTACCGTATCTATCAGTTCTCCGCAATTGACGATCAGGGAGATTGGAGGTGAAGTAAGATTTACTTGCACCGCTAGATCAACAGTAACTAATGTAAGTATATGCATTATCCCGAGTGTATCATAAAATAATATATTGGATTTTTCAGTAGTTTAAAGCCCGTATGATCTAGTTTCCTATATCGTTTTATATATAAGAATTCATATATTAAACTGTATAACTATTTCTAAATGGAAAATTAACATTGTGTATTACGGTGTTGTTATTGTTAAGTTAATTTATTATTATTCCGCCGCTATATCATTTTCTACATGTGTGTATGACACTATGTAGTTTGTTCTTGCATCGAAAACGATATAAGAAACTAGATAATGTGATACGGGCTTAAGCGAATGGAAATTTCCAGTTTTTTTTAATTATAAATACATAATGTAGTATTATTTAAATATTTCTCCTGGAAACTAATGAAAATTTACAATTATGTAAATTATTGTTAACATTACATTTATGAGAATTATAATATTGAGGTACATTTTACATATTATTAAAACAAATATATAATTATCTGTAGAATCTACACATTCAATGGAACAAAGCTGACGGACAGTTGCCTGAACGTGCAATTGATGATAGAAGAGGTCTTCTTGTTATCACCGATCTCAGAATTACTGATTCCGGTAACTATATCTGCCAGGCAAATGATGGAGTATCCATCGTTTCGCAACACGTCAACTTAGCTGTAGGAGGTAAGTTATATTTATTATAATAAGTCATTAAATAAGTGTACTAACCAATTT
The DNA here is from genome assembly GCA_963942505.1 of Lordithon lunulatus. Taxonomy (NCBI): domain Eukaryota; kingdom Metazoa; phylum Arthropoda; class Insecta; order Coleoptera; family Staphylinidae; genus Lordithon; species Lordithon lunulatus. Next base: position 57,300,168 of record OZ012667.1, on the reverse strand, counting down.
AAATTTTTAATGCTAACGTAGCTTTCTCACAAAATCTGGTGAATATATCAGGTAATTAATTACTTTCCCATTTTCTCAACGCCAATATTCTCGTTTTCGCTTTACATAACTAATATACGCCCTTCCACAATCAAATATATAGTTAAAACATACATAGGTGTGCATTGCTAATTGATGTTGTGCCGCCAGATGGAGTTTAACTTTCCTCCTAGTGGGTTAGTTTTATAATTATATATATATAATTATAAAATTATATTATAATTTTTAGCTATATATTTGTTAGCTAATTTTATGAGCGTTCCTGTATAAATTAGTTTAATAATATAACCCTGATTATATTACAATAACTAACCAAAAGAAACTAATATATTCAATTATATTAGTACTATGAATATATACAGTTCTTTTTTGTAAGAACTCACATCTCTTGTTATTCAATTAAATTATGTATTTAGTCCTTAATATAATTTTTTTGTCTTTTTCTACCGACCTCTTACATTCGTTCAAGTCTACATGGACGGAACATTAAAAGTTACTTTTAAGACTTAAAGGAAAAAGTCCTTGAACGCCTTTCCGGTGCATTCAATGACAGAACGCACTGATTATATAATTATTAATATGATAGAAAACTTAAATATATACCCATTGTGGAATTTCTCTATCACCAGATGAAGTCAATATTCGGGCTTGAAGCTGAGGAATACGAAAGCCTGAACTGACTTTGATATGATACATTAGCTTTAAAGTATCATATCAAAGTAACTGAAACATCCTTCTTCATGTTTAATTAAATATTTATTTTGACTATATGAAGCTAAGTCCATTAAACAATATAAAGAATTGAAATATACTATTTTTCCTATACAGCAAATAGACCGGAAGCACCACGCACACAAATTCATCCAACGTATCTTGAAGTAAACGAAGGTGAACCTATTGAACTTCACTGCTCGTCATCTGGGAATCCGTCACCATCACTGTATTGGACTAAGGTTACCAGAGATCAACTAAATCCAAGGGTAAGTAATTGAAATAAGAAGTTTTTAATGAAAATGGCAAATTAATTATTTGCTGCAAAAACGGCAAACTCTATCGAAAAAAAAATGTGATATATATATATATATATATATATTTGTGATTTTCTAGATAGTTTTATCTCTGTGGATATTTGGATAGATTACAAATTTTTAAGAAAAATACCAAATTTATTAAGAATTATAAAATCAGTTGAGTAAAAATAGTTTCAAATACATATTTGTGATTTTCTTCATAGTTTGTCGATGTTTCGATAAATTCTTAATCCAATATGATGTTTGTATAGAAAATATATGAACAATTATTTGATAAAAACGGCGAAATCTATCAACATTAAAAAAAAACGAATATAAAACTATAATTGCGATATTCTCGATAGTTCTATAACTGTCAATATTTCGATAGATTTTACAATGTTGCTCATAATAATAAATTCAAATGGCATGAATATCTTGATAGGAGTTACAATTTGCATTATGTATTTTACGTTTCCTGTCCGATGGCTGTTATTTCTCTCTATAGAAATTAAGTTACGTTGCTTTGTTTATTAACTGCTTGAGATCTTGATCTGATCTCACAAGAAAATCTAGATCTATGGACTGATAAGGGGTGAATTCAACGTATATTGTAAATGTCGTATTATTGTGACAAAACCGATACAAATAAAAAAAACTTCTTCGTTATTTGACGGTCGCGATATAAACACGATTTTCTCATTGGCATCTTTTAAAATATATATAAGTAAAAATGAAATTAAAATCTAGACCATGACTTGTCACTTCAAGTCACAAAAAAATATTTTTTTCCTGAAATAATTGTAAAATTGTAGTAACATAATAGTAACATAATAGAATACTGCAGAAGCACCAAAAGCTACAAAAGTTTGACTTTCTGAATACAACTGCATAAGAAAGGTATTGTTATCGTGAAAACACATCGAATTAATAATTTTGATTTTTCTTTACGTTTCATGACTAATATAGTCGATGTAGACTATTTCTGGAAATGGTGTGTGCGTGCATGTGTACGTGCGTATGTAGGTCTGTGAACAAAATTAGTATATAATATTATACAAATTAATTAGTTTAGATATTTTTTACTTGGGTCTTTCATTGCTCTTTTATTATCATCACTTTCCGGATAAAAGTATACAGTCGACATTAGTAACTATGTAAATAACATATAGAATTTACATAGTAATATCTAAACTAATTGATTTCTCTATAAATGTATCTGCGAATGTGTCGTGATGACGAGGTTAAGGTGATTTACATACACACAGAGAGACGGCATGTACAATATATATATATATATATATATATATATATATATATATATATATATTGTTGTTAATTATTTTATTGTAGCATACTTTTGTCAACGGCGTCTTCCACATTCCTAACGCCCAACTCTCCGATGAAGGCGAGTACCATTGCACAGGATCCAACTCGGCTGGAAATCACACCTCAAGAACAACAGTTTACGTAAAGAGTATTGCTGGTCAATCAATTCGGCCCATCATAAATCCATCAGAATACTCAGGCACTAGTGGTGAATCTTTCACGCTTACATGTGAAGCAGGCGGTCCACAACGCGGAATTTCGTGGTCTAGACAATCTGGATATTTACCATACACTGCACGCGATGAAAGTGGCATTCTTATAGTCAGCAATGCGAAACCAGAAGATTCTGGCATTTATATTTGCACAGTTGTCGATTATAATGGCGCTAGTGCAACAGCTACTGCTAAAGTTAATATCTCTCCAGGAAACACAGGGTGAGTAACATTGAATTTTGTTATAGTATAGTTATATACTTTTTGAAAATGAAAAGATACATCATAAAATAAATATTATATTAAAAATATAAAGTCCTGAAATATAATAATTCATAAGGAACTAAATAAGAATGATAGAAAAAGATAGGTACAAAATAAGTTTTAAGAATTTTAATCTCATTTTCTCAGAAAAAAAACACTTATTTTTTACTGATCTTTTAATATTGTATTTCTTATTTTATTTATTTTTGTCAGTATAAACCCTACTTAGGACCGGTTCTACAATTGACATTTTAACTGTAGAATAAGGCTATCCGTGGAATAAGCCTCAAAATTTCACACTTATTCCACGAATATCCGGTTAAATGTCAATTGTAGAACCGGCCCTTAGTACAGTTCTTTTAATTATTTGTAACCTATTTTTTATAAACCTATGAAACGAATAATAGAATTATTATCTGTTATTCAAGAAATAATGAGTCAAGTATTCGATAAAAAAATATAAAAGCGTATACGAAAAAATCTTATGGCTGCAATTTAACCTATCGATTTTATTATTCATCGCCCGGCGCATTCACCATAATTTTATTACGATACCGTACAACAAATGTGTTTGAGTCGTATAATAAATAGATATTATTTGCTCTCATAAACATTTATAAAAAAATATTCATTTTAGAATGTTGAACTGAATCACTCTAATATCAAATATTTTTTTTATCATCGGATTCAAACCTGGAACTTCAAAGTTTCTGTGTCGACATTTTTCTAACAGCTTTTATTTATTTGTTTATTTATTTATTTAGAAGGATATTGCAGTATGCCAAACTGTACTTCAATATCCTTCTAAATAAATAAATAAATAAATAAAAGCTGTTAGAAAAATGTTGAATTGAATTACAGCATAATAACCTCACTGTAATATCAATTTTGTTTTGTCATCGGATTCAAGTCTCGTACATCGAAGTTTTTGTAACAGTTTGGCATATTGCAACATTTTTATACATAAATAAATAAATGATTAAAAGCTGTTAGAAAAGTTTTAGAACGTTAAACTAAAACACAGTATAATAACCTCAATGTAATTACAAATCTTTTTTTATCATCGGATTCGAGCCTCGAACTTCGAAGTTTCTGTAACAGTTTGGCATACTGCAACATCCTTCTAAATAAATAAATAAATAAAAGCTGTTAAAAAATGTTAGAACGTTGAACTGAATCACAGCATAATAACCTCACTGTAATATAATTTTTTTTAAGATTTTGGTATATTGCAACATCTTTATAAATAAATAAACAAAAGTTGTTAGAAAAGTTTTAGAACGTTAAACTGAAACACAGTATAAAACCTCAATGTAATTACAAATCTTTTTTATCATCAGATTCGAGCCTCGAACTTCGAAGTTTCTGTAACAGTTTGACATACTGCAACATCCTTCTAAATAAATAAATAAATAAAAGCTGTTAAAAAATGTTAGAACGTTGAACTGAACCACAGCATAATAACCTCACTGTAATATCAATTTTTTTTAACATCGGATTCGAGCCTCAAACTTCGAAGTTTTTGTAACATTTTGGCATATTGCAACATCTTTATAAATAAATGAATAAAAGCTGTTAGAAAAGTTTTAGAACGTTAAACTGAAAGACAGTATAATAATCTCAATGTAATTACAAATCTTTTTTTATCATTGGTTTCGAGCCTCGAACTTCGAAGTTTCTGTAACAGTTTGGCATACTGCAACATCCTTCTAAATAAATAAATAAATAATTAAAAGCTGTTAAAAAATGTTAGAACGTTGAACTGAACCACAGCATAATAACCTCACTGTAATATCAATTTTTTTAACATCGGATTTGAGCCTCAAACTTCGAAGTTTTTGTAAAATTTTGGCATATTGCAACATCTTTATAAATAAATGAATAAAAGCTGCTGAAAAGTTTTAGAACGTTAAACTGAAAGACAGTATAATAATCTCAATGTAATTACAAATCTTTTTTTATCATTGAATTTGAGCCTCGAACTTCGAAGTTTTAGTAATAGTTTGGTATATTGCAACATCTGTATACATAAATAAATAAATAAAAGTTGTTTGAAAAATTTTAGAACGTTGAACTGAAACACAGCATAATAACCTCAATGTAATTACAAATCTTTTTTTATCATTGGACTCGAGCCTCGAACTTCGAAGTTTTTGTAACAGTTTGGCATATACCTTTATAGATATAGATATAGTAAAGTAAATAAATAAAAGCTGTTAGAATAACGTTAGAACGTTCAACTGTATAATAACCTCACTGTAATTACAAATCTTCTTTTTATCATCGGATTCGAGCCTTGAACTTCGAAGTTTTTATAACAGTTTGGCATACTACAACATCCCTATGAATAAAAAAATAAAAGCGAAGAAACTGTTTTAAAGTTGACCGAAATATAGAATAAAATCTATTTTTGATTAATTAATTTCTAATTTATAATTTCAGAGTGTATCCAAGTGTTAAAGTCGAACCAACCAGCCAGAGAGTATCACAAGGTTCCACCTTGGAAATACACTGTGAAGCCTCTGGATCACCCACCCCAATAATTAAGTGGACCCGACTAGGAGAACCCCTGCCATCAAACATTTATCAATCCGGCCCCACTTTGAAACTACACAACGTGCAAGTAAGCGATCGCGGCGTCTACGTTTGCGTCGTTACCAACAGTCTAGGCTTATCACAAGGCTCCTCAATAGTTGAGGTCGAACGGCGAGAAACGCCGAGCATTGATATCCACCCGAAACACACTCAAACTGTAACTGTTGGTGGTAGTGTTATTTTGCAATGCAGGATTAATGCTGGAATCCCTCATCCTACTATTAGGTGGCATAGGCCTAATGGACAACCACTTAGCAGCCGTATCGAGCAATTGTCTGATGGAGTTTTACGGTAAGTAACAAAATACATATCTAAATGTAATATTTTATCGGTCAAGCTTTATTCTTAACAGATGTTTATGATTCATAAATTATGAATACGGGCCTTCATATTTATGAATAGGCACTTTGAAGAGTAAAATGATTTTGTGTTTATCCTTTTCAAATATACTTCTTGCATTTGCATACTAATATCTGAAGAGTAAGCAATTTATAAATAATAGAATAAAAAAATAATCATTACTTTCTATATATTTTCGACTTCTGATATGTATGTAAATTGGCAATTACACACCAACTCTTGTGTTCCCTTTCTATCAAATACCCCTATAAAGAGGACATATCCGGTTATTATTTTGGCAGAATAGTGCATTACATTTAAATTAGTCGGCGATGAAATGGCCTGGCGATGAAACGGCCGGCGATAGATAGGCCTAGCGATGAAACGGCCGGCGATAGATAGGCCTGTAAATGAAACAGCGACGTTGAGTCGGCAGCGATAAAACGGCGGTGATGAAACGTCCCTTTATGAAAATCAGCACCCGTCTATTTTTTTTATATTGAATTAAGTAGCTTATGCCCATCTATCAAATTCATCAAATAACCTTCAAAATCATTCGTATTTTAGAAAATTATGAAAGACGAAGTACAGAAAATTTTACTAGCGATATCACTTATTATTACCTGCCATATAATGCTTAACGGTTACATAGTTTTTTCTTATATTCTACTCACATCCGTAATAATTTCATTGCATCTTATAAATGAGTAACATGTTTTATGTAGGATCACACGAATCAGTGAATCGGAGGGTGGTGAATACATTTGTACTGCCGAAAATGAGCTGGGAAAAGTCACCGCGATTGGAAACATTATCGTGCAAACGCCGCCTGTTGTAAGCGTGACTCCTGCTGGGGATACCCTTTATGTGCATCCTGGAGAGTTTGTGCATCTGGAATGTCGCTCAACTGGTACACCCACACCTACTGTTCAGTGGAATAAATACAGACAGGATAGTAGTAGTAGGGCTTAGTAAGTTTTATTCATCAATAAGTTTATAAAGCTTGCATATTAAATGATTATTTTTTACAGTCTTGCACAACAAGATCATTTAACCAGCGTGATGTCCAATGTTGCTGTTTATGAAATAACAAGTGCTTCGTATAATGATGAAGGTACCTATATTTGTTTGGGAAGAAACGATGCTGGTGCACATGAGAGCCGTATTATGCTGATTGTTGATAATCGTGACAACATTCCGAACCGTGGTGATATTACTGGTAAGATTTTTTTGTAAAATATTTTAAGTTTGCCTGGAATTTTTAAATTAACAATTTAATTTGATACATTTCATCAAGTATTAAGTCATAATTTATTTAAATAATTGGTACAAGGATAAGCAATTAATTTTATTTTGTCAATTCGATTGAGATACGAAACTACTTAGATAAAAAATAGATTGCAGTTTCTTCAGGTAACCGCATATTTGTCGCCGCCTTAGACATACCCTTTGTTGCCTTATACTTTAATGTAATTACAGGCACGTGGAATTAGAGAAATAGTTACATATTCTCATTATTTTTACATTTTCAGCTCCTAGTTTTAATGAAACCGTCGGGAATTGGGTTGGAATATCATAAAATATAATATTCAACTCAATTCTCGTCGGATTCATTAAAACTAGGCGCGCCGAAAATGTGCAAATAATCATATGTAACTATTTATTTACCTTAGACATACCCTTTGTTGCCCTATATTGTAATGCAATTACAGGCATGTGGAATCAGAGAAATAATTACATATTATGATTATTTTTACATTTTCAGCTCCTAGTTTTAATGAACCCGTCGGGAATTGGGTTGAAATATCATAAAATATAATATTCAACTCAATTCTCGTCGGATTCATTAAAACTAGGCGCGCCGAAAATGTGCAAATAATCATATGTAACTATTTATTTACCTTAGACATACCCTTTGTTGCCCTATATTGTAATGTAATTACAGGCATGTGGAATCAGAGAAATAGTTACATATTATGATTATTTTTACATTTTCAGCTCCTAGTTTTAATGAACCCGTCGGGAATTTGGTTGAAATATTATAAAATATAATATTCAACCCAATTCTCGTCGGGTTCATTAAAACTAGGCGCGCCGAAAATGTGCAAATAATCATATGTAACTATTTATCTGATTTCACGTGCCTGTAATTACATTAAAATATAAGGCAGCAAAAGGTCTGCCTAAGGTGGCGACATACCCATAATGTAATTACCTAAAGAAATTGCAATCTATTTTTTTGAAACCATACAACTCAAGAAGTACACTACTTTACCATACATATTGTTAACAAAAATTGTGTTGAAAAAAAAGTTTGAAGTGGCGTTACAGCTTGTAATCCTCCTAAAAATCATGTCAACGTTTTGAAGCACCGACCTGTCATTTGTATTTTTGTGCTGTCATTACAAATTTCTGAGTTGTGGGGGTTCAAATTGCTGTAAGGAATATATACTCTTTTCTCAAAATATTACCAAGCGTAATTTTGTGCGCCCTGCTTCTTCTTCTTTTTATGCAGTTACAACTTCTAAGTTAACAATAGACACAACTTTATGTATGATTATGTATTATTTTATTATCTTACATATTATATAACACATCATACACATTCAGATATAGCCCTGGGTCAGCTGCATTCGAATCGGCTCCGAGCTAAGTAGGGGCGGGTAAATAGTATGTGAGACATAGGGATGGGGGGCCTCAACACCGATACCAATAGCTGATAGGGAAAGATCATTAGCTATTGGGATGCCCCGTGTCGGTGTTGAAGCCCCCCATCCCTATGTCTCACATACTACTTTACCCGCTACTTAGATCGGACCCGATTCGAATGCAAGCTGACCCACGGCTATATCTGAATATGTATCATGTGTTATGTCAGAATATGTTAGATAATAAAATAATACATAATCTAAAGGTGCGTCTAATTGAAATCTGCCAAAAAGGATATAATAAAGAATACATTTTTTCCAAACACGTTTTTTTCTTCTATTTTTAAAAAGGTCTTTAATGCAATTTTGTATAAAAACCCTACTTAAAATTTTAACATAATGTTGACAGTAATTTAACCAATGTCTATCATCGTGAAATATTGTATAATAACAAACTCCACTCACCAAATACAATCAAACTATAAAGTAAATCGTATCTCAATTTATGGATAAAACTAGAATACAAATTTACTTTCTACATACTTTAGTATGACTTATTTGTACATATTAGTGCTCATGATGTTTAATAATGTAAAAAATGTAACACTGTACATAAATCTAACTACAAATTTGTACATATTATATTAACTCTGGTGTGTTTTGTATTTCATGATTTTCTACTAACTGGGCTATAGGTAACCGAACGCATTATAGAGGTGAGTTATGATTTAAGAAACTAATTGTCTGATATGTTATGTTACTAATATGTGCATTCAAATAATACTTGTTTACTCTTATATTGAGAGCCTGATTGTGGATAAAAGACACTGAAAGTTTCTAAAATAAATCTATATAGGGCTATCAGCCTTGAGGCTTTTCCGATAGTGTAAAGAGCGAAGCTCGGAGGAGGTTAATCACCCGGTATTTACCTTAATTTTACAGAAAACATTTAAAAGACTGTGAAAGGTGATTCGTGAAAATTCTCCGGGGTTTAGCTCAGCTAAACGGTCCCCAACCAATGCTCAGTACACTAGGCCTCTGTGCTAGGTTGAAAGTTACCATTATTCCAATTGTATGCCCTTCTTATTGCATTTGGAGGCTGAATCAATAGGAAGCGTAAAGAATTGGTACAACTAGAACTTCCCGTGTTTTTTAACCACAAGCACAACTTTTCCTATAATCAATATAATTGCAATTTCTAACCAGTTTCTATTACAATCCATTGTGTTGAATAATTAATTTTATTTTCCAAACGCAATTAACATTATCTTATAGTTTCTCCCTTCGCTGCATACTTACTTTTCTTAAATCCAATAAGAAATTATCAATTATTACCCAAACTGTATGTGTTTCTAATATTATAAGTTATTCCCCATTGGCTTCTATCTTCTTTTTTGATCTTTATACTCTTGTACCCATGTTGGGTGTCGAGATTGGTCTCTATTAGGCCCAATTCACACATAAGCGGCGTCGGGCGGAGCCGCGGTGTAGGCGAGGTGCAGGCGCGACGTCGCATAGGCGATTGTAATGTCCATATGCAGTGACCACCATATGTTTACATAGAGGTGTAGTGGAAGAGATTCGCCTCTTCGCCTACCAGTCTTAGGCAAAGAGGCGAAGACACGGTGTCGGCGCGGCGAGAGGCACGAGGTAAATGTCCACGCCTCGTCACCTAAGTGGGCAGATCACCACATGTTTATATAGAGGGGGCGTGAAAGCGTCGTGCCTCTCGCCGCGCCGGCACCGCGCCTTCGCCTCTACGCATTAGACACGGTGCCTGCGAGGCGAGAGGCAGAACTCTTCCACGCCGTCTCTATGTAAACATAAGGTGTCCACCCCTTCACTGTATATGGACATCCCAATGGCCTGTGCGTCGTCGCGCCTGCACCTCGCCTACACCGCGCCTCCGCCCGACGCCGCTTATGTGTGAATTGGGCCTTAGCTTCTATTGCTAGTAGAATTTTGTCCATTCTTTCCTGTCTTCCGCATCCTGCTTTGCTTGTCCTTCTATTTGTATTAATGTTACTCCTAGCATTTCTCTTATCTCTGTATTTCTAACTTTGTGATACTTCGAAAATACAAGCAGTTTTGATGAAGTAGCTCAGAAGAGTGGAAGGACACTATTCTGAGATACTTTAACTCTGCTCGTATACTCGATTTTTGTTGCTCGTTCATCACACATATTTCGCTTCCGTATATAAGGCACCTAACACGGTCAATAAAACTGTCAATCCTAGTACTGTCAGTATTTGCTTCAATCCTCCTTTTATATTTATTAAGTAATCAATTATCCGAACAAAGATCAGTATTCTCTTCATTACATGATAAATATACATTACATGATGAGTAATATTAGCAATATTTTAGAATAATGAACATTTTAAACATATTATCGTACAGTAATACTGTCATTATTCTAAAATATTGACAGTAATATTGATCGTGTAAGGTGCCTTTATAAGGATTGGTGTGTATATAGTCTTGAATACTTTATGTTTAGAAATTTCTCATTTGTTTATGAATATTGTTCTGATGGTATTATTTTTATTCCCCGTTGGAAATTCTTCCTATTTTTCCATTCGTAATCACTGTTGTTTAAAATCTATATTACTATAAATCTATAAATATAACTTCATATTTTTCTCAATCCCACAACCATGGATTTTTATAATATAATATACCTCATTTCTCCCAAATTCCAGTTCAACAACTGATCTTTATAAATATGTTGTACACTAACAAAAAATTACTTCAGTATCACACACGAAGATTATTAATATAAACATTCAATAGGTGAAGATCCAGGTACTGGTGACGATCGTTACAACCCTCGTCCACACGGAAGCTACAAGGATAACGAGCATCCACATTCTGGAGATGAACAAACATTCAATGCGCCCGTAGGCACGCGTGCCGACTTAAGATGCAACATTGAAAAGGATAGCGGTAATATAACAACACAATTATATCTACTATATGTACTAATTATTTGATGAACAGGACAACAAATCTATACCAATTGGATCCGCGCCGACAACACCTCTTTACCACAAGACTCGCAAACTCGCGACGGTAGCCTTATTATCAACAACGTGCAGCCATCAGATGCGGGCAAATACCAGTGTTTGATTTTATCATCCAGCGGTTCTATTCTCTACATACAAACAGCCAATCTTCTAGTACTCTGTAAGTTTTTAGTATAGTGTCAGTAGTTTATTTGCTTTATGTACTAAATTTAACTCTAGCTTTTTTTAATGTACGTTTCTCTTTGTTATTCCCCGCCTTAAGCTGAAGAAGACATGTGTGCGCTTCAAGGTATGATGACACCGGTTTTAATTTCAGCAAGCTTTGCGTAGTACATTGCATTTATTACACACGTCTGTGTTTTTGTTTGATATGGCACAGTATTTTATTTTAACAGCACATTCTCATCATCATTATAATTATCTTATTAGATTGCAATTTCGTATAATAAAAGTTGGTATTCAACTTTGACAAAGTATCGAAAATATATAATATACAGTAATTCTATTATTTGTTTACTGCTTTGATGTTCCGGGATGTGGACGGTCCCAAAATTAATTTTCGTTTGACAATAAGGCCTTACACAATCAATAAAACTGACAATATTTTAAAATAAAAATCGTTTTAGACAAGACAAGTTCTTAGCTCAAAAGTTGTTCAAGAAATGAATTCATATATCCTCCTGCCATACAATTTGTCCTTCACAAATAGAACGCGTTATATTTTTCCATTCGATCTACCATCTAATTCAATATTTCAAACAATTTGCTGTATAAGGCACCTTACATGATCAATATTATTGTCAATATTTTTGAATAATGACAGTATTACTGTACGATAAAATATTTAATATGTTCATTATTCTAAAATATTGTCAGTATTACTCATCGTGTAAGGTATATTAATGATGTAATGATCTTAATCCGGATAATTGATTACTTGATAAATATAAAAGAAGGATTGAAGCAAATATTGACAGTACTAGGATTGCCAGTATTATTGACCGAGTCTCGCATCTTGGCTAACGTTTGAGTCAAGAAATAGTCTTGTCTAAAACGACCTTAATGACAGTATTACTGTACGATAACATATTTAAAATGTTTATTATACTAAAATATTGACTGATCGCGTAAGGTATAGTAATAGTGGAATGAAGAGACTACTGATGTTTATCGGGATATTTGTTGGAAGCAAATACTGACAGTACTAGGACTGACAGTATTATTGACCGTATAAGGTGCCTTATAGAGATTCTTGTCCGAAATGGTGACAAAGCAGGAAAATCAAGAAGCCTGATAACGCTAATTTCATCTAATTTAGATAGACAATAGATTATTTTGAAGTGCATTGCTATGCTATATGAACGGACTTCATTAAGTTATGCTTCAATCAATGTTTATAACTACTGAGAATTATCAGGCAATAACTCTTCACAGAATATTTTTGAATACGGTCAAGTAATACTACACACTTTTTTTTTGTTCTTGATGAGCATGGTATATTGGAGGGTTTTTGAGTTGCCATGCCAAATAAAGGTCTTTTTTTTAATATTACACACTTTTTCATTTCATTTTCATTTATATTTATTCTGATATTAAATTGGCATATATAGCGTCATCCAACAAGACCTGTCATATTAAATCAATAGAAAACCCCAATATTTTTGTGAAAAGTGGTAATATTTTTATTTTAATCTAAAGTACAAACTGTGAGGTAGTAATGAAATACAAAACCTATCATAGAAACGTACATATGATAGATTTTGTATTTCATTACTAACCTCACAGGCCGTCCGTGGCCCAGTGGTCTAAGACGACGGTCTAAAACTTTTCTACAAAGAGTTGACCCGGCATATCCGGCATATCATGGATGTTGTATGAGGCACAATAGGTCCGTGAAGGGCCACAGTGCACACAGCCAAGGGGCAGGGGCTGTACTCACCGTAGAAAAATAAACTGTACTTTAGTTTAAAATAAAAAAAACTCTCGCTCTGTCTACAAATGGTCATTCTTTTGACCCATTTTTCACCTGGTTTTAACATATTTGCAGCTGTATTTCCCGAATTTTGTTTACTAGGTCTTTTAAAAATCATTCTGAATCCATCAAAGCACATCAATAAGTCATAAGTCTCATTAGTGCGTGCTCTATTTTTAGAAAGCAAGTATGCAATAAATTCTCATAATTTTTTTTTTGAATAAATTCTCTGAACATAGAAAATCATATCACTCATTAGTTCATTAGTGCGTTTTCATTAGAAACTTGAACGTATGTAATAATTTCTTAAGATTTGTTGTATTTATTTACTAGCTCCTCCGAAAATCGTTCTGAATCCATCAAGACAAGTTGTAACACCCGGCGACAACGCTCTTATTGAATGCATCACCAGCGGAGATCAACCAATTACTGTTAGTTGGACTGGTACTAATAGATCATTACCTGCTACCGTTTACACCCGCGATGGTGTGTTACAATTCCACGGAATCCAGTTATCTGATGCTGGTATTTACCGTTGTACTGCCGTTAATGCTTACGGAGAGGCTGATGCTGTCGCAGAAGTTCTAGTACAAGGTATGTAATTTTATTAAATATTTTCTGTCCAGTAGAAATTCTTATTTAATTAATCCTTAATTCAAATATTGGATTGTTAAGGCGTTTACTTTGTTATAATTCATTTTAATGGATAAATAGAACGATTTTTTCTTTATATTGATCACACTTTATATATAAAATGTGATTAAAGCAAAGAAATTGTCATTTTATTTACCCTTTCATCCTTAATAAATTAAGGATGAAAGGGTAAATAAAATAACAATTTCTTTGCTTTTAATTAATTTATTAAAGATACGTTGATCCAATGTTGAAACCATATTTTACGCCCGGTTTCTCCAACGAATCTTAAAGCTCGTCTTACATACGCTCGTCTTATATAAACTCATCTTATATATAACCACATCTGAAATGTTTATTCTGTTGCACCAAACATATGAAGATCTGACTTAGTCTTATAATGTAAGACCGTCTTATCGTTTTATGGTCCGATTTTTGTTTGTTGCAACGCTTTAAGACCGTTTTATTATTAAGACGGTCTTAAACTAGTTAAGATTCGTTGGAGAAACCCGGCGTTAGTCTTCGTCTTTAAGTCACTGTGTGATCGGTTTCTCTAACTGCATCGACCACATGATTAATATTTAATGAATATTATCCAAATATAACTCTTAATCCTGTGTAAAAAGACTATTGGTCTATTTTATAATAAAATCATCTTATCATTACGTACATCCTACGTTATTACTATTTGTTAACTGCCAATTAAAACACAAAAAATACAAAGTAAGATATTAATAAATAGACCTTTAGGCTAGGCCTTCAGTTTCAGAGAACATATAAACTGCCCAACAAACGTTTTGGTGGTTTTTTTTAAAGGTAATTTTAGGGTACAGAATCCAAAATAGCCGTCAGATTTGGTCTATCAGATCTAGTTTTTGAGATACCCCGAACGCTATTATTTGATTTTATTATAAAATAGACTAATATTTTATAATAAAATCAAATAATAGCGTTCGGGATATCTCAAAAACTAGATCTGATAGACCAAATCTGACGGCTATTTTGGATTCTGTACCCTAAAATTACCTTTAAAAAAACCAATAAAACGTTTGTTGGGCAGTTTATCTGTTCTCTAAAACTGAAGGTCTAGCCTAAAGGGCCACCCGCAATAAACCGAAATGTTAAGAAGTGTAAAAACAACCTATTAGTTATTACTTACGGTACATGGTTGAACTTTTTTCTGTACATTCTTTTCAATATAAGATACTTTGAGAGTTGTACAGCGAAAGTATAACACCGGAAAATTGTTGCTTTAGAAAATGTGCAACAACCTTCCATTATCTCGGCTGACAACAGGGATCAAACAGCTCAAGTAGGAGCTACGCTAACATTAACGTGCTCAGTAAGATCAGGCTACACAGGTCAGGTACATTGGGTACGTGGCACGCCGCATTCGCAACTACCAGACAACGCTAGAGACTTCGGACATCAACTGCAAATATACAACATTCAAGTATCCGATGCTGGTCAATACGTTTGCGAAACAACATCTGGTGATAGGGTGCATTCTGATTACATCAATCTTCATGTTGTCAGTAAGTGTGTTTATATGCATTTGCATGTTTCTGTAGATGGGGTATATAGTTAAAGAAAGTATCATAATTGAGAAGTTGTTATGCAATATTCCAGGTGAGATTTTCAAAAATTTAAAATAGTAGACACGAATGGTTTGTAATCATTTGAGTACCTCGTGGTTTTATTAGCTCATTACAAATTTATATGAAAAGATTATGATAAATACATATGAGCCTGTGAGAATGAAAGTGGTGTAAGTAACATTTGAATTGTTTTGAAAATGAGAAGATTTGTGTTCGGTATTTATATAAATCGACGTGCGTAGTTACAGACATGTCTTATTTATTCATAAATATTATATATATTTATTCATAAATAAAAATGTAACTGTGTACGTCGATTTACATAAATACCAAACGTAAAATCTTCTTCTTTTCAAAATTCAAATATGACTTACACCACTTTCAGTCTCACAGCGTCATATAGTATAAGGAAAATAAAAAATAGAAACTTCTATTATTTTGGCTATCAGCCCAATAGCTTTTCCGCTTGTAAAAATCGAAACCTTTTAAAAACAGTAAAACAATTCAAATTTGACTTACACCACTTTCATTCTCACTATGCATAAGGAAAATTAGAAATGGAAACTTCTATTTTTTTGGCTATCAGCCTAATAGCTTTTCCGCTTGTAAAGATCGAAACTCAGAGGAGTGTAATCATCTTATTTATATATATATATATATATATATATATATATGATTGATCGATGATGTCATTGCTCATTCAAAAATTATCAAAAAAAATACTTTAATTAAAAATTGGCAATTTTTTTTTCTTGACTTATTTGATACTATTTTATTTATGTTTATTTTGTAACTTTTTAGAGAATATTTCTTTCACTTTATAACTAAAATGTACACACAGGCGGGAAGACCCGGGAAGACCCGATAGCCCAATAAAGATTGTTTATATATAAAATTAAAAATCGATTTATTCAAGAAATTTTTGCAAAAAAGATTTTAACGAATTGTATTCAATACTTTAGGGGCAGCCTGTAGAAAATTATAATATTTTTATGTTATTATTGTTTTATATACTTTATATTTACTTGATGAGTTCGTAGAATAGATATTACATATGTATAACAATTTTTACGCATATAGAAACAAACTCGAAGGAATGTAGCGCAAAGGATTGGCCATGTAATATTAATTCCTGTATAATGTACCAACAGCGGTGCTATTTCGTGGATTGCGTTAATTACGAGAACTTGCGTTCCTGTAAACGCCGCCGACAGGGTTTGTCACAATTATTGTAGTCGTTTTATCCGTGTGCATTTTGTGATGTTCTTTTAGAGGTGATGGCATTTTTCTCCAGTTTCTTCAGTTATCGTAGCACACTTGCTTTCAATGTTTACAAAAATTCTTGAGCCCTTAGATAATAATCACGATTCTCATAGTTTTAACAATGTTAGTTTATTAATATTAATGAGATTATCATTTTTTCTGATAGACTGAACAATGTTAGAATAGTCATATTAATGAGATTTAACCATAAAAACATTAAAAAATACATAGGTTTCTATTGTGTGTGAAAATATAGCTATCGTGTCCAAATAAATATAGCCATAGTGTGAATATAAATAATAGAACCAATAAATTATAATTATGATTTTAAATTAAAAAGTAACAAACCATTTACATAATATTAATGGTATGAAAATCATCCTTTTTAAACGCAACCAGGAAGTATATCGGTGCCTAAAGTCCTGGTTTCCTAGCTAGCGGTGGCGATAAATACGGCCGTTTTACACGTCATTTACACATCACAAGATACGTTTTAAGTACATGTAATTGAATAACTCACCAGATTCCAGTGTAATTCATGAAATTTTCTAAATATTTTGAAGTATACCACTCTCTGATTTATTCAAATATACATAACAGAAATGTGTGACGTCAAAATGACGTGAATAGAGGCCGCTTTTTCGACACCACTTCCTATGAAACCATGGCTTAAGCAACAACACCATACATATAAAATTTTATTCAAGGTTGACAGGAGAGAGAAGAACTGATTACAAAATGTTTATTGGTAAAAATGATACAACTTTCCCCCTAGGAGGAAAGTTTAACGCCATCTGGCGACACTATATGAATTAGCAATTTAACACCCATATGTGGTAATAACTGACAACATGCTCATATCATCAGGAGTAGTGTCCTCTATTGAAATGGTATTCCAACAGAGTGTTTGTGATATCAACACAAAGCTGTGATATGAATTCATCCCCACTGGCTGACCTACACTGATGAGATCTAATAAGATCTAAATCTAGATGTAGACTGCTAAGTGGTGGATTCATATGTTTATGAGTAATTAAATTGCTCCTGGTTCAAATAAATAAAATCTAAGCAATGCAATAATAATTGGTTGTCAGAGTACAGTAACTACAATAAACATTTTAGAATGAGTTTTTCTGAACTATCTTAAGAGAGTCATAGTTACTCGCTTGCTTGAATTTCTTCACGTTGACATTCAGAACACTGGGCAGAAATCACTTTGCGTCAACACCCGCTGGGGCCAGCGCAATGCTTTGTTTCAATTAGACAGTCGGATTCCCCCAGTCCGTTCCAGTTCTGAGCTGACCAATTCTAAACAGTTTAGGCTCAATTCACACATAGGAGCCAAAGACGCGGTGCCGGCGAGGCGAGAGGCACAACTCTTCCACCATGTAAACATACGATGCATATGTTCACCCCTTCACTGCATATAGACATCATAATCGCCTGTGCGACGTCGCGCCTGCACCTCGCCTACACCGCGCTTCCGCCCGTCGCCGCTTATGTGTGAATTGGGCCTAAGAATCAGTTTTTCTCTCTCCTGTCAACCTCGAATAAAATTTTAGATGTGTGTTGTTGCTGCTCACGCGATGATATATGTTATTCTTTTTTCAACATTGCTATATTTTCACAATCATTATAAGAATGATACGGTGATATTTTAGTATACAATTACTAGAATCGGATTCAAACATCGAATAACTCGCTTATAGGTCCTACAACAAGAGCACCAGTTGTACAACCCGCTCTAGAAATCCAAGCATCTTCTGACTCTCCACGCGTTGGCGACCACTTAGAGCTTTACTGTCGCTCTACAGAGTCTGGAGTTATAGCGACATGGACTAAATTATCAGGCAGACCTGCTGATAACGTTCATATCGCTGGTGGAACATTGCGAATTTCTTCTATTAGACCAGAAAACGGTGGTGTTTATAGATGTGAGGCTAGAGGATATGATGGCATGTACCAGAAAGATCATATGGTTGATGTGATAGGTAAATTTATACATGTATATTGCATATATCGGTGCTAATCACGATGTTTCAGATGATGTGAAAGAAGAAGATATTGCGATTAAATCAGCGCCACAAGGGTATACTGTGTTATTGGAGTGCAAGACGGATCTAGATGGACCTGTTACGTTCAGGTGGAGCAAACAAAAGGGGACATTGCCCAGATATGTTGATATACACGCGGTAAGTCTTTTTAATTATTTAATTTCTTAAAATACGAATAAAATGATATATTACTGTATAATACGAGGGTGCTTTGGAAAGTTCGCTAAATGAAAGGGAAAATGAGAAGAAGAAAAATGTTGACTTATGTTTTATTTTTCAATATAATCTCCCTTAAGTTGAATGCACTTCATCCAACGATGTTCATTATGTCCACACGAAAGTGCGATTCTTGTTCTCCAAAATAGTCGTCGATAGTTGATTTTATTTATTCTTCCGTGGAAAATCGTTTTCTCCCGAGGAACATTTGAGTCGTGGAAATAGATGGAAGTCAGAAGGAAATCAGGCGAATAAAGTAGTGGATGTTGCAACAGAGCATACTTAAGTTGATTCAATTTTCTCATTGCTACCACACGTGTGAATTGTCATGATGGAAAATAAACGCCCGCCTACCCCACCTTCGCTCGCACAGTTTTTCCATAGGATAACACTCTTCTTGGAATAGTTTAAAAAATATAAAACATTTGCATCCATTAAAAAAAGTATGCGAACGAGGGTGGGATGGGCAACCAAACTATGCCCGTCCACTATTTCAAATGACTTGAACTATGCACTACATTGGTTCACACTTTTTGTTTTACGAATTAGACGTAAATTAACAAATGGAATTAATTTAATATGATATACATTAATGGATAACAGTGTAGTGCAGAGTTCAAGTCGTTTGAAATAGTGGACGGACATAGTTTGGTTGGTAAGGATGATGATGTGTGATGATTAATCAATGTCTATAGTACATGTTTAGAGTTTTTTTATAATTACTATTATTTGATTACCTGAACATGATTTTGTTTCCAGACACATACTTTTGCTTTTGACCTCCTATGGACACACACATACATTGAAAGGGCACACAAATACACTCACTACAGCACAATTACATTTTTCAAGAATAGTTTCATTATATCAGGCGATACAAAGATATGTAGATATATTAAAATTTGTGTGAAATTATAATTTCAATGTATTCAATATTTTATTTATTTTTATTATACTTGGTTTATCAATATTAACGATATAATCTGTTTCTACAATATTATACCCACACACACACACACCCTATGTAATCTTAACAGGCTGCAGGGCTTTCGCCTGTATAATTAATAAATATCGTTAAAACACAAAGAACAGTTTTAGTAAATTATATAGTAGTTATATAGTAACAATTAAACATATTACCGTTTTATCATTACATTTTATTTACAGCGATCAATTGAACTCAAGGATGTAGGCAGTAATGACGCTGGTACTTACGTCTGCACATCCAGCAACTCCTACAAGACCCTCGAAACACCAACGATTTTACTTATCACTGGCATAGTACCATACTTCACTCAAGCGCCATCAAGTTACATCGGTCTGCAGCCATTAGCCGACTCCCATTTGCAATTCACCTTCGAAATTTCATTCAAACCAGAAGTACACGACGGTAAGAAATATATTTATATTTATGAGCACACATTACACACATAGAACCCCGGTCCTGGCGGAGGGAAACACGGGCGCCTAACTCGGGGCGGCCGCAGGAATTTGAGTGGATTATTTCCGTTTTAAATTCGGGAAACTTGCAAGAGCAACCATAATAACGCTGATACTAAATAGTAGTAAATGTAGTAGAACTAGGTATTCTTTTATTTACAGCGGCCTGTATATGATTTTTTTTTCCTGAAAAATTAGTTATTTAATTTAATTGAATAACCTAAACATTCCAATATACCAATCAAAAAACATATATAATATACATCAATAATTTGCCATACATATTTATGTATATATAAAACTTATCTAGCTCCGTTATTCATTTAATGTATGAGTTTCTTGGCGGAATTATCATAAATATCAACGCCTAGGCTCCAATTGAACTCTCAAATTTTCTTTCGTTTCTTCAAAACGTTATTATGTCGTTTCCAAAGCAGTCTGTCCGTGAATGAATAATATTTTAGACATCCATTTTTTTTTAAACTGAACAATATTATATTAATTCAATATGGCGCCTATTAAAAAAAACTATCATGATTAATCCTTCGCCAGCTTAGATAACATTTCAATGTGGCAGATTTGGATACTTAAAACAAATACTCCTATAATACCATCACTATATTCTCTCTATTTTCTAGGTTTAATCTTGTATAACGGAGATAAAAAGAACAAAGCGAACGGCGACTTCATATCGCTATCCTTGGTAAATGGCATGCCCGAATTCCGCTTCAACCTCGGTCACAACTCATCCGCCACAATAGTATCCGGCGACAAACCCTTAACCATCGGCCAGTGGCACACAATTAAGGTGGTGCGTAATAGAAAGAAGGCAACTATGTACGTAGACGGCGAAGGACCGTACACAGCAACAGCCTCCACCAAATACCTAGGATTAACACTTGGTGAACCGTTATACCTCGGCGGAGTTCCCAGTTTCGATGAAATTTCACCGTATGTTGGAGCTCATGGTGGTATGGTGGGATGTATTAGCAGATTTAAAATCGGACACGCGTATACTGATATCATAAAAGAGGCGCAAGTCAAAAAGGGAACGACCAACTGTGAGACCTGCTCAGATAATCCTTGCCGGAATAGGGGAGTGTGTCAGGAGTCATTAGCAAAGGAAGGATTCATGTGCATTTGTCCGAGTGGATACAGTGGAGCTGCTTGTGATAAGCTACGTAGTGAATCATGTTCAGCACGTAAGTACTTACAATATAGTTACAATAAACTTTTATGAATAATAAATTAGTATATTTGAAATCATTTATTTGAAATCATTTATTTTACATACATAGAAATAGAGATTCCTTGATTTGTCTTTTTCTAATACTTTCCATATTGCACACTGATATAACAAGTGTCTCAATTTTAAAAAAATAATTATACAAAAAATACGTTAAATGGCAAAGGAATTATTTTTTTTCAGTCACTTGTAAAAGGAATTATATGATTTTAAAAGAACACCGAGTCCACTTGTATTCTAGATATTTATCCTCAATAAAATTAAATTTATTAACTTAAGTTGTAGATGAATAAAATTAAATACAATGTAAACAAATTCTGTACATAGTTTAGGAAAGAAAATATATTTGTAAATCTGTTTAAACTGCTGTCCTGAGAAGTTGTGACATTGTGTTGTATACCACCGAGGTACAGATATATATATATATATATATATATATATATATATATATATATATATATATCCATCTTCTAGAATAAGCTTCTGTTGTTGGTCACCTGCACACATATATACCGTTTTCTTTAAATTTATTTCCATGCCGTTACAACCTATAATGATTTAATTAATATAAATAACACTCTTCATTCTAATTTTCAGATACGTGTGGAACTGGCAGATGCATCGACACTGAAGAAAGCTACGAATGTATGTGTCCATTAGGCAAAGTTGGTCGCAACTGTGAACGCGAAATTGAAATTATTGAGCCAGCCTTCTCAAGAAACGCATACATCGCGTACCCTACACCCAGCCAACTCCGCCGATTGAAGATCTCGATGAAGGTAAAGCCCAAGGATTTAAGTGATGGAGTCATCGCATACAGTGGTCAAAGTGAAGAGGGCGACGGTGATTTCGTAAGCTTGGCTGTGAAGGACAGACATATTGAGTTCAGATTTGATGTTGGAAATGGTAAGTCACATATTTATTACTATTAAATCTAACTTATTAAATATACAGTTTGTGTATTAAATGATAAATAATATTAAACATATTTGGCGTTTATGAATTTTTCAAAAAAACAAAAATCAAAAATCAAAAGTCATATAGGTTATATGTTGATTAATGTTTCAAACTTTTTATTGAAAGGAAGGTTGTGTTGCTAAATTTCAAAGATGTTCACTGTTTGCATAACAACGCCAACAAATTATCATATTTTTTTAAAACAATTTCGTATTTTTGAATATTTTCATATCAAACTATTTTGAAAATACAATTCATAATTAGTACAAAATGTCGTTTTTAAAAAATTTAAAACGTTTTAATATATATATTATATATATTTATAACTTTACATATCTCAAAAAACAAGGGTAGTTTAGTCTTAAGCCGTTTTATAATCTTGCTTACACCTATTGCACACAAGCAGATAATTTACCTTCAAGGAGTATTTATTAAGTATGATATAATACAGAAACTTTTTGAAAAATTTAAATTTTTCGAGAAATTAATAATAAAATATTTTCTCATATGTGTCCAACTTTCCGAAAGACACTCTGTACGTATTTTGATATTAAAACAACATACTTGGTTTTATAAAAAAAACGGCCATTTTAATAGTAGAAGAGACACGACGCTTCAGTATTTAACTAATGTATAAATACGCAATTAGTACGAGGAACACAAATTCAAAATCACCTTATTATAGTGATGGGTACTAGGGAATAAATTGTACTATACTAGCAGTTGTCGTTAATTGCTATACTATCGATAGTTATCGCCTAAAAACTATTGATAACAATCGATTATAAACCATCGGCTCAAAACTTTCGTGTGTTTATAAATATAAGCTTTCAAGTGATAGACGAATCCAATAATTAATACAATTTGGATAATATATATATATATATATATATATATATATATATATATATATATATATATATATATATATATAAATATAATATATATATATAATAATATAAATATATAAATATATATATATATATATATATATATATATATATATATATATATATAAAGCAAAATAAATCCTCTCATACCTTATTGGTCAAAAATACAAACAATAAACATTTTGTTACTAGGATTTATAAAAAAGATTTTATTATTATGCCATTTTACCAAACAAATTTTTTTATCACTCGAAACAAGGTAAAGAAACATTTTGGTATGATTTAAAAATTTGTTTTAATTCAAATAATAATAATTATAATAGGACAGCAAGACTCCGGTCGTTAGCCCATTGTGGTATGTAATGTTAATGTAATATTTATATTATTATTATTATTAATAATAATAATAATAAAAGGGATTACTATGTGTATTTAATAATGTTTTGGATTTGCAAAATTTTGTATTAAGCTATTTTACCAAAAAAAATTCCTCATCTGCTCATAAATGTATTTATTATTCTTTACTATTTTATTTATAATTCAACAAACTTCACTATGACTGTTTGTATTTAAGAAGAAAAACTTTAAACGTAACCTACGAAATCCTTTAAGTGATATGCTTAGATCTCCTACATTTCTTGATGATATCTGTTTGTAAACACTCTATATTTTTACGGCAGCTCAAAAAACTGAAGAGAAATCAATTGGTATGTGTAATCTACTATTAACAATATTGATGTTTAGTAGTGTATGTGATGCACAACTTGATTCTATTAATACTCCACAGCCTGCTCTAAAATATCGTTCATTCCTAGGTCCGACTGTTATCAGAAGCGCCAACGAAGTCAAGCCAAATCAGTGGGTGGTTATAACTGCTAGCAGAACGTTGAATGAAGGCAGATTGATTGTGAACGGTGATGTGCCGATTGTTGGTAGATCTGTCGGTAATCATAAAGCGTTGAACTTGGACACGCTATTCTACGTCGGCGGTGTTGATAGTCAAAGGATTAAGCTGAATAGTGGTGTTGGAGTTAATGTTGGGTTCTATGGCTGCGTTTCTGAAGTAAGTGAAATAGTTTATAAGAATATATCTCCCAGGTGCATCGAATAATGGGGTTTTCTAAATGTCAACTTATTAAGCGTGAATTACTAGATTCGACTAAAAATTCATCAAGTTTGTAGTTGCAATTATGATACAAATTTCGTTTAAGGAAATCAAAACAGAACTGAAGTGAAGTGCGCGTTATATTGTTATGTGTTAAGCGTGAATTACATTGTACTAGGTTCATCAAGAAACTTGAATAAGTTTCTAGTTTCAATTATTCATATGATATGTTCAGCTCGTACTATGACTCCCTGCTATGACCAATCACGTACGACGCAAACTAGAAAGAAAGGTACTGGACCTATTATTTCTTGTACGAAACTTTTTCCAATTTTCACAGTTAACTTGCTTCTTGAATAATAACAAATTCAAATTTATTAACGTATCTAGTTCAATTTATCACAATTTAGATTTGTAAAATCTAGTTATTGCATGTGACATGGACGCAAGACTACTCAAAACTGATGATATTCAGAAGTAACAGTAATATGTAGAGCGAATTAGTTGTGATGGCCAGGCAACAGCGTGAAGTATCAGTGCTGGCAAGACTGCGAAAACGGTAAACGCTAGAGGCAAGCATCTCAGTTTCTATCTGTAGGCCTAGAAATACTCTACATTTTGACATATAAACCATCTTTCTAGCATTTGAATTAGAGACGTTACAGAGTTTAAACCGGGAAAACACATGAGATTTCATTATATTCACATTTTCCGACCGCTACAGCGCGAAAACGGCTAAAGCTCTATCAGTAGGGCTAGAAATACTCTATATTTTCACATATAAACCATCTCTCTAGCATTTGAAATAGAGACGCTACAGAGTTTAAACCGGGGAAAAACATGAAATTTCATCATATTCACATTTTCCCACTACTATAACGAGAAGAAGGTAAGAGCTAGAGTAAAGTGTCTCCGCCTCTACTATAGGGCTAGAAATACTCTGCATTTTGACATATAAACCATCTCTCTAGCATTTGAAATAGATACGCTACAGAGTTTAAACCGGGGGCAAACATGAAATTTCATCATATTCACTTTTCCGACCGCTACAGCGCGAAAACGGTAAAAGCTAGAGACAATCGTCTCAGTCTCAGCTTCTTTCTGTAGGGCTAGAAATACTCTACATTTTGAAATATAAACCATCTCTTTAGTATTTGAAATAGAGACGCTACAGACTTTAAACCGGGGAAAACATGAAATTTCTTCATATTCACATATTCCAACCGCTACAGCGCCAAAACGGTAAGAGGTAGAGAGAAGCTTCTAAGCTTTTATCTGTAGTGCTAGAAATATTCTATATTTTGACATACAAACCATTTCTCTATCATTTGAAATAGAGACGCTACAGAGTTTAAACCGGGGAAAACATGAAATTTCATCATATTCACACATTCCAACCGCTACAGCGTGAAAACGGTAAGATTTAGAGAAAAGTGTGTAAATCCCAATCTGTAGTGTTAGAAATACTCTACATTTTGACATATAAATCATCTCTCTAGCATTTGAAATAGAGACGCTACAGAGTTTAAGCCGGGGAAAAACATGAAATTTCATCATATTCACATTTTCCCACCGCTACAGCGCGAAATCGCTAAAATCGGAGACAAGCGCTTCAGTCTCTATCTGTAGGGCTAGAAATACTCTACATTTTGACATATAAACCATCTTTCTAGCATTTGAAATAGAGACGCTACAGAGTTTAAGCCGGGGAAAAACATGAAATTTCATCATATTCACATTTTCCCACTACTATAACGAGAAAAAGGTAAGAGCTAGAGTAAAGGGTCTCCGCCTCTATCTATAGGGCTAGAAATACTCTGCATTTTGACATATAAACCATCTCCCTAGCATTTGAAATAGAGACGCTATAGAGTTTAAACCGGGGAAAAACATGAAATTTCATCATATTCACATTTTCCCACCCCTACAACGAGAAAAAGGTAAGAGCTAGAGTAAAGTGTCTCAGCCTCTATCTATAGGGCTACAAATACTCTGCATTTTGACATATAAACCATCTCTCTAGCATTTGAAAT
Organism: Lordithon lunulatus; assembly: GCA_963942505.1. Taxonomy (NCBI): domain Eukaryota; kingdom Metazoa; phylum Arthropoda; class Insecta; order Coleoptera; family Staphylinidae; genus Lordithon; species Lordithon lunulatus. The sequence goes on along the minus strand of OZ012667.1, from coordinate 57,273,299 downwards.
AGATACGCTACAGAGTTTAAACCGGGGGAAAACATGAAATTTCTTCATATTCACATATTCCAACCGCTACAACGCGAAAACGGTAAGAGTTAGAAAAAAGCGTCTAAGCTTCTATCTGTAGTGTTAGAAATACTCTACAGTTTGACATATGTCTAGCATTTCGAATAGAGACGCTACAGATTTAAAACCAGGGAAAACATGATATTTCATCATATTCACATTTTTCCACCGCTATAGAGCGAAACCGGTAAAAACTAGAGACAAGCGTTTCAGCCTCTATCTGTAGTGTTAGAAATACTCTGCATTTTGACATATAAACCATCTCTCTAGCATTTGAAATAACCGGGGGAAAACATGAAATTTATTCATATTCACATTTTCCCACAGCTACAGCACGAAAACGGTAAAAGCTACAGAAAAGCGGCTCAGCCTCTACAAAGATAGGGCTAGAAATACTCTACATTTGAACATATAAACCATACCTCTAGCATAGGTCATAGTAGAAAACTAGAAACTTCGTCGGCAAATCTACTACAATGTAATTCACGTTTTAAACATAAAAAATTATTTTCTTTTATTCTTTGTACATTATCCTGTTACTATTGAGTTTCATTTTCTTCGTCAGGTTACCGTATCAAGCATTACCATCCATATGATTCAGTCTGTAGAGGATTCTGCGAATGTACAAGATTGCAGCACAATTGACAACGACGAAAACAACTTGGACAATGACATAGGCAACTCTAATACTCAATACAGTCATGGCAATTCTCGGTACGACACCAGGCAAACAGGTTGTTCTAGCAGTCCTTGCAGGAACGACGGCCAGTGCTACCCATTATCACCAGTAGAATATAAATGTTCTTGTGTACATGGATATAGGTGAGAAATTTACAACCGAACGATTCTTGTTCTCGTACTTTAAGCGTGAATCCTGTGAATGTTTTCCTCGCCACTTCAAGTTAGGTATTAGTAATTGTTTAAGATGGTATAAAGAATTACTAATAGTAGTTACTTGAAGTGGAGGTTCACACTTAAATGTTTCATTCATCATTCATTCAAACTTTATCATTCCTATATTCATCCTCTCAAAATAGATAATCAATTTTAGGCCTTTGAATCTTGGTGTCAAACAGACATCCCTCGCTCTAAACCGGATTGAAACATAAGTAAATTATTCTATCCGATTTAGAGCGGAATAAGATATTAGGGGTGCGACTTCTTCCGAACTAGACACGTTACTCTAAAAGTCACTCGGCAATATGGCCAATTCGCGCCAATCGTCAATTTGAGTGCGTGAAATGATGAAATTTCGATTTACTAGCATTAAAAAAATACTAGTAAATAAATAGAATTTGAATTTGAAATTTTAAATTGTTCGTATTTTTACAGGACGCGTATACTAGGGGTGGCAAATAAGTCGATCGCGATCGACCGGTCGATCACGAAGTCAATTTTGCTCGCGATGTCTTAACTTAAAAACCGATTAGACTACATACTTGAATAATGGAGCACAAATGAACAACATGTCGATCGCGACAGTTTGAAGATCAAAAATAAGATCTACTTTTTATCTTAAAACTGTGTCGCGATCGACATGTTTTCATTAGTGCTATATTTATCAAGTATGTAGTCTAATCGGTTTTTAAGCTAAGACATCGCGAGCAAAATTGACTTCGTGATCGACTTATTTGCCACCCCTAGTATACGCGTTCTGTAAAAATACGAACAATTCAAAATTTCAGTCCAATAATGGAATTTCTATTTATTTACTAGTTTTTTTTATAATGCTAGTAAATCGAAATTTCATCATTTATGAGATTGCGAGCAAAATTGGCTTCGCGATTGACCGGTACACAAAAGTTGGCCACCCCTGATGTCAGGGATCGCAATTTAGGCTGATGTTTTTTTTTAAATCATTTTATACATTAAGATTAAATAAAAATCATATAAGACTGTAGTCTCTTCCATGTTCTTTCGGTATAGATCTTGAGATTTTGGGAACTTTCATTCACTCAATTAATTTACAGTGGCGTTGATTGCGAAATCGCTCCAAACCTGTGTGACCAACTACGCCCCTGCCAAAACCGCGGTTCGTGTCACGGAAACACCACACAGTACACCTGCGACTGCCCATTGGGCTTCACGGGCATCAATTGTGAAACGACCACCGCCATCCGAAACGACGTCCATTTCAGCGGCAACGGCTACCTAGAATTCAACCGCAATCTGCTCCCCCACGACCGCGACAATCAAGACGAAGTCATCGCAATGGAACTATCCACCAACTCCAGCCATGGGTTGGTCTTCTGGCACGGGCAGACTCCTGATCAGAACGGATCCGGGCAGGACTATATCGCGTTGTCGGGTAACTAAAATAACTGTTAATTTCACATAGAATTTATTTATGATTATAATTATTATTTGCAGTGGTTAATGGATACCTAGAGTTTAGTTACGATCTGGGCACTGGGCCCGCAATTATTTACAACGACCGAATTGCTGTCAACGATGGCAAAACGCACAAGATCATTCTGAAGAGACAGGGCAGAGAAGGTTCGATTGAAGTTGATGACGATTTTACTGAAACTGGTGAAGCCAGCGGCCTTACCAATCAGATGAATTGCAACGGAAATATTTATCTTGGTAAATTATGATTTTATTTTTTAAATCGCAACGACTTTACATTTTTTTATCAGGGGTAAATACACAAGAAGTTGACTTGTTATAGGTTCTAGCTATTTTTACAAATTGTTCCTTGGGAATCAACAATTTTATTTACTTTTAATTTTAATAGTTAAGAGAAATTGATAGTGATTGAAACACCGTGAAAACCCCGAAAGTGTTCTTTAAATCACACATTTTACAGTTTTTGCGGGAAAACGGTAACATCTAAAAAAGGAGTGATGTATGTTTTCTCACCAATTTCTGAAGCCTAAAACTAGTTTCACACAAAGACGCTAGTATTCAATACCGGTATACTATATACTGATTTTACTTGAGATAAAGTATCTGAATACATTTTCCCATTGCCTACAATAGATCATACTAGCGTCTTCGTGTGAAAGTAATCTAAAATACGACGATTTATGAGAAATCGAGCAGGACCTATAATTTACACACGAACTTCAGATGTTTGTTTTTAAATTGTGATTTATGTTTTTTTTTGTGTGACAATATAATAAATGTCCCTCTATTTAATCTTCTCAGGGCAATATAATAAAACTATTATATTTTAGGTGGCACACCAAACATATCATTGATGACCGGCGGCCGTTTCCATCAAGGCTTCAATGGCTGCATTCACGGTTTCGAAGTGCAAGACACGAAAACGCTCGATTTGGGCGAAACAGCTTTATCCGGTTTAAACGTTAAAGCTTGTTATCGGTGAGTTATTTGATCGCAATTTACGACTAAATTAACTATGACTAACAAAAATGTGTTTTTTTTAATTGCTGCGTAACTTTTAATGGAAACTACAGCTGGATTCCGTCCTCACTAATATTTTCAGATTCCGATCAGTTTGATGAAATACTCCCTCCCCCTCCAGTCAACATAATCCATCCAAAGCCTTCCTCGTCCAAAGCTGTCCCCAAGCATAATTGTACGCTTTGCATACTGTGTATATATGTACTACTAACCCATTTCGCATGACTGCTGATACAGCTTGAATAAATATAAATGCAATAATAATGGACTGTAATCGTCCTGGACTGTACTAATAATATATTGTTATGAATAATTGTTAATTAGTTAATTTGTATGTACATATCAGCCAATAATAGGAAGAACAAGTTTTATTTTATTACTTAATGTATATATAAAATACGAATTCTAATGTAACTAAAAAAAAGATTGTAATTACATAAATACGTACAATTGTAAATAGTAATATCTAATATTAATAGACTGAAGCTTTTTTATTGTAACGCATAAATGCAAAAGGAATACACGTTGAAAGGTACTTGCTTACTTATTTAATATCCATAATCATATATAAATCTAAAATGGGTTTGTCTCTTTTACAGGTCTGATGTGCTGAATAGTGTCTTTGGTGACGACTACGATGAAGACATGGCAAATTAAACAAAAAAAGATACTTAAAAATAAATTTCTAGGCATAAAATAATTATCCTGTCCATACTTAAAAGTGTTCTTGATTTTTGTGTTCATAACCGTGGGATTTTTAAATGCTGGTCATGAGTTTCGTAATAGTCATAGTAAAATTCAATTACGTGCTGAACTTTATTAGAAACACCGTAATTAGTTTTTGCCTACTGCCGCCAAATCCCATGAGTTGTTTGTTTTTATACACTTATATATATTTTTTAAAGCATGTATAGAATATTGTGCCATTTTAGTAGTAATTATTTCATAATTTGTTGTTTTGTCATCGTTTAACTTGATTAATATAAGATCATGGTGCTAGTAATGATATATTTTCCCCCCTATTCTCAGCTTGGTTAACTTTTTTATTGCATTTATATTTTTCTGGGGAGTATATACACGCAGGGAAATCTCCCCGTGTTTTTATTAAATCTTATAAAAAAAAATGTGATTACACGAATCGAAACTAAACGTATCAGCAATGGTGATTAACAATAAATATAATGAATAAAGAATTATATAAATATAGTCTATAAGCTATAAATATTTGTTTTATAATACGCTTTATTGTTCCATTACATATTGTATATCTTATTTTTTTGTAGTCTAATTTAACTAAGTTATATTTTATGTGTAAATTTCACAAATTTTTATCTCATAAAACGAATCTGTTGCGAAGTGTCATCGACGTTTTTGGTTTACGTTAGCCTGTGTACTCATAAAGATAAATGCCTTCTAATATATATGTTGTTTGTAATTAACTGTATGGTAAAGTGCATTTCAATAACTCGAAGACAATAATTACTCTATGAAAAATAAATGTATCTGATGAGCTTATTTATTGAGTTATATTTGCATTGATTTGTTTCGATTTTATTCAACCCAGTTCCACAATTTATCCAACCAGAATAATTAAATAGGTTTGTAGAAATTTGAACTAGTTTCACACGAAGACACTAGTATGCGATACCGGTATGCTAAATATTGGTTTTAATGATTCTTTCATTTTGCGGTTAAGCGGTAAGAACAAATTGAAGTATGAATCTTTCTAGGGTTGCATGAAAAAAGGTAAATTTCTAATATATTCACATATACATATTCATGTAGATGAAGAAATTTCATGTTTTTCCTCCAGAGTTTACCCCGGTAGCGTCTCTATTTCAAACGCCACTGGGATGTTTTGCATGTGAAAGTGTAGAGTATTTCTTGCCCTACAGATTGAGACTAGACGTTTTTCTGTAGCTGTAGTGGTGAGAAAATGTGAATGTGATGTTTTCCCCAGTTTTAACTCTGTAGCGTCTTTATTTCAAATGCTAAATAGACGGTTTATATATGAAAATTTAGAGTATTTCTTGCCCCACGGACTGACGTTAGACGCTTTTCTCTAGCTCCTACCGTTTTCGTGCTATAGCATTGAGAAAATGTAAATTTAATGAAATTTCATGTTTTTTCCCGGTTTCCATTCTGTAGCGTCTATATTTCAAATGATAGAGGGATGGATTATATGTGAACATGTAGAGTATATCAAGCCCTACAGATTGAGACAAGACGTATTGCTGTAGCTGTTACTGTTTTCGCGCTGTAGCGGTGAGAAAATGTTACTATGATAGAAACTTAATTTCTTTTACAAGTTTAAACTCTCCAACGTCTCTATTTCACACGCTAGAGAGATGGTTTATATATACAAATATAGAGTATTTCTAGCCTTACTGATTGACGCTAAACGCTTTCCTCTAGCTCTTGCCGTTTTCACGCTGTTGCATTGAGAAAATGAGAATTTGATGAAATTTCTTTTTTTGTCCCGGTTTCAATGCTGTAGCGACTACATTTCAAATTATAGAGCAATGGATTATAAGTGAACATGTAGTGTATATCTAGTCCTACAGATTGAGACTAGATGTATTGCTGTAGCTGTTACCGTTTTCGCGCTGTAGTGGTAAGAAAATATGAATATGATGAAATTTCACGTTTTTTCCCAGTTTCTACTCTGTGGCGTCTCTATTTCAAATGCTACAGAGACGTTTTATATGTGAAAATTTACAGTATTTCTAGCCCTACAGATTAGTGCTAGGCGCATTTCTTTAGCTCTTACTGTTTCCGTGCTATAGCAGTGAGAAAATGTGAATAAGATGATATTTCATGTTTCTGCCCAGTTTCTACTATGTAGCTTGTCTATTTCAAATGCTACAGAGACGTTTTATATGTGAAACTGTACAGTATTTCTAGTCCTAGAGGTTAAAGCTAGACGTATTTCTGTAGTTCTTACTGTTTTCGCGCTGTAGCGGTGAGAAAATGTTACTATGATAGAAACTTAAATTTCTTTTACAAGTTTAAACTCTCTAACGTCTCTATTTCATACGCTAGAGAGTTGGTTTATATATGCAAATATAGAGTATTTCTAGCCTTACTGATTGACGCTTTTCTCTAGCTCTTGCCGTTTTCACGCTGTTGCATTGAGAAAATGAGAATTTGATGAAATTTCTTTTTTTGCCCCGGTTTTAATGCTGTAGCGTCTACATTCCAAATGATAGAGCAATGGATTATATGTGAGCATGTAGAATATATCTAGTCCTACAGATTGAGACTAGATGTATTGCTGTAGCTGTTACCGTTTTCGCGCTGTAGTGGTAAGAAAGTATGAATATGATGAAATTTCACGTTTTTCCCCAGTTTCCACTCTGTGGCGTCTCTATTTCAAATGCTACAGAGACGTTTTATATGTGAACATTTACAGTATTTCTAGCCCTACAGATTAGTGCTAGGCGCATTTCTTTAGCTCTTACTGTTTCCGTGCTATATCAGTGAGAAAATGTGAATATGATGATATTTCATGTTTTTGCCCAGTTTCTACTATGTAGCTTGTCTATTTCAAATGCTACAGAGACGTTTTATATGTGAAACTGTACAGTATTTCTAAACCTAGAGGTTAAAGCTAGACGTATTTCTCTAGTTCTTACTGTTTTCGCGCTGTCGCGGTGAGAAAATGTTACTATGATAGAAATTTCATTTCTTTTACAAGTTTAAAGTCTCTATCGTCTCTATTTCACACGCTAGAGAGATGGTTTATATATGAAAATATAGAGTATTTCTAGCCTTACTGATTGACGCTAGACGCTTTTCTCTAGCTCTTGCGGTGTTCACGCTGTTGCATTGAGAATATGAGAATTTGATAAAATTTCTTTTTTTTGCCCCGGTTTCAATGCTGTAGCGTCTACATTCCAAATGATAGAGCGATGGATTATATGTGAGCATGTAGAATATATCTAGTCCTACAGATTGAGACTAGATGTATTGCTGTAGCTGTTACCGTTTTCGCGCTGTAGTGGTAAGAAAATATGAATTTGATGAAATTTCACGTTTTTCCCCAGTTTCTACTCTGTGGCGTCTCTATTTCAAATGCCACAGAGACGTTTTATATGTGAAAATTTACAGAATTTCTAGCTCTACAGATTAGTGCTAGGGGCATTTCTTTAGCTCATACTGTTTCCGCGCTATAGCAGTGAGAAAATGTGAATATGATGAAATTTCATGTTTTTGCCCAGCTTCTCTATTTTAAATGCAATAGAGACGTTTTATATTTGAAAATGTACAGTATTTCTAGTCCTACAGGTTAAAGCTGGACGTATTTCTCTAGCTGTTACTGTTTTCGCACTGTAGCGGTGAGAGAATGTTTCTTGATAGAAATTTCAAGTTTTTTACAAGTATAAACTCTGTAATGTCTCTATTTGACACGCTAGATAGATGGTTTATATGTTAAAATATAGAGTATCTCTAGCCTTACTGATTGACGCTAGACGCTTTTCTCTAGCTCTTGCCGTTTTCGCTCTGTAGCTTTGAGAAAATGTGAATATGATGAAATTTTCTGTTTTCCCCAGTCTTCAACCCTGTAGAGTCTATCTTAAATACTAAAGAGATGGTTTATATTCAAAAATGTAGAGTATTTATTTCAAGCCCTACCGATTAAGATTAGATTAGACTTTGTAGCTGCTACAGTTTTCGCGCCGTAGCTGTGAGAAAATGTGAATATGATAAAATTTCATATGTTTCCCCAGTTTCAACTCTGTAGCGTCTCTATTTCAAATGCTAGAGAGATGGTTTAAATGTGAAAATGTAGTGTATTTCTAGCTCTACAGATTGAGACTAGATGTTCTTCTGTAGCTGTGTGGCCAATACCAACAACGCCTTAACATGGCCGACCATTATGATTTTCCTCAGCCATTGTTTCTCACCATATAGAATTTGTCGAGCTGAAGCTAAAAAATAGGATCAGGATCATGGGTAGTGAACGTCATTTTGCTTCAATCACGCATAATCTAGCGGGTTTTTCTTCAACTACTACTGCTCTCCGTATAGAAACCGCCGAGCTGAAGTGAATGCAATAAAATTAGGGTCAGGACATGGGTGGTAAAAGTCATTTTCCTTCAATCACGTAGACTCGAGTCTGACGAGCAGAAAAACATCAATTTCTAATATTTTCACCTATACACCTAACCACACACCGTGGGGAAAACATATATTTGTTTTATATCGTATTATGCTACTTATTTTTCAGATCATAATATACAAAAAAAATAACGTTTAAAATTTAATGAGCGTTTAATATTAATCATAAGTATGGATACAATTACCTATACAAGTAAACATAGTAGAATAAAATTAGAAAAATATTTGGACGAAATAGGTAAATAACTTAAAATCTAAAAACAGATGCTCACAAAAATATACTAGCTACTTGAACACAGCTTAGCTCAATCCAATTAAACATATATTGCAAGTTACATAGAAAAAGCCTAAACACTAATTGGATGTAACGAAGAGGTGAACAAATATCAGTTGTGTGGGTCTACATATAAATTCAAACTATAACTTACTATCAGGTACTAAATGCGTGTATCGCACAACTCGTTCATCAATTCATTCAATCACGTGCACCCTTATAAATAAATAAGATAGCCTTTTTATGTACAATTTTTTTTATAACATCCATGCAGATAAATGGATTGAATTATTTTCTAGTAATTTTAATAACGTTTTAATCAAATAAATATAATAAGGAACTTTACTGAAGTCATGGATGCATACAAAGGGCGTTTCAAGCCCCTGACATGTGATGATTTTCTAAACATTTTTCAACTACACTAAAATTAGTTTAAAAATGACTGCATAATATATTCGCTAAAATTACATTAATTTTAAGTATTTATAATTTTTTACGTGTAAAATAATACTATAAAAATATAAAAAATCGTTTTGTGATGTAAATTACATTCATATATATTTTCTTTAAATTTTCGTCTCTCATGGGCGAAGCAAATATTGTATAAAATTTGTAGACTAGATGCGACATTTCTGTTCAAACTTAATTACTTTTAACTATTTTTAAATCAGTCTGTGGTGTGATTATTTACCAAATATTTACAATAAATCATTAATATCATATCAATATATTTTGGTAAATAATATTGTGCATTTATTAATACAATAAAAATCAGAATTTGTATTGATGAACGTTTTTTGATTCGGCTGCCTACTATATATTTTTTTTTAGATCAATAAAAATTCTATTTCCATTTTGACTATTTAGAATATTGTTTACGCAGTTGTAATAAACGATAATGCCCAATATGGGGCGCGAATAACTTTGGCTTAAAATTCTCTCCTATTTTGTATCAATAAAAAATCATTGCCTTTGTTAGGGCAGTGGGTTTTGTGTAGGTCTGATTCCCCACGCAGGTTTTGGTTTTGTTGGGTGATGTTGTTGAGCATTGCTGTTTGATTAGTTAATAAATTAAAAATTTGGCACCTAAGAATTATGCTAGGAAATTAAGTTGTCTTTTATGGTTTGCGCCTGCGTGGAAATTACATTATTCAGGTTTAGACTTTAGATATGGCGTGGCCGTTATTAGCAGATGTTGGGTAGAAGTCTGTAATCTCTTCGTGATCCTGGTAGTCAGAATCCGCGGTTGCGTGCTGGATGTACTTGCTGCAGCCGCTTATGGAATCAGATCTAGTTGGTAGGAGAGGCTCTTTTGGGCAGCAGTTTTCCATTTGCAGGGAAACGCCGCTGTCGCCTTGCATTGAATGCTTTCGCCGCGCGGGAGAGGGTATGGACATTGAGGAAATGCCGTTTACTAAGCCGTTTTTGAAGCTTAGGGTGGAGGAGCATTTTCTGAATTGGCCGGGTAGTTGCATTTCTAGTTGGCCGGTGTCTTCCATTTGTACGGACTGCGCTGGGACTTCGAGGCAGGGGGATATTAGGCGGGAGTTGTTCGCCAGGTATTCGACGATTTCACTGGCTGTCGGTCGCAGCTTTGAGTCTTGGTTCCAACATGTTTTCAGTAAACATTCCCTGAAAGAAACAACATATGTTAACTAATTATAATTTGATGAATTCAATTACAGGTGGTCTTAGTTCAAGTGTAACCAACGCCAATGAAGAGTTTCACGGCTGACAAATTCTATACACTAATAACCGAGAAATTCATATAATATTTAGGGTGAAAATGGTGAATGCGCCGGGTATATAAAATATACAACGGCAAGAAAAGGCAATATTTGGTCCGTAGTGTTGACAATTTTTGGTGCCACCTTTTCGGAAAAACAACTGCTTATTCAGAAAAAAATCTAATATGTATCGAAATAATTCAAGTTTTTTTTCAAAAGAATATTTGTTTTAAATTTTACATTTTTTATATATAATTTTCAAAGTTTGTGTAAAGTCTTAATTTTTGATTCTGAAATGTCTACATAAACTCATAATCGAGCAAGTCATACCATTGTGAAGTTAGCCTCTAAGATCTCAGCCTCTATACCGCGCGCACAGTGGATTGTTTGCAGGTCTATACTGACCAATTGGGGAGACCAAAACAATCCAAATTTTGAGGAATCCTTTGTTTATGTCTTGCCGACCTATATATATATATATATATATATATATATATAGCATTTTTTTTAATTTTTGAGCATTTTTTTTAAATCCATATCATTTGCGTGACTTGGTCAAAAATAATAATTTACGTTAACATATACTATACAACAACGTCTAAAAAAAATATTAATATATATATATATATATATATATATATATATATATATATATTAATAATTTTTTTAGACGTTGTTGTATAGTATATGTTAACGTAAATTATTATTTTTGACCAAGTCACGCAAATGATATGGATTTAAAAAAAATGCTCAATGTTTACAATAATATGACAATGTAAAATGGAAAGTCTCTATCCCAACGTATTTTTCTTTCTATTTTTTTTTAAATTTTTAACTTTTATGCTCATATCTCGATAATCCGATTTAGAAGGTGAGTCGATAAAAAAATAATGCGACATATTTTGTTTAAGTTTTTTTACTGATCTTCACACAAAACATATCAGTGTACCAGATTACCGAAGGAAAATGAAAAATTTTGATTCTAAGTATTCTAATTTCGGCGACTAACTTGTATATCATTATTTTTTTTTTTTGACCAAGTCGCGCATATGATATGGATTTGAAAAAAATTGCTTAATGTTTATAACAATATGAAAATGTAAAATGGAAAGTCTCTATCCCAACGTATTTTTCTTTCTATTTTTTTAATTTATAACTTTTACACTCATATTTCGATAATGCGATTTTAGAGGCTGAGACGATAAAAAAATAATGCAACATATTTTGTTCAATTTTTTTACTGATCTTAGCACAAAACATATCAGTGTATCAGATGGCCGAAGAAAATTGGAAAATTTTAATTCCAAGTATTTTTTTTTCGGCGACCAAGTCGAACGTATTTCTTTATTATTATTTTTGACCAATCGCGCATATGATATGGATTTGAAAAAAATTGCTTAATGTTTATAACAATATGACAATGTAAAATGGAAAGTCTCTATTAACGTATTTTTCTTTCTATTTTATTTTAATTTTTAACGTTTACGCTCATATCTCGATAATCTGATTTGTTTTGAGCGAAGATCAGTAAAAAAAATTAAACAAAATATGTTGCATTATTTTTTTTATCGACTCAGCTTCTAAAATCAAATAATCGAGATATGCGCGTAAAAGTTAAAAATTTAAAAAAAAAAATAGAAAGAAAAATATGTTGGGATAGAGACTTTCCATTTTACATTGTCATATTGTTATAAACATTAAGTAATTTTTTTTTAAATCCATATCATTTGCACGACTTGGTCAAAAATAATAATTTACGATACAACATATATTATACAACACCTATAAAAATTATTTAAAAAATATATATATATATATATATATATATATATATATATATATGTATTATGGTAGGCAAGAAATAAACAAAGGATTCCTCATAATTTGGGTTTTTTTGGTCTCCCCAATTGGTAGTATAGACCCGCAAACAGCCATGGTGCAAGTCATGTAATATCGAGGGCGAAAATGGTGAATGCGCCGGGTATATAAAATATACAACGGCAATAAATGGCAATATTCCATCCGTAGTCTATGCCAATTTTTATTATTTTTTTCAGTTGTTTTTCCAAAAGGTGCCACTTTTTTGGAAAAACAACTGTTTATTCAGAAAAAAATTAATGTGTATCAAAATAATTAAAGATTTTTTTCGGAAAGAATATTTGTTCTGAATTTTACATTTCTTCATATATATAATTTTCTAAATCTGTGTAAAGTCTTAATTTTTGTTTCTGATTATTTCCATTCTCGATTTTTTAAACATACATCATACAACAGATTTTACCTGTATGGAATGTATGTTTTTCAAAATTTGACTCGGGTGGTATAGTCTCATTTCTGTGAGAGATAAAATTCAATTCATATCTAATACAATTTTCGAAATAATGAATAAAAATTTTATACATTTCGTGAACGGCGGGATATTGTTATGATCAAGATTGGAATATTGTATTTGACAAACTCTGCCAGAATCAGCTTTGATATATGCCGTTATGATATTAAGATCGTTACTAAATATATGTCCGTATATTTTTGAAAAATGTACTCGAGTAAAGTCTCATTTCTTTGACAGATAAAATTCATTTGATATCTAATAAAATTTTCGAAATTATGAATAAAAATGTTACGCAATAATTCGTAAACAGCGTGATAGTTCTTTTCAAAATCAGAAAATTGCATTTGGCAAACTCTGCGGGAATCCCCTTACCATAATAAGATTTTCCTCTAATTTTACACACAAAAATTACTAATTTTCAAACCAAATTTAGCACGTAGCTTTATTTCAAGTAACTCCATCTGCATTATTTTTTTTGGGGGAAATCCGCTGGGCCAAATTCCCTGTTTATCAACTGCGATTTTCCGATTTTGGAAAAAATCACACGATGTTAGCGAAATTTTATATAAAAAAATTACAAATTTTGAAACCAAATTTAGCACGTAGCTTTATCTCAAGTAACTCCATCATCATAATTTTGTTGAGGGAAATCCGCTGGGCCAAATTCCGTGTTTACCAACTGCGATTTTCCGATTTTGGAAAAAATCACACGATGTTAGCGAAATTGTATACAAAAAAAATTAACCTACACCGAAAGGTAAAAGGCAAATCGATAATATATATTTTAATTAAAGTGATAAAAAGTGTATCCAACTAGAAAAATACGTATCTCAATTTTTCAAAATGTACATTTGATTCAAGTATAGTTTATTTTTATCGATATTTGTATGGAGAATAGATAATAAAAAATTTAGAATAAAAATTAGGAAAGTATACAGATTTTCATAACTACGGAGGAAGAATTATAAAAACAAATATTGGAGATCTAATAATTAGTTTCTAAAAATATATTATGTTTTAATTATTAGGGTACTGATAAGATATAAAGAATGTGCATAGACCACAACTGATTTTTAGCATTTGTTAAAGATATACGACGGTATAAATTACCGAGAACATAAAGAAATATGGTGAAAGCGCCGGGCAAAACCGATTTAAATTTAGAATTAGTAATTTGGTTCAAATAATAAGAATATTACATGCGTTTATCAGAAAATAAATAAAGTTAATACCTCGATGCCAAAATTTTATTTTATTCAAATGCATAATTTTTTTTAAAAATCACAGCTCATAATACTATTAAGAGTTTAAATAGATCACGAAGTTAAAACTACAAATAAGTCAATCAAAAAAGTACTTACAATGGCGCCTTTACTCCTTGTGGAATAGTAACAATATTCCCATTTTTCACATAATCCAAAACTTGTGTGTTCGTCAGTCCTTGGAATGGAAAACTGCCGAACGTAATGATTTCAAACAACAACACTCCATAACTCCACATATCCGACGCAGGAGTGAACAGCCCTAACGCCAAACTCTCAGGAGCCATCCATCTAACCGGCAGCATCCCTCTTCGATTAAATTTATAATAATCATTTTCAAACATCGGCCGAGTCATCCCGAAATCACCCAATTTCACAATCCTCTGCCCATTCAGCAAACAATTCCGCGAGGCAATATCCCGATGCACATACTTCATTTCAGCTAAATAACTCAACCCTCTAGCCACATCCAGTGCCATTGATGTTAACTTCTTGCTAGAAACCTCTTCAGCATCTTCCGTATTGGCGTTAACTAAATGTCGTCGTGCTAGTAGGTATGTTTTTAAATCCCCATATAGCATGAACTCCATAATAGTGTAAACTGGTTCAAGTTTAGTACAGACACCTAGAAGTTTCACAACATTTTTATGATCAAATCGTTTCATAACTTCAGCTTCCGATAGAAAGTCGAGTTTTTCTTCAGTAGATGAACCGATTTTCAGGGTTTTAACCGCTATAGCACACCATCCGTGATTGGGTAAATTAGCCTCACCACCATAAACAGTACCAAAAGCTCCTTCCCCCAGTTTACGATTAAGAACAATTACTTCCCTTTCAACCTCCCACTTATCCAACCCGCTGTAGTCGTTGCTGACTTTAAGTAAATGTTGCAAACCTAACGATTTCATATATTGTTTCGTATTCTTCACTTTACGATCGTATCGGACTTTAATGATAATCAGAATGCTCACCAGTGAGACGATTAGGATTGAAATGACTACAACATTTAGGATTATTATTGCCATTTCGCATTTAACGTTGAGGAACTTTGCGAGGGCATTTAGGGTGCATTCTAGTGGGGGTGGTGTGCCATCATCGGGTATCCTGTTGCCCAACCACACTATAGCGCTTTCGTTTAAGTCTAAATACCCGCCAATGATTTCAGGCGCGCTGTCCGATATATTTGGGAAGTATCTTCCTATAACTCGCGTGTCGTTGTTATACCACTGGACTATGTTTATGATGGAAAACCGTGAGGTGCCTCCGCGGAATTTTATTCGACCGGATACCCCGTTGAAGTCGATGTTTTTGATTATTTGTGTTAGTTTACTGAAAGAAATAATAATGTTAATTAAATTACATACCAAACTAAAAACAGTGTAAGGTATTTGTTAGCTTTTTTGCACACAACTATTGAGTTTAATGTCACTGCTATATAGATGAAATACCCGTTGTCGGACGGGGTATGAGAATATAATTATATCGCCAATATTTGTAACTCATATGAGAATTAATTCTATATCTCCATTTTCGAGTTCTGACAGCACAAAATACGTAAATATCAGGACGGTCGGCTTCAAAATATTGTGTTTTTTAAATTATAGGGATGTTTAATAAAAATAAACGTCTGTATAATTTAAAAACATATAGAGATGTTTAATAAAATATACATCTCTAGTAAGTTTATGTGAATTTTTTGTATATGATTCTTGAACCTATATGCGCATAACTTAATTGTATACATACTTCGTTGCATTAGTTGAATGTAAATTCGAAACAGCATTAGGGTCTTCCTTCAGTAACTTATCCAAAGCCAGCGCGTACGTCCAAACCGCATCGTAAGCATACCCAGCATAATTAGACGTCTCACCACCAGTATTATTAACATACTTCTCCCTCCATTGTTTTACAGTAATATTTTCCTGCATCATGTCGTCATCGTTTCCGAAAAACGCATGTGTCATCGCGAAGTATCCATTGATGGCCTGCAATATAAAAGTGCGACGTGAAAATGTTTGTTGTGAAAATTTTCTCAATGAAAGAACTCACCTCAATCATATTGGCTGTCGTACAATTAACACTCTCATTGAGATGATGGTTGTAGTAGGTTGTGTTGTACCAGGTGCTGTTCAGCCATGTCGGCAGGAACCAGACGTAGCCCTGTTTCGCCGTCATCCCTAATTTGTATGCCTCGCACATCACGTTGCGCGCAATTTCATCGAACACATCCGCTATTATGATGCGGGCGCGTTTACGCTTCAAGTCTTCCAAATACTGTAAATATTAATTAAGTAATTAATTATAAAGTTTGCGAGGAAGCTGGTACATAAACAGTGCATCATAATAAAGTACTGACAGGTTTGATTTATAATAATCTATTTAAATATGAAGTTTTTTTCGTGATAAAAAATAGTTTTTGATTTATATAAGTGTGCATTCACCTCTTAGCAAGCAACATATCTAGATTTGGGTCTTGTTAAATCTCATCAGTGTAGCTCAGCTAGTGAAGATGAATTCACTAGAGCTATTCTAGTTCTAGTGGTTATACATAGAAAGTAATAACCAATAATACAAACTATAACTAGACATTCTCTACATATTCACATATAAACCATCTCTCTAGCGTTTGAAATAGAGACGCTACAGAGTTGAAACTGGGGGCAAAATGATGTTTCATCATATTCACATACTCTCATCGCTACATGGCGAAAACGGCAAGAGTTAGAGAAGCTACAGAGTTGAAATTTCATCATATTCACATATTCTCACTGCTACAGCGTGAAAACGGTAACCGTTGCAGAAAAACGTCTAGTCTCGATATGTAGGGCTATAAATACTCTTCATTATATTTTCATATATAAACCATCTCTCTAGCATTTGAAATAGATATGCTAGAGAATTAACTGGAGAAAACATTAAATTTCATCATATTCGCATTTTTTCACTGCTACAAAGCGAAAACGATACCAGCTACAGAAACACGTCTAGTTTCAGTCTCTAGGGCTAGAATAATCTACATTCTCACATATAAAATATCTCTCTAGCATTTGTATTAGAGACGCTACTGAGTTGAAACTGGGAATACATGAAATTTCATCATATTCACATTTTCTCAACGCCACATTGCGAAAACGGTAAGAGCTAGAGAAAAGCGTCTAGCGTCAATCTGTTGGGCTAGAAATACCCTACAATTTCACACATAAATGATCTCTCTGTCATTTGAAATACAGACGCTACTGAGTTAAAACTGACGGAAAACGTTTCAAACTAAAGAAAAACATGAAATTCACATTTTCTCAGCGCTCCAGTGCCATACGGTAAGAGCTAGAGAAATGTGTCTAGAGATAATCTGTAGGGCTTTAAATACTCTACGTGTTCACATATAAAACATTACATACACATTCACATATCTAGCATTTGAAATAGAGACGCTACAACATAATCCAGTAACCTTGTCATGGTTATGGGGGACCTAAGTTGCATCAAGTGGGAGTAGTTAGTTTCGTTTCTTTTTCTTGTATGGGATGGATTGCCTAAAGACCACCTTACACTGTCAATAATACTGTCAACCCTAGTACTGTCAGTATTTGCTTGAATCCTCCTTCAGTATTTATCAAGTAATCAATTATCCGGATAAACATCAGTATTCTATTCATTCCATCATTACTATACCTCACACATCAGTAAAACTACCAATATTTTGGAATAATGAAAATTTTAAACATATTATCGTACAGCAATACTGTCATTATACCTCAAAATATTGACAATATTATTGACCATGTAAGGTGCTTTTAAGATGCCAAATCCAAGTTTTCGACAACGTCAGCCCCACGGAACAATTTTGAATATCTAAAAAACTGCAAAATGTTTGCTCTTTTTTCGGTTTCTTGCCATTTGGAGCATGAAAGAGCCCGTTTTCGACAAAGACCATTCTATGCATTTTGAAACTAGATTAAATTTGCTATAATTTGAGATCAGGACGAGCTCGGTATCCCTAATACTTTCCGAGATACAGCTTTTGGCAAAATCTCCAAACTTGAAAATGGTATGCTAACTTGCATCATATACAATTGTCTTTGGAGATTATGCGAAACTTTCAAAAGCTGTATCTCGGAAAGTATTGGGGCAACTGAGCCCATCCTAGTCTCAAATTGTGGTAAATTTAATCTATTTTAACAATGCATACAATATTCTTTGACAAAAACGTGCTCGTTCATGGTTAAAATGGGAAGAACCGAACCGAAAAAAGTGCAAAAATTTAGCAGTTTTTGAGACATTCAAAAGTGTTCCGGAGGGCTGACGAGGTCGACCACTTGGATTTTGCATCTACAGATCACCCCCATAAAAAAAAAAAAAAAAAACAACGAAACTAGCTACCCTCACTTAATGCAACTTATGATTACTAGACTCTGGGGAAAAATATGAAATTTCATCATATTCACATATTCTCACCGCTATATGGCGAAAACGGTATGAGCTGGAGAAAAGCGTCTAGCATCAATCTGTAGGCCTAGAAATACTCTACATTTTCTCATATAAACCATCTGTATAGGATTTGAAATAGAGACGCTACAGATTTTAAACTGGAAAATCTAGAGAAAAGCGCCTAGTCTCAGTTTGTTGGGCTAGAAATACTCTACATTTTCACATGTAAACCATGTCTCTATCAATTGAATTAGGGACGTTACAGAGTTGAAACCGGGGAAAACAAGAAATTTCAGCATATTCACATTTTTCACTGTTACAGCGTGAAAACGGTAACAGCTACAGAAAAACGTCTAGCCTCAGTTTATAGGGCTACACATATTCAACATTTTCATATATAAACTATGTCTTTAACATTTGAAATAAAGACTCTACAGAATTAAAACCGAGGAAAACATGAAATTTCATCAAATTTACATTTTCTCAGGGCTACAACGCGAAAACAGCTAGAGTTACAGAAAAGCGTCTACCGTCACTGTGTACAGCTATAAATACTCTACATTTTCACTTACAAACCATCTCTCTAGCATTTGTAATAGAGACGCTACAGAGTTGAAACTAGAGAAAAACATAAAATTTCTTCATATTCACATTTTCTCACCGCTACAGCGCGAAAACGGTAACAGCTACAGAAGAACGTCTAGTCTCAGTCTGTAGGGCTATCTGTAGGGAAATACTCTACTTTTCACATATCAATCATCTCTCTATTATTTGAAATAGAGACGCTACAGAGTTGAAACTGGGGAAAAACATGAAATTTCATCATATTCACATTTTCTCACTGCTATATAGCGAGAACGGTATGAGAAAAGCGTCTAGCATCAATCTGTAGGGCTAGAAATACTCTACATTTTCTCATATAAACCATCTGTATAGGATTTGAAATAGAGACGCTACAGATTTTAAACTGGAAAACAACATTTTCTCACCGCCACAGCGCGGAAATGGTTACAGCTACAGATAACCGTATAATATCAATCTGTAGGGCTAGAAATACTCTACATTTTCAAATATAAACCATCTCTCTAGCATTTGTAATTCAAACGCTACATTGTTGAAACTGGAGAAAAATATGAAACATTTGTTCTACTCTATAGTGCGAAAACGATAACAGTCACAGAAAACATTATAGCCTCAGTCCGTAGGGCTAGAAATACTCTACATTTTCACATATAAACCATCTCTCTAACATTTAAAATAAAGACGCTATGGATTTAAAACCGGGGAAAACGAAATGAATGAAATTTCATCATATTCACATTTTCTCACCGGTACAGCGCGAAAGCGGTAACAGCTACAGAAAAAAGGTCTAGTCTCAATCTGTAGGGCTAGAAATGCTCCACTTTTCACATATAAACCAACTCTCTGTCATTTGAAATAGAGACGCTACAGAGTTGAAACTGAGGAAGAACATGAAATTTCATCATATTCACAAAAGGTAAGAGATATAGAAAAATATGAAATTTCATCATATTCACATTTGTTCACCGCTACAGTGCGAAAACGGCAACAGCCACAGAAAAACGTCAAGTTTCAGTCCGTAGGGCTAGAAATAAATTTTCACAAATAAACCATCTCTCAAAGTTTGGAAAAATCTCTAAACATGAAAATGTTATGCTAATTTGCATGTTTCATCATATACAATTGTCTTTGGGGATTTGTCAAACGATGAAAAGCTGTATCTCGGAAAGTATTGGGGTTACCGAGCTCACCCTAGTCTCAAATTGTAGCACAGTTAATCTAGCTTAACAATGCATAGAATAGTCTATGTCAAAAACGTGCTCGTTCATAGACAAAATGGTGCAACAATTGAGCAGTTTTTGAGATATTCAAAAGTGTTCCGGAGGGCTGCCCAGGTCGACCACTTGCATTTTGTATCTGAGGCTCATCCCATACAAGAACGAAAAAAAAACGAAACTAGCTACCCTCACTTGATGCAACTTATGATGCACTGGGTTACTGGGCTAACAGAGAAAAAACATGAAATTTCATCATATTCACATGTTCCCACTTTTCACATTTAAACCATTTCTCTACCATTTGAAATAGAAATGCTATAGAGTTGAAACTGAGGAAAACATGAAGTTTCATCATATTCACATTTTCTCAGCGCTACAGTGCGAATAGAGTAACTACAGAAAAACGTTTAGTCTCAAACTGCAGGGATAGAAATACTCTACATTTTCACATATAAACTATCTCTCTAGCATTTGAAATAGAGACAATACAAAGTTGAAACTGAGGAAAAACATGAAATTTCATCATATTCGCGTTTTCTCAGCGCTACAGCGCGAAAACGGTAGGAGCTAGAGAAATGTCTAGTGCCAATCTGTAGCGCTGGGAATACTCTACATTTTCACATATAAGATATCTCTCTAGCATTTGAAATAGAGACGATACAAAGTTGAAACTATGGAAAAACATGAAATTTCATCATATTCACATTTTCTCAGCGCTACAGCGCGAAAACAGTAGAAGCTAGAGAGATGTGTCTAGTGCCAATCTGTAGCGCTGGGAATACTCTACATTTGCACCTATAAATCATCGCTGTGGCATTTGTAATAGCGATGCTACAAAGTTGAAACTGGGGGAAAACATGAAATTTCATCATATTCACATTTTCTCTCCACTACATTGCGAAAACGGTAAGAGCTAGAGAAAAGCGTCTAGCATCAATCTGTTGGGCTAGAAATACCCTACAATTTCACACATAAATGATCTCTCTATCATTTGAAATAGATACGCTACTGAGTTAAAACTGGGGGAAAACGTTTAGTCTCAATCTGTAGGGCTAGAAATAATACTCTACATGTTCACATATAAACCATCTCTCTAGCATTTGAAATTGACACCCTACAGGGTTAAAAGCGAGGAAAACATGAAATTTCATCATAACAAGATCGATATCTAAATATGCGGATTTAAAAATCTATTTATAAATTATTCAAATCCCAATGTACACGCCGACGTGGTGCAGTGGTTGGCACCCCCGCTTAACGAACGAGCAGCTCCGGTTCGCATCTAGACCTTGGTTGTCGGTACCATGCGTCGTTGGGAAACAATTGACAACACTTTAGAAAACTCTGAGATAATGTTCTGTAGTAGCATGTCCTAACACTCACATACACATACACTAATACACGGCAGGAGGACCCGAAAGTCGATAGCCAGTTACAAATACAGTAAAAACTTCTGTGTAACACATCTGCATACTTTACAGTTTATCATACATTATTATGAAATTAAATCCGAATTATTTGTTTTTATAAACATTTTCAATATTTTTAAGAAGAAATGCGGAAATAATTATAGAAATAATGTAAAATTTGAATAATAAAATTTTATTTCTTAAAAAAAGTATGATGATACGTACGATAAATTAATGTACATGTGCCACCAGTTAGATTTTTTAAATCTTGGAGACCGAAACAATTTTTAAGCTTCCACAATTAGTTTAATATTAATATGCTTCATAAATTGAAAGGTCAGATAAAAAAATTACAATAGACACTCACCCTTGCCATGGCATCCTTCTCGCGATCCCTCGGAAACTTGGTATTCGAAATAAACGTAACATCATGCGCCTCCAGCATATCCTGCATATGCGAAATATACTCGGTATACTTCTGCCCATCCTCCGTTAACGCAGCCACTCGTTTCCAACCCAACTTCCGCAACAGCTCCAAATAAACATACTTATAATTCTTATTCTCCCCAATCGTCCTCATAAAATACGGATACTTATCACGGTCCGAAATAAACGCACCCTCCGCACTGTAAGATATCGTTATAGTCTTATAATATTTCGAGAGGCCTGCCAGAGGCTCAACAGTGTCCGAGCACGCAGGCCCTAAAACACCCACCATAGATTTATACATATCACCGGTAAGGTAGTCTATGAAGGCTTTCATCACTTTATCCGCCCGACACTGGCTATCCGCAACAAGCACATCAATCTGATACCCGGGTAGAATCGTTCGGTTTAAATTAATCGCTTCTTTTGCCATCGCGGCACCTTTCACAATACCCCGACCCGTATAACCCGAACCGGACAACGGAAATATACCCCCAATATGAATCACATTGTAATCCTTAGGAATCCACTGTGTTGAAATGTTATCGTACGTTTTCAACCACTTGCACGCAATTTCAGAAATTGTTAAGTTATCGCGGTAATTTAAATACGTCTGGAAAAGTTTATCATACAGGTTGCCATCAAGGAACGTCATCATTTTTAGTATTTCATACGAGTAGTCACCCTTTAAGTCATTCCACGCCACTTTTACCGATCGCCGTTTATCATAGAAACACCCGTCCGTACTATTGCCATTTAACAATTCACAGGGCGGCAGTGTCACTTTAATGAACTCGCGAACATCCGCAATCACATCACTCGGCGTCCAGCTTAGTATCAGAAAACTTTTATATGTTTTCGTTTTTAATTGTCTGTGGTAATCTTGTCGCACTGTGTCAACGACTTTTCGTAGATTTGAGCCCACCCACGCCACTTTCACGAACACTTCCATGTTGTTGATGTGGCTGATGACCGATTTGGTGCTGGCGAAGTCTGGGGCGAGCAGCAGGGCGCAAGGGTTGTTCTTGCAACGGTCTGGGATGTACCAGCCTTCCACACATGGGGGTTCGTTACAAAAATATCTGAATACGAAAAATATTAATTATTAATAGTCTCATTACAAACTGAAAAAATATTATACTATTTTATAAAAGGATAACATAGGTTTGACAAATTGATATTTATAATTCAATTTAAATAGGGCGAACTCGAGGTGTTTAAAGCTATTAACTTTTAATTTTAATCAGCTATCTCATTTTAAACTTTCACAGTTTAAGAATCATGTATTAACAGTGTGACAAAAGATGGATGCGTGAATATTTAGTTGTAATATCAAGAATGTAATTTATTTACAAAAAAAATATATATAAGAAAAAACTGTTCATCGAAAATGTAATTGTGATTTTAATTAGCCAATGTAGGGTATCTGAGAAAAAAACTAGATCTGATAAATCACATCTTTTGAATATTTGAAATCTGTATCAAAAAGTTTCCCAAAAAAATTGCAGGCACCAAAATATCTTGAATAGCGCATTTGTTTTATATTCACTAAATAGTTTTAATATTCTTATTCTTGTTAAATTTGAGTATTTATATCCATGTAAGTATAAATTAGAATTGTACGTGCAACTTACTTCTTTTTGGTGTCCATCATGTACTTCCCAATTTTCTGAACCAAGTCTTTATCGGTTAACTCGAACGGTTTTACGTATTTCTGGTTGCGAAACTCTCTCCAGTGGATGTCGAGCGAGTTGTTAACCCATGATGGGTCGTACTTTTTGATAGCTGCGCCCAGCTGGGCTGGCATGAACCAGCCGAATGATCCGGAGGGACCAATTGTGCCCATGTCTTTAACACACTCGTCGTCTGCTAGCAGCAGATCGGAATCTGGCGCTAGCGGCACCTCCAGGTTCATCATAATCTCCGGAATTATTCTGGAAGACAAATTGTAGTATACCTATTGAGAATTATTATGAAGAATATAATTTTATTTGTTGATATAAAAACATGACAGCCTTTTACAGCCACGCGAAGAATATACAGGCTTCGGCCAAAGTCCTGGGACAGTGATGTATTTTATTATTGCGAAATATTTGTTTTAAAAATGTGCATACCTACTTATACAGTAACAGAAAAACTACATTATGAGATTGTTTTGATCTGTCCCAATTTTTGGGGGAGAACTACCCCACTTTTTAAAAATGCAACCTCTATCGAGATTTAACTCATATTAAAGTTAGTAAAAAAGGAAACACATTCCTGTAAACCAAAATCCATTATGTTGGTTTTATAAAAAGTTATTAAGGATTGAGTACCTAAGAATTGTTGTCACC
The DNA here is from genome assembly GCA_963942505.1 of Lordithon lunulatus. Taxonomy (NCBI): domain Eukaryota; kingdom Metazoa; phylum Arthropoda; class Insecta; order Coleoptera; family Staphylinidae; genus Lordithon; species Lordithon lunulatus. Next base: position 57,248,759 of record OZ012667.1, on the reverse strand, counting down.
TTTTGCAAACCTGAGAGCCTTAATTTCCTAACTGTTAGAGAAAAATAATTGAAATGTTTACAGTAATTATTATGGGCAGTAAAAAATAACTGAAATTTTTACAATAATTATTACAGGCAATAAAAAAACATGAATATTGTGTAAAAAGTTTTTTCCACGAAATGAGGTGCTAACGGGGTGGAAACGTAAATCTATTAAATGACATCGACTAATGCTTAATTGCTAATAAATATATAACTAATTTGGCTCTAACCGGAAGTCATTACTACTGTCCATTTAAATTTAATACTAAATTTTCTTACTTTCCAAAAATCTAGTATTTATGTTTAAATTTTATAACAAATGCTTAAATTGTCGGCCTTCTTTTATTTCGCAGAAACTCAACCGGTGATGAGTCGATTTATGCACGTTTTGGAACATATCTATAATGTAGTTGATCTCACTTAATGCAGTTTCACGCTGAGTTGTGTATACGCGATTTAAAAAAGAGTGGTATCTGTATTACTTATACCCTCAGACTAATAAATAAACTATTTATTAGTCTGAGCGTATACCTTAAGAACATTTGTGAAACTTAATCCGATCATAGCCTTAATGAGTGACGTTTTTATTTTCAAAGTACCAACATCCGTCTAAAAAGACATTTTATATTTATAAGCAAACGGTATATTTTTGTTGGGACGTCAAAGAAATTGTTCAGGATGATTCCGCTATAAAATTTTGTAAATGATGCGTGACCAAACCGGACGTGTGTTAAAGAACATAATATGCGCTATAATACTCACTCTTCCGTCGAGGTCGATGAAAAATTAAAACAGTTCATCCGCTGCAGGATGGTCTTGGCATCGTAATCGCCTGTTTCGACAATATTAACTCGCGTATATCCAAGTTCTTCCTGCAATATAATCCGGAATATGTGGGTGGATAATTGATGCGTTATTCTCGGCGACATTTCCAGCGTGATGTGTTTTATTTGCTTTCCTATTCTGGATGGAATACCTGTTGCAAACAAACAAAAATATATTGATACATTAAAAATATATTAAATTGCTTTCTCCTTTGCTTCTTTTTAACGAAATTCTTTTACTACATGTGCTCACACTGATTTGTCTCACTCTAGTTATTAAAAATATATATAATTACCATACGAGATCAACAACAAAAATACTAATAATCATAATCTGAGACAGTTTCATATAACATTCTGTTGTGATTATACGAATAAGGGGGAAGCAAAAACGACAGATTTGATATCGTCTTTAGGAAAAATAGTACAGTGCTGGTACCAGTCGCTACGCATAATACGATATAAGAAGGTTCCTTAGTGGAATTTCGGTTTATTAGTGTTAAAAACACTAGTAAACTTAAATTCCATTTATTTATTAACTTAAATCCTGAATTGTCCGTATTTTGCGGAGAGACTTTGAATGTACGCGTATACGTTCGGAGCGAATGGATCCTGGGGCGAGCTACTTGAAAATCTCTATTTAGACAGTAGTGAATAGAATAAGATGGACCAATGTGATAGCCAACATTCACAGAGGATATACACTTGAAGAAGAAAATTTAAAAGACTTGTATCATACACCGAAAATCTATCGCACAGCCCTGAAAAAGTATTTTCTTTATTTGGCTCATTAGTATAATGATTTTAGATCTAAACAGAAATTTATTTGTTCGGCAAAATTGTTGTTTCAATTTTGGAATTTCTTTTTTCAGATTCATACGAATTTCTTCTTGCTAAAATCTAAAAAAATCGTGCAATATTCATTTTTGTTAGACTTTACATTTTATTATTAAAATGTAAAGTCTACCAAAAATTAATATTGCACGAGTTTTTTAGATTTTAGCAACACTTTTTATATTATTAAAATGTAAAGTCTAACAAAAATGAATATTGCACGATTTTTTTAGATTTTAGCAAGAAGAAATTCATATGAATCTGAAAAAAGAAATTCCAAAATTGAAACAACAATTTTGCCGTACAAATAAATTTCTGTTTAGATCTAAAATTATTATACTATTTATAATTGTATATTAAATATTACCTTTCTTGGTTTCTAGACACGTCTTCCATTGTGTTTCCCCAAGCACCGCGTTTACCATAAGAATAAAGCTGATGACAGCCAGAAAACACGTCGCTGCTGCTGATCTTTCTTTTCTTCTCGTAAATATTCGAACCATGTTGTGGCTGGGTCATCTAGAACAATAGACATTTCATTAGCGAGACTGCTGCGGCTGTTGGTATGTGTGTGTTGTTTGCGAATTTCTTGCGCAATGAAATTGCGGAGGCACCGGGTGGCCCGTTAAAAAGTAGGTTAATTCGCAATAAAAGAAAGTTCATGTTTTTACGATGAAAACAAGCGCCGAAAAGGAATAGTTTTAGCGGGCGAAGAGTGACAGGTATTGATCTATTTGCGGTTCGTTAAGTGGTTTCATGTAGAGTTTGAAAGACGTTTATATAGAAAGTGTTTATCATCATTTCTACATAAATTATACTGTACCATTTATGTAAAGACAATACAATATGTAAGGGTTTAATATTATTATTAGACTCTTACTCACTTTATTGTGTTTATAGAAATGGTATAATATAATTTATGTAGAAAATATGCTAAATACGTACTCTATTTATGTTTGTATATAATCATTAATAAACAATCCTATGATCTCACTAATAATACTACTACATTCATTTTGGTGCCTGATTTTTTTAAACTGTTTCTATGTAATATTTTTGGTTGCAAATATCAAAATTCGTCAGATGTGGTCTAGCTAGCTAGATCTAGCTTTTGAGATACGATACGCTATATTGACCAATTAATAACATACAGCAATTTTTTATAAAAATGTAATACAATGATATCTATAAATGAACTAATTACATGTGAAACTCGTAATAAATTCAATTCTTAAAACTAAAACTAAGTCATAATATGTTTGGCATTTATTTACCTTCAAAATGAAGCATTATTTGTAAATTTTGGTCAATTAGTGACGTGCCAATGCGGGAATATTCAAGACAAAAAACTTGACGATACAAACTTCTTATTTAAAAAAATCATAATAAATTCAATTCTTCAAATTAAAACTAAATCATAATGTTATTATGTTTTGAATTAATTTAGCTTCAAAATGAAGCATTATTTGTTAATTTTAGTTAATTAGAAATGTGTCAATGCGGGAATATTCAAGACAATAAAGTTGTCGATACAAACTTCTTATTTAAAAAATCATAATAAATTCAATTTTTCAAATTAAAACTAAATCATAATAGAATTATGTTTTGTATTTATTTAACTTCAATATGAAACAATATTTGTTAGTTTTGGTCAATTAGTAACGTGTCAATACGGGAATATTCAATACAAAAAACTGGACGATATAAACTTCTTATTTAAAAAATCGTAATAAATTCAATTCTTCAACTTAAAACTAAATCATAATATAATTATGTTTCGCATGTATGTATCTTCAAAATAAAGCATTATTTGTTAATTTTGGTCAATTAGTAACGTGTCAATGCGGGAATATTCAAGACAAAAAACTTGACAATATAAACTTCTTGTTTAAAAAATCGTAATAAATTTAATTCTTGAAATTAAAACAATACCATAACATAATTATGTTTGGCATTTATTTAGCTTCAAAACTAAATATTATTTGTTAATTTTGGTCACTTAGTAACGTGTCAATGCGTGAAAATTCAAGACAAAAAAACATGACGATATAAACTTCTTATTTAAAAAATCATAATAAATTCAATTCTTCAAATTAAAATTATTCATAATATAATTATGTTTTGCATTTATTTTGCTCCAAAATGAAGCATTATTTGTTAATTTTGGTCAATTAGTAATGTGTCAATGCGGAAATATTCAAGACAAAAAACTTGACGATATAAATTTCTTCGTAATAAATTCAATTCTTCAAATTAAAACTAAATCATAATATAATAATGTTTTGTATTTATTAAACTTCAATATGAAACATTATTTGTTAGTTTTGGTCCATTAGTAAGGTGTCAATGCGGGAAAATTCAAGACAAAAAACTTGACGATATAAACTGCTTATTTAAAAAATAATGATAAATTCAATTCTTCAAATTAAAATTAAATTATAATATAATTATGTTCCGGCATTTATTTAGCTTCAAAATGAATTATTATTTGTTAATTTTGGTCAATTAGTATTGTGTTAATGCGGGAATATTGAAGACCAACAACTTGACAATATAAACTTCTTATTTAAAAAATTGTAATAAATTCAATTCTTTTAATTGAAACTAAAACATAATATAATTATATTTTGCATTTATTTAGCTTTAAAATGAAGCATTATTTGTTAATTTTGGTCAATTAGTAACGTGTCAATGCGGGAATATTCAAGACAAAAAACTTCACAATATAAACTTCTTATTTAAAAAATCGTAATAAATTCAATTCGTCAAATTAAAACTAAATCATAATATAATTATGTTTGGCATTTATTTAGCTTCAAACTGAATTATTATTTGTTAATTTTGGTCAATTAGTAATGTGTCAATGCGGGAATATTCAAGACAAAAAACTTGACAATATAAACTTCTTATTTAAAAAATCGTAATAAATTCAATTCTTCAAATTAAAAGTAAATCATAATATAATTATATTTGGCATGTATACAGCTTCAAAATGAATTATTATTTGTTAATTTTGGTCAATTAGTAATGTGTCAATGCGGGAATATTCATGACAAAAAACTTGTCGATACAAACTTCTTATTTAGAAAATCGTAATAAATTCAATTCTTCAAATTAAAACTAAATCATAATATCATTATGTTTGGCATTTATATAGCTTCAAAATGAAGCATTATTTGTTAATTTTGGTCAATTATTAATGTGTCAATGCGGGAATATTCAAAACAAACATCTTGACGATATAAACTTCTTATTTAAAAAATCGTAATAAATTCAATTCTTCAAATTAAAACTAAATCTAATATCATTATGTTTGGCATTTATATAGCTTCAAAATGAAGCATTATTTGTTAATTTTGGTCATTTATTAACGTGTTAATGCGGGAATATTCAAAACAAAAATCTTGACGATATAAACTTCTTATTTAAAAAATCGTTATAAATTCAATTCTTCAAATTAAAACTAAATCATAATATCATTATGTTTGGCATTTATATAGCTTCAGAATGAAGCATTATTTGTTAATTTTGGTCAATTATTAACGTGTCAATGCGGGAATATTCAAAACAAAAATCTTGACGATATAAACTTCTTATTTAAAAAATCGTAATAAATACAATTTTTCAAATTAAAACTAAATCATAATATCATTATGTTTGCCATTTATATAGCTTCAAAATGAAGAATTATTTGTTAATTTTGGTCAATTATTAACGTGTCAATGCGGGAATATTCAAAACAAAAATCTTGACAATATAAACTTCTTATTTAAAAAATCGTAATAAATTCAATTCTTCAAATTAAAACTAAATCATAATATAATTATATTTGGCATGTATTTAGCTTCAAAATGAAGCATTATTTGTTAATTCTGGTCAATTAGTAACGTGTCAATGCAGGAATATTCAAGACAAAAAACTTGACAATATAAGCTTCTTATTTAAAAAATTGTAATAAATTCAATTATTCAAATTAAAACTAAATCATAATATAATTATGTTTGGCATTTATTTAGCTTCAAAATGAAGTATTATTTGTTAATTTTGGTCAATTAGTATTGTGTCAATGCGGGAATATTCAAGACAAAAAAACTTGGCGATACAAACTTCTTATTTAAAAAATCATAATAAAATCAATTTTTAAAATTGAAACTAAATCATAATATAATTATGTTTGGCATTTATTTAGCTTCAAAATGAAGCATTATTTGTTAATTTTGGTCAATTAGTAACGTGTCAATGCGAGAATATTCAAGACAAAAAACTTGACAATATAAGCTTCTTATTTAAAAAATCGTAATAAATTCAATTCTTCAAATTAAAACTAAATCATAATATTATTATGTTTTGAAGTAATTTAGCTTCAATAGAAAGCATTATTTGTTAATTTTGGTCGATTAGTAACGTGTCAATATTCAAACCAAAAAACTTGACAATATAAATTTCTTGTTTAAAAAATCGTGATAAATTTAATTCATGAAATTAAAACTAAACCATAGTATAATTATATTTGGTATTTATTTAGCTTCAAAACAAAGTATTATTTGTTAATTTTGATCAATTAGTAACGTGCCAATGCGGGAAAATTCAAGACAAAAAACTTGACGATATAAATTACTTATTTAAAAAATCGCAATAAATTCAATTCTTCAGATTAAAACTAAATCATAATATAATTATGTTTTGTATTTATTTAACTTCAATATGAAATATTAGTTGTTCGTTTTGGTCAATTAGTAACGTGTCAATGCGGGAATATTCAAGACAAAAAACTTGACAATATAAACTTCTTATTTAAACAATCGTAATAAATTCAATTCTTCAAATTAAAACTAAATCATAACATAATTTTGTTTGGCATTTATTTGGCTTCAAACTGAAGAATTATATGTTGATATTGGTCAATTATTAACGTGTCAATGCAGGAAAATGCAAGACAAAAAACCTGACGATATAAACTTCTTGTTTAAAAAATTGTAATAAATTCGACTGTTCAAAGTAAAACTAAACTATAATATAATTATATTTGGCATTTATTTAGCTTCAAAATAAAGCATTATTTGTTAATTTTGGTCAATTAGTAACGTGTTAATGCGGGAAAATTCAAGACAAAAAACTTGACGATATAAATTTCTTATTTAAAAAATCGTAATAAATTCAATTCTTTAAATTAAAACTAAATCATAATATAATTATGTTTTGCATTTATTTAACTTCAAAATGAAGTATTATTTGTTTATTTTGGTCTATTAATAACGGCTCTATGTGGGTTAAACCATGATTCAAAACTTAATGTTTATAAAATCGTTATAAATTCAATTCTTGAAATTAATATAATTATATTTGGTACAATTTCTCTTAACTTAAATTACAGATATTACTTTTATATTTATTTTGTTATGCTTAATTAGCTGCATGATAGAACCAAATATTACATTTATATTTAGTATGATACGCTTGGTTTTTTAACTGATGTGCACAGTTATAAGGCTAATATATTCAATATTAAAGACCTTTCACCAGTTGTATCCTATGATATCAACATTTGGTAATAGTTATTTCATCTCAACAATGAACACTTTGTATTATAATAAACTACCCATGATCATACCTCTCGTCACTTCTACAGGTATTATTAGTACAATTTGAATGATCTTTTGTGAGGTGTACATAATAACCATCAAGTGAATTAGCAAAAGGCGTGTCCACCTAATACCTACATGCACGTTCAAACTGATTCTATGACGACGTGGGCCACTTGAAAGCCGTTGACCGTACCCCCCTATTCAGCAGGTCATATCCCCGGTGACCTATCCTCGTAAACTTAAGAACCCTTGCGTGAAATATGATTATCAAGTGGTGGAGAAGTGAGTAATAGGCCGCACGGGCCTGAAGGATGCTAATTTGAATTTACAACTGACCTCACAGCAAAGTTAAATGCGGATTAAGAAAAAGAATACCGCACACAGTTAATCACCCCTTGTCGCTGTTAATGATTGATTCAATTATAATATTTGTGAATACACGACAAACACACTACATGTGCGTGTTAGGAGTAAGTAGTAGTCGAAAGCTCCCCGTAATTAACAGTGGCCAGAACACAAGTCATTAGTGGCACTATAATAATCGACGTTTCCTATAACGCTTTCGTTATGGTAATGATTTTAATTAATTCCAACCAATTTTCGTGTTGCACTACAAGGTATCTCATTACAAGTAATTTATAACCGTCGCACAATATGATTTACTCTATTTTTTATAGTTTTTTTAATGTTTTCACGCGTGGTGGCGTCGTCACTAGAAAAAGCTTCATATTACTACTAATTGCATACGGTTTTATTCAGAAACAGATTCATATTAATGTTGAAATGTTCGTGTAATCGAAAAAATAGATGTGATAATAAAATATAAGTAACAAATGATCAAAATTAATGTTATTTTCAGTAAAAAGTTGATAATTTTTGTTTATTTTTTATTATTACAGCTATTTTTTCTATTACACAAACATTTGTGTAATCGTAAAAATAGCTGTAATAATAAAAATAAGCAACAAATAATCAAAATTAAAGTTTTTTTCAGTAAGAAGATAATTTTGGACTATACCTAAGACTCGGTTGCAGATAACTCTCGAGTTAATTTCCAAATCGTGATTCAAACGTAACTTTTAATAACGTTGATACATAATACGATATTGTCACATATAACTTGTGTAATTATATCATTATTTAGTTTTAATTTTAAGAATTCAATTGATTGCATTTTTTATACTTTTTTTTAACATAAACATATTAATTTGAAGAATTGGAGAATGGAATTTTAATAATTAATAAAAAATATACAGAGATGAAAATCCAAACAATTATTTTTTTAAATCAGCAAATAAACACAAACACATCCTTTCACGTTTTGTTACCTTGGTATGTCAGCTACTTTCAATATATGAGTGTGGATGCATGCAAAAGTACAGTGAAAGAAATTTCATTTAATAAATACCAAATATTGAAAAACAATCAGTTCTAATTATCTATAATTATTGTAAATATCCGTTATATCATGTTTTATTATTATATCCATGTAGGGAATTATGTGTTTAATTATATATTGAATGGTAAATATTGTTGCCTTTGATATGGTACACCATCTGTGAGATTGATAAATCGAATCAAACGCAATCACGCGAATTCCCACGGAGCCGTTATATACGGGTCGCGTCCTTGCGCGACTTCAAACGACGATAATAGAATCGATTAAACCGTGTAGGAGTTTTCATCGCGATGCTTATTTAGAAAGGTCGAACAGACGCCAGACGTGCGCGTGAGAAAAGGTGGTCGAACTCGCATCATCCCGCGTTCGGGTTCATCGAGGCTACGAACCCGACAGGTGTCTTAATTACGCATCGCACATGCTTCCTTTTGTTGGGAACAGATAGGTTCCACCTGCGACACCGATACGTTCTTAATTATGCGCGGACTTAATCGGTGAAATTCTACGTCGGCGATATTTAAAATATGCACCCTAATGAAATTATGTATTCATATCAGTGTTACGAAAGAAAAAGGTATGAAGCCTAGTAAGCATTCGAATCGAAAGATATCCCCCCGAGAAATTACCAGTAAAGGGGACCAAACATGCAGACCAAAAGTACAAATTATGTTCGGAGGGACAGCCCGAACGGTTTAAGCCCTCGGGATGTTCGACTATCTTCTCATCCAACTTGTAACTGTTACCGAATCATGATAATATATGCGATCTAATTGAATTTAAGTAAATATACATATTCAGGCCGTATAATCGAGTATTGCGCTTTTAAACTTGTGTGAAATGTTTTATAAGGTTACGAACTTTGATATTTTATGGACTTTTATTATCGAATACATGCGAAAATTTATTCATATATAGATGCAATATCACATTTAGAACAGTGGTAAAAACACAGTGAAAAAATATATAGTCAATACCAAACAGAAAACGTCTGAAAAACTATGAAATGTGATTCGCAAAACCTCAAATAGAACGGGGTTGTATTAATAACAGAGGTAAAAACACAGTGAAAAAATGTATAGTCAATACCAAGCAGAGGTATCGACTGAAAAATAATGAATACAACAAAATAATCTCGCAGTAGATTATTTTGTTGTATTCATTATTTTTCAGTCGATACCTCTGTTTGGTATTGACAATACATTTTTTCACTTGGTTTTTACCTCTGTTATTAATGTGATATTGCAAACTGTGCAAGGTTATTTGGTCTGATGAGGTTCGGTTCACACTCCCCAATGTTCAGTACGATACGGACGAAGCCTCTAACCACTGGGCTAATGAGCTGGGTTTCATTAATATTATATTATTATAATAATCTTAATCTAAACGAATATTGTTAGATGTATTGAATTAAAATTATGTCCGTTATGGAAAAATATGTTTCATATACGATGTGTTGAATGATTCTACCTATATTTAGCAAACATCAGGTTATTTTAGCTCATTTCTTATCCTTCTAAAATATTCAAATTAAAAAATCTTAAGTCTTACGTTTAAATATTACTCCAGCACAGATATAAACAGTATAGAAAAGATTAATATTGTTGATGATTCTACCTATATTTAGCAAACATCAGTTTTTTTAGCTCATTATCCTTCCAAAATAATTAAATAATTAAAAAATCTTAAGTCTTAGGTTTAAATATTACTCCAGCGCAGATTTAAACAGTACAGAAAAGTTGCTGCCAAATACACGCTAGCACATCATAAAGTAATTAAAAGCATTTTATAACAACTTTGTAAATTAAACGAACATCATAAAGCGATTTCCCTCTGATGCCGTAATTATTCGCCATCTCATATTCATCCCAATTACAAACGACAAATTACATTTTGAGTCAACGGCCGTATGCTTTTTCACAACAAAACTAATTATCGCAATTAACTCGATCGCCCGTAAATGATTGTCCTTCTTCATTGAGCCCATTCACGCCTGAAGAATTTGCCTGCGCTGAAATTCTGTAGGGCTTATCTTGAGTACAATAAAATTCATCTCCGCAAGGCAATTAATATTAGGTTTAATTTTTTTGAACGACCTCGCATTTCAAAGGTTATTTTAAATATGTCTTTGTAGTGAATAATGAATTGCCAAGTTCATTGTACAGAGATTGTGAATAATTAGGGACCTTCATAATTATCTGCAGGAAAACGGATGTTCGTTAAGAAATTTAATTAGTTATAGATAAAAAGAATTCTAAAATAATTATTAATTATATTATTATAGGAGTCAACGACAGCCCGTTATGTAGAGGGTGCAATGAAGAACTAGAAACAGCAGAGCATGTAATATGACTCTGCCCAGCTCTAGTAAACACTAGGCATCTAATACTAGGGGAATGCTGGTCACTATGGCCAGCATTGGCAACTCCTCACCCGCCAGTTTTGCAGCTCGCACGCAGAATTAACTGGTGGGACGAGTGAGTAGCTTTAATGGGAGGTTTCACAATGGGCCCATTTTAAGTATATGTAGCTATGCTACCCTCCAGCCAACTATCTAGAGCAGGAGCAGGAGAGTTACTTTATTAATAAATATTGATTAAATGGATTTTCTGTGAAGTTAAGATAAAAATCATCGGGGGTGTGATTCCTTACACCATTCCTTCGGAACATATTCGTTGGTCCCCCGCAGAATAAAAAGAATGAAGATTTGAGTTCTTTCAATGATGGAATTTCGGTTTATTAGTATTTTTAAGGCTAGTAAACTAGTAGTTTTTTTTTTCGGAAAAGTAGTTAGGTAGACGAGTAAAGTTTCAATTTCCAGCACTTTTTCTTAAATATTTTAACGTATTGACACCTTTTCTATGTACTGTATTCAAACTTAATTACTGTACTGTACTGTATTCAAACTAAATTAACTTTCTATGGAAATTTCAAAATACAAACGTTTAAAAAACTACACTTGATAGAGTTTGAAATTCCCTACGTTTTTATATTATATTATTGTAAGAAATAATTTTAAATAATGACTGTTAACTTCTCAATGTTGTCATACCTACGTCAACTAAGATTTGAGTTCTTTCAATCATGGAATTTCGGTTTATTAGTGTTTTTAAGGCTAGTAAACTAGTAGTTTTTTGCCGAAAAGTAGTGAGGTAGACGAGTAAAGTTTCAATTTCCAGCACTTTTTCTTAAATATTTTAACGTATTGACACCTTTTCTATGTACTGTATTCAAACTAAATTAATGTACTGTACTGTATTCAAACTAAATTAACTTTCTATGGAAATTTCAAAAATACAAACGTTTAAAAAACTACATCTAATAGAGTTTCCCTACGTTTTTATATTATATTATAGTAAGAAATAATTTTAAATAATGACTGTTAACTTCTCAATGTTGTTTTACCTACGTCAACTATTACCTCATTGCTTTAACAATAGCTAGTTATTTACATGCCTTTTTTGTCAAACCAGACAACAAAAACGATATTCTTAATAAACCTCTTTGTCGGTATTAACTGTGAAACGGCGCTGCCTAATAAAATGCATATAACAATTAACAAACAATGGACGTGAAATAATAATGTGCATTGTTATCAGGCGTACTTTTGTACGCACGCACGCACGTCAGCGTGCATGAATCGAACCATGCGGTAATTTTCATTGAATAAAAACGTTTTCGAGTAATCCCCGTGATTATTTTTAAAACAGGAACCTCGTTGTAATTTCACGTTAAATAACGGAAATTACGAGGTTTAGTTGTTGTTTTTTTTATGCATCACTGAATGGATCATGACAACTATAATTCATTCAGTTTTATGGCTAGTTTATTAGCTTGTTAGGTGATTGTTAGGTGATACACAAAATCTGACTATTAATGAATAACAGGCATGAATTTAACATCTCTATGACAAATACTTATCAAAATATGACTGTTTTTATGTGAAATTAGCTTGAAATTAATTTAATTTTGGTTTGCAGCCTATCAAATGAATTATTTTTAAAGCTATGTTCTTCAAACTTAAACCAGATAAAATATTACTATTGATGAATAGTATGCATGAATTTAACATATCTATGACTAATATTTATCAAAATATGACTTTTTTGTATAAAATTAGTTTGAAACTCGTATCATTTTGGTTTGTAGTTTAATAAAATGAATTATTTTTATAGCTATATTTTTGAAACTTAAACCACACAAAATATGACTATTAATGAATAACAGGCACTAATTTAACATCTCTATTACTAATACTTATCAAAATATGACTGTTTTTTGTGTGAAATTAGCTTGAAATTTTGTTATTCATTAGTTTGAAATTCGTATCATTTTAGTTTGTAACCTAATAAAATGAATTATTTTTATAGCTATATTTTTATATTTTTGAAACTTAAACCACACAAAATATGACTATTAATAAATAACAGGCATTAATTTAACATCTCTATGACTAATACTTATCAAAATATGACTGTTTTTGTGTGAAATTTGCTTGAAATTCGTATTATTTTGGTTTGTAGCCTAATACAATGAATTAGTTTTATAGCTATAATTTTCAAACTTAAGCCACACAAAATATTACTATTGATGAATAGCATGCATGACTTTAATATATCTATGACTAATACTTTTAAAAATATGACTGTTTTTGTATGATATTAACTTGAAATTCCTATCATTTTGGTTTGTAGCCTAATAAAATGAATTCTTTTTAGAGCTACACTTTTCAATCTTAATCTAGACAAAACATGACTATTGATAAATAGTATGCATGACTCTAACATCTATTTGACTATTATTTATCTAAATATGACTGTTTTTGTATGACATTAGTTTGAATTCCGTATCATTTTGGTATGTAGCCCAATAAAATGAATTATATTTATAGCTATATTTCTGAAACTTAAGCCACACAAAATATGACTATTAATGAATAACAGGCATTAATTTAACATCTCTATTACTAATACTTATCAAAATATGACTGTTTTTGTGTGAAATTAGCTTGAAATTTTGTTATACATTAGTTTGAAATTCGTATCATTTTGGTTTGTAGCCTAATAAAATGAATTATTTTTATAGCTATATTTTTGAAACTTAAACCACACAAAATATGACTATTAATGAATAACAGGCATTAATTTAACATCTCTATGACTAATACTTATCAAAATATGACTGTTTTTGTGTGAAATTAGCTTGAAATTCGTATTATTTTGGTTTGTAGCCTAATAAAATGAATTACTTTTATAGCTATAATTTTCAAACTTAAACCACACAAAATATTGCTATTGATGAATAGCATGCATGACTTTAACATATCTATGACTTATACTTATAAAAATATGACTGTTTTCGTATGACATTAACTTGAAATTCCTATCATTTTGGTTTGTAACCTAATAAAATGAATTATTTTTAGAGCTACACTTTTCAATCTTAATCTAGGCAAAATATGACTATTGATAAATAGTATGCATGACTTTAACATCTCTATGACTATTATTTATCTAAATATGACTGTTTTTGTACGACATGTTTGAATTCCGTATCATTTTGGTACAATAAAATGAATTATATTTATAGCTATATTTTTGAAACTTAAACCACACAAAATATGACTATTAATGAATAACAGGCATGAATTTAGTATCTCTATGACCAATACTTATCAAATTATGACTGTTTTTGTGTGACATTAGCTTGAAATTCATATAATTTTGGTTTGTAGCCTACCAAATGAAATATTTTGATGCTATGTTCTTCAAACTTAAACCACATAAAATATGACTATTTATGAATAGCATGCATGAATTTGAAATATCTATAACTAATATTTATCAAAATATGACTGTTTTTGTATAACATTAGTTTAAAATTCGTATCATTTTGATATGTAGCCTAATAAAATGAATTAGTTTTAGAGCTATATTTTTTAAACTTAAGTCACACAAAGTATGACTATTGATGAAGAGCATGTATGACTTTAACATATCTATAATTAATACTTTTTTAAATATGACTGTTTCTGTAAGACATTAACTTGAAATTCTGGTTTGTAGCCTAATAAAATGAATTATTTTTAGAGCTACACTTTCCAATCTTAATCTACACAAAACATTGACTATTGATAAATAGCATGCATAACATTAACATCTCTATGACTAATACTTGAATCCCGTATAATTTTTACATACCAAAATTATACGGAATTCAAACTAATGTCATATAAAAACTGTCATATTTTGATAAGTATTAGCTTAGCTATTAGCTCAATAAAATGAATTATTTTTATAGCTATATTTATGAAATTTAAACCACACAAAATATGACTATTAATGAATAACAGGCATGAATTTAACATCTCTATCACTAATACTAATGCGCAACTGGGGAAGTTCCACGGTTTCTCCACCAAGATCTGGAAACTATGCAACTCACATCAAATCACATCCGACCCATGTCACAGGCATCGATATTGGCAACATGTAACGTAGTTAGAAAAATACTAAACATCGTAGAGTAATAACCACCTAAGTGTCTGTAGCTATGCTACCCTCCAGCCAACTATCCAGAACTATCCAGAATAACCACTACTTACTCTTACGTACGAGCTTACTTCCGTTGACCAAGATCCCGGAGTAAGTGAATTTTCCAGATTGAAATAATCTGTGAGTACAAAATCAGGATTATAATAATAATAATGACAATTATTTTGAAATGTGCAGTAGTCTTCATAGTTATCTACCCAACTCATGATGTCCTATAAATAGTAATAATGGTAATAAGTACCTAGTCGACTGAATTCTGAATAATTTAGATGATACATTTCTAAACGAAAGTTTTCGACAGGAAATTGTGGCTATCGATAAAAGTAATCACAGACAACTGGTGCCTATGTTATTATAGCTCTTTTATACAATCAATTTTTATAAATTGCCTGTATTACTGCACGATATTACGTGTGTTCTGGTTCACTGGGCTGCGTAACAGTCAGGCGGCGTGCTGCTTCAATATGAAGTCGAATAAAATATGGGGCATTTATTCAAGAAAATTATATATGGCGAGTGTCTGAATGTCAGAAGTATATTTGGTTAATTACAAAATATATTATATTATATATTATCTATTTGTCTTTTACCTTTTAGTGTAGGCTACATAACATAAAAAATTACAAAATATCTAAATAAAAAATAAACCCCGGGAAGTAGGTGTTCTGAAGTCGAGTCCTGCGATACTCATCACTGCGTTTGAGTATACTTTTTCCGATTACGGGGCTTGCGATGAGTCCCGTGTATCGTTGCGAAATAACTTTCTTAAACACCCAAAGTAATTTTAAATTGTATGACAAATACTGAAATCTAATATTAAACCTAACTATTACAAAACAGAAAGTTTTGTCTTTCAGAATATGTTTTTGAGAACAATACAGTTAAATTTCTATACAAAGATGTACATGTAACAATGTATTCAAAAGCAGTACGGTTTCAAATATTTGAAAACAAATATTAATTAAATGTTACATCAAAGCCCCGATTTGTATTAATTAGTAATTAGTACAGTACGAAATTCGATTTAGTATGAATAAAATAATCCCAGACCTCATTTAATAATATGAAAATCGGTTGGTATGAGATTTAATAGAAATTGCTAATTAACTTTGGTGTGGTGGTGTCATTAAAGGCTGCTAATTCGGATTGTGGATAACGTTGCAGTGAAGCCACCGTCAAATATCATCCAATATACCGGGCTGTTATTTGACATAGCTATAACTTGACTGGCAGCATACTATGTAAACACGCAATTTATTTTTATTAAGAATATTTGTAGAATATACGGTGACAGGTAACTAGACAGAATCAGATTGCTACAAGGATAATTGCGTTTGGAATTTGATGATTTATAGCATGGACGATATGCTGTAAGTAGCATGAGCTGATATTAGTAGGAGGAAATGAATTAGATAACGGATAGTCGATGTGTATACATTTTTTTGTTTTAAGAAGAGAACTAAATGTAACACCGACAATAAATTACATAGAGGAAAGACAATTAGGATGGTGGGGACACATAATTAGGATGGCAGAGACAGCACCAGCCAAAAGAATATGGGGAGCAAAAATTAAAAATAAGAAAAAAGGAAGACCAAGTAAAAATGGCATGAATCTATATCGGAACTATTAGAAAGGCAAGGAAAAAACTGGAAGGAAGCAAAAGAACTGGCAATAAATAGAAGAGAATGAACATTTATAAAATAGAGGAAAATTGAAACCTTTACACCACACTAGGGGAATAGTTGTAACTTTTTTTGTATATAACCAGATATTGTGTGTATTCATCCTCACTAGCTGAGCTACACTGATGAGATCTAATATGATCAAAATCTAGATATGTAGATTGCTAAGAGGTGGATTCACACTTATATGTTTTAAAAAATATTTTTGTTGATATTTCACTATTTGATCGTATGAAATGTAATATGTATATATATATCATATTTATATCAAAACTTCCCGGATTAATTTATAACTTGCACTATTGGAGATATTGTAAAATTACTTTCACTACCCAGCTCAGTGGCCAAGTGGTTAGAACATCGTCCATCTCGTACTGAACATTGGGAAGTTTGAGTTGGAACCCCATCGCGGCTAATTTTCGTGAATCACATTTCACAGTTTTTCAGAGAATTTCTGTGAAGTTAAGGTAAATATCGAGTGATTAAACTCCTCTGAGATTCTCTCTCGACAGGCATTTTCTTTATATATTAGTATAGAAGAAAGACGGCTTTATGCAAGGGAAAATGTATGAATGCTTCATATAATCAATAATCACGAGTCGAGCTTTTTTCAGTTGTGTAAGCAACCATTTTTTTACATCAAGGTCTTTTGCCACTGCTGCTATTTTGAAGATTGTTTTCAGGCTATAAAACTCAATCAAACCCCAACTGTTACATATTTTTTGCAGCTATTAATTAATTAATCAATTATCAATTATAAATACATAGGTTTTTAAGTATTTTAATATATAATCACTACATGTGAGTATGCGAAATCAGTATATGAAACGCCGTTTGCTATCTGCTTGCTCTTAGTTTACTCTACCGGTTAGTTATTTAACACTTAACAATGTAAAACTTCAATCTTTATAGGGCTATCAGCGGTGAGGCTTTTCCGCCGGTCAAGGGAGAAGCTCAGATGAGTTTAATCACGCGGTATTTACCTTAACTTCACAGAAAACCTCTGAAAAACTGTGAAAGGTGATCGAACTCAGGCTCCCCAATGATCAGTACGAGACAGGCGACAGCTCTCACCACTCCGACACTGAGCTGGGTCTCAACAATAGTAATTTACTAATATATTACATTGTAGAATTTTCCTGAAGAATCTCAAAATATCTATAAATAAATGTAGTATCAATACTGTCCACACGTAATTGCCCAATAATTTCGGGCCAAATACGAGAAAACTACCTCTAAAGTAGATAATTAAAACAATACAATGAATGTCACTAATAAAATATAATATGGGTGCAGTCCAGGATACTAAAGCCCCTTTTGTTGATCGTTTGGGAGTCCTAATTCTATTATTTTTTATTACATTTTATACGATCAAATAGTGAAATATCAACAAAAATATTTTCTAAAACATATATAAGTGTGAATCCACCTCTTAGCAACCTACATATCTAGATTTCGATCTTATTAGATCTCGTCAGTGTAGCTCAGCTAGTGAGGATGAATTCACACAATATCTCGAGTGGTTATATAAAAAAAGTTACAACTATTCCCCTAGGAGGAAAGTTAAACGCCATCTGGCGGCACCACATCGAATATATAAAAATATTTTTGTTATATAAGAAGAACTTACATCACTTGTGTGAAACATCGATTGTATAAAATATAAAATGCGGAAAAATGCAAGCAAATCACCTTCATATTAACTTCTGGTGTATTTTAGAAGAAATGTATAATAAACTAGATACATCGATAACGCGACTGTTTTTCTTTTTAATAACAAAATATGAATATGACGCTGCAACTAAAAGAGAATTGACTGGCGAATTCACCATAATTCGCACATACATAAGTTTATATAGTTTTTACACCGTATAAGTTTGAATTTTAGAATTTTAACTGAAATAATGATGAAATTGTTTGAAACAAACCTAGAATGTTACCAATAAACTAAATAAAGACCTTTGAAAAAAAAACAAATAATTAAATATTAATTATGAATTTCATACATGGCGTGTTTATACATTCGTAATGCAATCCAAACTTTCTCTTTTTTTATCATCAAGCATAATACATAATTAATAATATCGTTTACAATTTTATATCCGTATGTTTATGTATGATTTAGGGTTTTTTATTTGTTTTTATTTTGGGTTTTACCGCAATTTCCGCCGCGGTATTGATCCGGTAATACGTTCGACTGCAGGGCAAATGTATTATTCCCTGTGTGAATATTTTTCCGTTTTATTCAAACACATTTTCTGTGTGTGCGTCTATATTGATACTGACGTCCCTTGACAACACAGTAAAAATTACGTCCGGTCCGAAATTGAGCCCGATGCCCTTGCGGTTTGATGCCGCCGCCCACAATGGACACAACTTTCCCCGCCAGATATTACATCTACGGTCGCGTTGCAGTTTGAATGGAATACAAATACCAGTTCTAGAACTATCAATAGCTGCAAACAATATGTAACAGTTGGGGTTTGATTGAGTTTTATAGGCTGAAAACAATCTTCCAAATAGCAGCAGGATCAGAAGACGTTTATGTAAAATAGCTTTAGTAATGTACATTATTTACATGCCAATTTGAATACCAGTTCTAGAACTATCAATAGCTACAAACAATATGTAACACTTGGGTGTTGATTGAGTTTTATAGGCTGAAAACAATCTTCAAAATAGGAGCAGGATCAGAAGACTTTTATGTAAAATAGCTTTAGTAATGTACATTATTTACATGCCAATTTGAATACCAGTTCTAGAACTATCAATAGCTGCAAACAATATGTAACAGTTGGGTTTTGATTGAGTTTTATAGGCTGAAAACAATTTTCAAAATAGCAGCAGGATCAGAAGACGTTTATGTAAAATAGCTTTAGTAATGTACATCATTTACATGCCAATTTGAATTACTTAGTAATGATACCAACGTTACAAGTTATTAACATGACAAAATATACAAATATATACAAGTTATATATTAGGGAAAATGTGCAGTAACAAGTATCGTTACTACAGTATCCTATTTAGTACCTAGGATTTCTTCTAGATCCCAATTAGTTTTTTTTACTGTACTCTAGGAAAAACCAATCGGGGTATTACCACCTAAACCCCGATTACAAACTTGTGCAGAACTTTTAATAATATATCACATTACTGTCATATACACAGCGGCCGGCACCTTGTTACATATAAAACACTTAATACTGACATTGGTATAGTAATGTTTAAATTTCTTATTCGGTATATACTTTTATATTTATATTTATTTTTATTTTTATACTTTTATATTTATAAATTCATTTATTATTATTAGTTCGTTTTGTGTATATTTTCCTGTAAATGGGCAACTGTTGGGAAATAAAATGTTATTATTATTATTATTATTAGTAGTAGTAGTATTAATAGAGTACTGTTGGCACAGTATCATTATTGTTTTGAAAATTCGGCTCCAAATATAATTTTACACCAACAAACTTGTTTGTAACTGAATATTCTTCACCGCTATCCCTTAATAGTACTGCAGGTGCATGGACCATATTGTTATTTTTTGTATTTTATTGTAATTTTGATTCCATCCGTGTTGTTGTTGTTGTTGTTGTCTTCTGCCCTCTATTATAATATATACTATATTTGTTTGTGCGTTTCCAAATGCAGTGGACATTTTTCATTTACAACACGTAGTTCCTATACATGTTTTGCGCCACACATCATCATTTTGTACGTCGCATACGAAAATGAAACATGGCCGGCCGCCTCAAATCTGTTTATAAAATGAAAACAACTTATATTACGACTATTTACATATAATAAATTTGTATATAAGATTAAAAAAATTCTAGGCAACAATATTGTTCTTTGCAGATTATCAACGGCTGAAATTTTAAGTTTTCCGCGAGTTCCTTCCATCAATATTTATTGTAAGCGGAGATGTTGTTCTTATTATTCTGTTTATAAATTGGAAACAACTTATATTACCACTATTTACATTAAACAAATTTGTACTCAAGATTAAACAATTCTCTAGACAACAATATTGTTCTTCGGAGATTGGCACCTGCTGAAACTTATAATTTTCCGCGAGTTGCCCTTGTCTTTTCATCAATATTTATGGTAAACGGAGATGTTGTTCCTATTATTCTGCATCAGCTTAATCTTTTTATTTATCTAAATCTGTACAAAAATACGTGATTGTGTGTTTAGTAGATTAGAATTTTCCGTTTGAACACAACTCGGTAACATTACGGCGTTTCTTAGGTCAGACAACCGCCTACTTTGGGGGTCCGCGACCTCTCGTGCGGTAAATACTTTCCCCCAGCATTATCTTCATTCAACAACACTGGTTTAGTAGGTATTTTTCTTTTAAACATACGGAGCTAGAAACGTACAAAACGTATGTAATTGTAGTATTTTAAGATTACTAATTGCTATGTTCTATGTAAATTCAACTTATTCAATATTTTACTATATGATTACTATAACATTTAAACCCTGGTTTCTTAGGAAAGCAGTCGCTTAAAAACGGGCATTTTTGACGTCATTTACACATAAAAAAACCATAATATTTAATATTTAAACCCTGGTTTCCTAAGAAAGCGGTCGCTTAAAAACGGGCGTTTTTGACGTCATTTACACATCAAAAAAATCGTTTTAAGTATATGAAATTGAACAACTTACACATTCATCGTAATTCATTTCGATTTTGCAGTAGGTTGAGGTATTACTCTTTATGGGAACCCATATTCGTTTATACACACGTACAATTATTTTTGTGGCACAAAAATGACGTCAAAAGCGGCCGCTTTTAAGCGATCACTCTACTAGGAATCCAGAGCTTTACATAAACATACTCTACCACCGGTTTCTCAAACTCTTTGGTTCGCTTGATCAAATCCTATGGTGCTATTGGTACATTGAATTATGCGTTTCTTGATGAGTTTTTAAAATATTTTTAAGAAAATACTTGGCAGAGAAATTGGCCTTACAGTAAGTCACTAAGAGTTTGCTAACCTTCTTATGGATATTATTTCGATAATTTCCTCTTGATTTCCTCTAAAGGACCCACTTCGGCGGGTCCTGTGTAGAAAAACATTCGGAAGAGGTAATTTAAATTGAAGAGTAATTTCTTTTGTTTAATTGCATTGAAACACTCATCATATTGATTAATAGCAGATTTATTTATAGCACCAATAAAAATTAATAACTTATCTTTGGTACATCTTAGAACAAAATTTACTATGTCTATGTTTTGGCATTAAGTTATCTAATTGAGTTTACTAAACATAATTTAATAACTTGGCCCCTAGTTTGAGGATCACCACTCTAATACACGGTAAAAGGGCCCGGAAGCCAGTTACAAATTGTAATAAATACAGTAACTACGACTACTACTATTTATTTATTATTAACTTGTTATTAAACCTTGAATTCATACTGTTTACTAAAAAAATAATCAACTTATTGCCATATAAACTAAATAATAATATTTATTAACCTGTTGTATATATAATACATATACAAGTATCATAAGTCATTGATTACATTTATATTACATAGTATCAGGAAGGAACTGCCAGTTGCTCGATAACCAACTGAATATTAAAACAATAAATTTGAACACGCGATTAACTCTGTAGCAATTACAATTTTGTATTTAAATTTTAATTGCTACATAATTAATCGCGTGTTCAAATTAATTGTTTTAATATTTATAGGTACATTATTGAATAGGGAGCACTATTAAAAAATTAAACTGGGATTTATAAAAATTCTAATCGATAAGTTACAATAACGACAAAAATTACAGACAAATGGGGTAACTCAGAGGAGTTTAATAACCCTATAATTACTACAAAAAAATGATAAAAAACTATGAAAAGTGTTTCGCGAAAAG
Source organism: Lordithon lunulatus (assembly GCA_963942505.1). Lineage (NCBI taxonomy): Eukaryota > Metazoa > Arthropoda > Insecta > Coleoptera > Staphylinidae > Lordithon > Lordithon lunulatus. The sequence goes on along the minus strand of OZ012667.1, from coordinate 57,225,965 downwards.
TCGTCCATTTGAAACCTCGAATGGACGAATTTTCGGGTTTCAACCTTTCTCTCCAATACTCAGTACTAGACGGTCGACGTCTCTAGCCATTCAGCCACTGAGGTAAGTTGTCTTTTATAAGGCTATTTTTTTAGGTAATATTTACAATATCTACCAGAAACATGCAAGATTCTGACAGACTGCATATGTACAAAAATTGTAAGTATATTTAATTCTCCTAGAAGTACTATATACCTAACACATATAAAATAAACGCTGGACTGGAGCTGATACGTTTTAATCATTGAATCTATACTGACTGGCTACCGACCTTCGGGTCCTTTTACCATGTGTTAGTGTATGTGAGTGTTAGGACTGCAGATAATCGTCCCTGAGTTTTCTAAGCGTCGTTAATTGTAAAGACAAATTACCGAATATCTGGGCCGGGTTTTAAACCCGCGAGTGATAACCACTGTTATGCTGTTAATATTGTCTAAATAATCTATTTCTATTTCTAGTTCTACATGAACACAAGTCGTCGTGCGACTGATTTTATTGTAACATAATCAATTGTTCGAGTGTAAATCGCGTAACGCGACAATATTTCAAAATCTTATGTCCTGATAAAGCTATCTATCTATCTATCTATCTATCTATATATATATATATATATATATATATATATATATATATATATATATATATATATATATATATATATGTATATATATATATATATATATATATATATATATATATATATATATATATATATATATATATATATATATATATATATAGAGAGAGAGAGAGAGAGAGAGAGAGAGAGAGAGAGAGTGAGAGAGAGTTAACATCTCGGTATTTACTTACTAAAACCTTTGAAAAACTATGAAAGGTAATTAGGGGAAATTCGCCCGCAATGCGGCTTGAACATCTTTATACGGCTTTTCGTAGTAAAGGGAAAGTCAGAGCAGTTTTATTAGCCCGTATTTACCTTTACTCCACAGAAAACTTTTAAAAAACTTAAAAGGAGATATGCGCAACTGCTTCCACGATGCTGTTTGATTTCTAGCTCTCCTGTGATCAATACAAAATACCTCTATCAATGCTATTGAGTGAAATACATATTAATAAATTAATTTATTATTTACAATTAATTGTCACCACAACGGAATATAGAAAAGCGTGTTCGTGCCTTGCTTATTGCTGAAAAGACAGCACGGATTGGCGTATCCATTTAATAACAACGACATATATAATATGACGTAGCTAGTTACGATTTGTTCAGTGCATTACACTACCATGTGTTTAGTTATTTAATACTTGATTTGATTGGTACAAAATACATACAATCCTTACGCTATTGGCTGCATAATCGGAATGGAATGGTCTATATACTCGCATACAGCTCATATACACAATACATATTCAATACGTGACTGCTTAATCATATCGATACTCCTTAATAACAACAAACAAATAAATACATGTCAAAGATTGGCTTCGATTTCGAATTATTCACGGTAGTAAATGTTTAAAATATTGCACTTTTTGCTGTTAGTAGTAGTTATTGCATTTGTTACAATTCTGAAACTGGCTATCAAGCTTCGGGTCCTTCTGTCGTATGTTAGTGTATGTGTATGTAAGTGTTAGGACTTACTACTTCAGAAAATCGTTCCCGAGTTTACTAACGCCTGGTTTCTCCAACGAATCTTAACTAAAATAGTACAACTTACCCTCGAAGAGAGAAGTTAAACGCCATCTGGCGGCACCACATCAATTAGCAATGCACACCCATATGGTAATAACCGTCAACATGTCTTCAGGATCACTGGTTAGTGCCCTCTAGAGAATAATATTCCAACAGAGTGCATGAGATATCAGCACAAGGCCAATCGTATAAAACATATATAAGTGTGAACCCACCTCTTAGCAATCTACATATCTAGTCAGTTGGAATATTATTCTCTAGAGGGCACTACCCGGTGATCCTGAAGGCTTGAGCATGTTGACGGTTATTACCATATGGGTGTGCATTGCTAATTGATGTGGTGCCGCCAGTTGGCGTTTACTTCTCTCTTCGAGGGTAAGTTGTACTATTTTTGTATATAACCACTCGAGATATTGTGTGAATTCATCCTCACTAGCTGAGCTACACTGACGAGATCTAATAAGATTGAAATCTAGATATGTAGATTGCTAAGAGGTGGGTTCACACTTATATTAATCTTAACTAGTTTAAGACCGTCTTAAAGCGTTGCACCAAAGAAAGATCGGATCTTAAAACGATAAGACGGTCTTACATTGTAAGACTAAGTAAAGGTCGTTTTAGACAAGACAATTTTTTAGCTCAAAAGTTGTTGAAGAAATGAATTCATATATCATCGTCCCATACAATTTGTCTTGGACAAGTAGAACGCGTTATATTTTCCATCCGATCTACCATCCAATATTTCAAATAATTGTCTGTATGATATGAGACAATTTAGATTGTCTCGCATCTTGACTAACTTTAGAGTCAAGAAATTGTCTTGTCTAAAACGACCTTAAGATCTATGTTTGGTGCAACAGAATAAAAATTTAAGACGTGGTTATATATAAGACGAGCTTTAAGATTCGCTGGAGAAACCTGGCGTAAGGTGTCGTTAATTTTATCCCAACGACACATGGTATGAAGGAGCAGGATCGGGACTCGAACCCGGGCCGCCCGTTCGTTAAGCGGGGCTGCTAACCACTTCACTACATGGGCGTGTACACTGAAATTTTTATAGATATTTGAATAATATCTAAATAGATTTTGAAATCCACATATGAGCTTGTGAGAATGAAAGTGCTGTAAGTCACATTTTTTTGAAAAGGAGAAGATTTTGCGTTTGGTATCTATGTAAATCGACGTGCGCAGACTCAATTTATTCATAAATAAAAATGTATCCGTTGATTTACATAAACACAAAACGAAAATCTTCTTATTTTCAAAATAATTCAAATGTGACTTACACCACTTTCATTCTCACAGGATCATATCTAGATATCGATCTTGTTGTAATGAAATTTCATGTTTTTTCCCGGTTTTAACTCTGTACCGTCTCTATTTCAAATGCTAGGAACATGGTTTATATGTGAAAATGTAGAATATTTCTAGCCCTGCAGACTGAGATGTTTTTCTGTAGCTGTTAAGCCCTGGTTTTCCTAGGAGACCGCTTTTGACGTATTTTTTACGTCACAAAAGTAATTTTACGTGTATATAAACGAATATGGTTTTCCATAAAGAGTAATACCTCAACGTACTGCAAAAACGCAATGAATTATGATGCAAACTTATGAATTATTCAATTTAAAAAAATGTGAGTATAAGGAAATTTCATGTACTTCTCCAGTTTCAATTCTGTAGCGTCTCTATTTCAAATGATAGAGAGATGGTTTATATGTGAAAATGTAGCGTATTTCTAGTCCTACAGATTGAAAATAGACGCCTTTCGTTGGCTCTTACCGTTTTAGCGTTGTAGCGGTGAGAAAATGTAAATATGATAACATTTCTTTTTTTTTTCAATTTCAACTCTGTACGGTCTCTATTTCAAATGCTAGATATATGTGAACATGTAGAGTATTTACAGCCCTACAGATTGAGACTAAACGCTTTTCTGTAGCTATTTTCGTTTTCGCGCTGTAGCGATGATAAAATGAACGTAATTTCATGTTTTCCCTCAGTTTCAACTCAGTGCGGCTCTATTTCTAATGAAAGAAATGATTTATATGTGAAAATGTTGAGTATTTCTAGCCCTACACTCGAAAAGCGTCGAGCATCAGTCTGTAGGGCTAGAAATACTCTACATTTTCATATATAAATCATCTCTCTCATTACAAATAATGATCCAGCTCTTACCGTTTTCACCCTTGACCGTCGGAAAAACCTCACAGTTTTCTGTAAAGTTAAGGTAAATACCGGATAATTAGACTCCTCTGAGCTTCTCGCTTGACCAGCGAAAAAGCTTTATGGCTGATGGCCATATACAGATAGAAGTTTTGTTACGTTGTATGTTTTAACCGAAAATTTATCTTGTACTTAGTATTGGGGAACGAGAATTTCGTGAATCACATTTCACAGATTTTTAGAGGTTTTCTTTGAAGATAAAGTAAATACCGGGTGAGTAAACTCCGCTGAGCTTCTCCCCTGACCGGCGGAAATGCCTCACGGTTTTCTGTAAAGTGAAGGTAAATACCGGATGATTAAACTCCTCTGAGCTTCTCGCTTGACCAGCGGAAAAGCTTTATGGCTGATGGCCATATAAAGATAGAAGTTTTGTTACATTGTATGTTTTAACCGAAAATGTATCTCGTACTTAGTATTGGGGAACGAGAATTTCGTGAATCACATTTCACAGATTTTGAGAGGTTTTCTTTGAAGTTAAAGTAAATACCGGGTGAGTAAACTCCGCTGAGCTTCTCCCTTGACCGGCGGTAAAGCCTCACGGTTTTCTGTAAAGTAAAGGTAAATACCGGATGATTAAACTCCTCTGAGCTTCTCGCTTGACCAGCGGAAAAGCTTTACAGCTGATGGCCCTATAAAGTTAGAAGTTTTGTTACATTGTATGTTTTAACCGAAAATTTATCTCGTACTGAGTATTGGGGAACGAGAATTTCGCGAATCACATTTCACAGTTTTTTAGAGGTTTTCTTTGAAGTTAAAGTAAATACCGGGTGAGTAAACTCCTCTGAGCTTCTCCCTTGACCGGCGGAAAAGCCTCACGGTTTTCTGTAAAGTGAAGGTAAATACCGGATGATTAAACTCCTCTGAGCTTCTCGCTTGACCAGCCGAAAAACTTTACAGCTGATGGCCCTATAAAGTTAGAAGTTTTGTTACATTGTATGTTTTAACCGAAAATTTATCTCGTACCGAGTATTGGGGAACGAGAATTTCGCGAATCACATTTCACAGTTTTTTAAAGGTTTGAAGTTAAAGTAAATACCGGGTGAGTAAACTCTTCTGAGCTTCTCCCTTAACCGGCGGAAAAACCTCACGGCTGATAGCCCTATAAAGATAGAAGTTTGTTTTAGTTTGAATGAGACCATATTTTATTTATATTTTAGACAGTGAATTAATATAATAAAATAACAATAAATTAATATAATACTGCATCTCTCAATACCAGGACCAAGAGGTGCAACCTGCAGAGAGAATTTTTTTAATTATTATTGATTATATTTAATTTATATTGTATTATTATTATTTTTTATTCAATAAATATTTACAAACAAACAAACAATTAATCACATTGAAGATAGAAGTTTTTTTTATTATATTTAAAATTTATTTGTCAGCATAAACCCATCTTAAAACTGTTATAATAAAAAATATTGTATTATAAAATGTATATATTTAATCTAATTATTTTATATTTCATTATATTATATTTTTATAAGTTGATTTATTATATTTGATTATATGTTAGAAATTGATTGATTCTGTTATTTTTAAAAGAAAACACAGCAAAGGACTTACGACAAGTAAAGAAAAACGTGTAGAAGAGCCTTCCCAACTCAATCCAAGCGGCGTTTCTTCCTGCGTGTGCACTAAATATACTAAACGAGAGCGTTGTCCCAAAACAAAACAATCGATGCACCGCACTAAAAATAAACAATCCACACGCGCGCACACTATGAAATCAAACACCAACAAAAAAAAAATACACAAACACACAATTATGCGCGAATAATAAATTCAAAAACACCAGCTCCCCGAGAGTGTCCACTCTGCTCTTCTTCAGACGCTTGTGTTTACAATCCGGGCGGTGTTTTTATGGCCTCGCAGACTACTACCGTGTGCGTGTGCGTGCGCGCCGAACCGACTGGTTTTCTACTGAATTCGAGCGAGGGAATAGTTTTCGGGAGTACCTAAACATTCCAAGCAACCCTCCGCCGGCTTGCTGATGCCCGTCACGTATTGGCTGGAGGGCCCCCGGCGCGGCGAGGGTTCAATACGGCGGCGCTCCTCGACTGCATCGGAGCGTGCGTTTGTTTGCAGGGCCCGCAGGCCCCTGGATTCGAAATGAAAACGAGAGCGCGAAAAAAAAATGTGTGTGTGTGTAGCGTTCATCATTCGAGTGCGCTTTTTTAAACTGCCGGGTTCTATTTTTGGTGGCGAACCGCTTAAAATAATGTAAATAGAGGCTGTGGTTTATGGGCCCAGCGTTTAAATGGTTAGTTGCGGAAGTACCTGAATATTCAAAGAATTTTTCAGGTGTCTAAATATAGATAGATCAAATGCTGTTTGTTGGGGATAATAGACTTGTTACTAGAAGTACTTGATTATTCTCAATTGCACAATTTTATGATGGGTTCAGCAAATATGGGTAGTAAAAACGTAATTGCGTCTTAAGCCCTGGTTTCCTAGGAAGCGGTGTCGATAAAAGTGGCCGTTTTTGACGTCATTAAAGCCCTGGTTTCCTAGGAGAACGGTCGCTTTAAAGCGGCCGCTCTTGACGTCATTCACAAATCACAAAGGTCGTTTTAAGTATATATAATAGAAGAACTCACAATTTTTCATCGTAATTCATTGCGTTTTTGCAGTACGTTGAAGTATTACACTTTATAGGAAACTATATTCGTTTATATACACGTAGAATTATTTTTGTGACGTAAAAATGACGTCAAAAGCGGCCGTTTTTAAGCGGCCGCTCTCCTAGGAAACCAGGGCTTTACAGATTACGCGAAATGTTTTAAGTATATGTAAATGAATAGCACTATAATCCACTGTAATTCATGCATTTTTCCCATTATATTTAGGTATTTTGCTCTCTGGGTTACCATATTTATATAAATACTCGTAAAACTTTATTTGTTACGTCAATATGACGTCAAAAACGGCCGCTTTTATCGACACCGCTTCCTAGGAAACCTGGGCTTTAGTATATTTTAAGATATATGTAGTAGTAAACTTTATAATAATGAAACTATATCTAGATTTATAAACATAAAATGGACATGAACAACAAGAAGTTAGGTAAGAGCACACAACATTGGTGGTTTCACAATGGGCCCATTTTGAGGCCTAAGTGTCTATAGCTATGCCACCCTCTAGCTAACTATCCAGAACAGAAGAGCACAACATAATACCCAGACTATGTCCTGATATGTAAAAGCAAAACCCAACGAGCAGGCACCTGGCACTGAAGTACCTAAAATCAAAAAACTGGCTCTGCATTTCACACACATTAAGTATCCGAACGATAGAATACTTCAAGTAATACTGAAATTATAAACAGTACAATCTGCATAAAATATGCTCCAGACACTGAAAGACTAGAAACAGAAGCAATATATTTCTATGAAGAACTGCAGGAAGTTACAGACACAATATCGCGTAAACTAGTGATGGATTTCGAGAACCGAGAACAGCTGTTCTCGATTCTTAAAAGTTATCGAGAACTTGAACGAGAACCGAGAACAGAAATTCGAGAACTCGAATTAACTGAGAACGGAGAACTTGGGCGAGAACCGAGAACAGAAAATCGAGAACTGGAATTAACTGAGAACCGAAAACTTGGGCGAGAACCGAGAACAGAAAATCGAGAACTTTAATTAACCGAGAACCGACTTCCGAAAACTTTTAACGTTTAAAATATTGTTAAATAATGTTAAAGTGCGCCGACTAGACAACACATATTTTGAATTTAATGCCTTAACGTAGTTCTCGAATCTCAAAAGTTCTCGATTATCCCCATCACTAATGTAAACATAAGTTTATAGAATTAGGTGAGTTAAATGTTCTAGTGGGAAATGATATCAATACAGGCATCTAGAAGAGATCCAACGAACCAACCCTTAACAGCAGGGAAACTGTAACACATTCTTTGGATACAAGGCGTAGCATAAGATAACTGTTGCAAATGAAATTGAATGTCGGGTCGCGAACCTGCCGTGATTCAAAGTAGAGAACAACATAACGACGGAGAACTATAGCAAAAAAAGCCGAAATAAAAACAAAACAAACAGTAAATAATATACAAAGATAACTATGCTAAAATAGAAACCCTACAATCTAATAGAAACATGCTAAATAGAAATTAAGTGTACCTGGTGGAACTTAACCATAAAACTACAACAACAATAAAATAGTGCGTCCGCAGTTTATTTAAATCCGTATATACACAAACTCATCTCCAAATAGACTGAAATGCCTCCCACAAGGAAAAACAACAAAAGGCGATAAAATCCACCAGTGATAGTAAAGAAGAAACAATCGATAACAACTGGAGATAAAAAACACCTTAAAAGAAATGAAACGGTCAATTGAATTCATGTCTAAGCAGTTCGAAAAACCCCAGGATCAAAATAAAAAACTAATTAAACTATTAAAAGAATGGAAAAAAGAGAATGCAGAATTAAAAGAACAAGTCAAAGATCTGCATACAAGATGCAACGCACTGGAACAACAACAAATAAAAAATAATATAGTCATAGGGGGAGTCCCCAATCAAGGTAAAGACGAAAACGTAACTGAAGTCTTTCAAATAATTATAAAGGGCATGGGTATTGAAGTTCATTCACAAAGCATAATGGAAGCCTACAGAAAAACAAATAAAAACAACGCAGGCCCAATTATAATAAAAAATAAACAACGCGAGAGAAAAAACTAAAATAATGGAAAAGAGAAAACAGATCAAATCAATAAAAACAGTGGTCTGAAAGGTACTAATGCAATAATTTACATAAACGATGAATTTATCAGCAAAAATAGCAACTTGTTGTTCGGGGCTAGACAGTTGAAGAATACAAACCGCTATAAATATGGACAAAGGAGGGAAACATGTTTGCGGAAACGCAAACATGTTTCCCTCCTTTGTCCATATTTATAGCGGCTTGTGAGAGAATCTGAAGATGAAAAGGTGACAGTAATTAAACAACTTAACCGATATTGAGAAACTACAAAACAACTAATATAATAATGAATCCAAGTTTAAATAAAATATACTTGCAAAACATAAGAAGTACCTATACGAAATAAGTTTGACAAAATCAAAATTTTACCAAGAATTCACTCGAATCTTAACTACATAGGCGGAAAGGCCACTGGCCAATAGCCTAATAAAGATTGTTTTCTCTCTCTCTCTCTCTCAACTACATTGCATTAAAAGAAACATGGTTATATGAAAACGAAGCACCAAATTATAATATAAAAAACTATACCGCTATTTACAATTGCAGAGAAGGTAGAGGAGGCGGATTAGCCCTCTACATTAAAAATTGAAGAAAATATAAAGTAACATTAAATTAGACAATTAAAAAATTGAAATAATTAGTTCTACTTCAAGATGACTCCATAACTCTGACATTTGTTTACAAACCACACAAACCACCAAACATAAACAATGACGCACTGTTTCAAGTGCTAGAATCCGTAATAATGCAAGGAAAAGAAGCCAACATAGTACTAGGTGATTTCAACAACAATATAGCCCAATCAAACGAAACAGTTAACAATTACAAAGAAATTATAGCAGAACAGGGTTACGAAATAATGAATAAAGAAGATGATAAAAGCTATACAAGATCAAAATCTATACTAGATCACATTATTACCAACGTAAAACAAAAGTTTATAAAAATCGAAATTAACTCAAGCGTCTTATCTGATCACCAGGCCATTATAACATCATGGGTACTAAATAATAAAAAAAATCTAAATATATACAAGCCACAAAAATAAAAATTAACTACGATATAATAAGAAATAGCTTTGAAACGAGAATAGAAATATTGAGACATTTGACGATCTAATTAAAAAATTAACTGAACTTATATATATATATATATATATATATATAGTTAGATGGAGATTGTTGGGAATGCCCTCAACTATATATATATATATATATATATATATATATATATATATATATATATATATATATATATATATATATATATATATATAGTTGAGGGTTCAGTTAATTTTTTAATTAGATCGTCAAATGTCTCAATATTTCTATTCTCGTTTCAAAGCTATTTCTTATTATATCGTAGTTAATTTTTATTTTTGTGGCTTGTATATATTTAGATTTTTTTTATTATTTAGTACCCATATATATATATATATATATATATATATATATATATATATATATATATATATATATATATATATAATACAATAATATAATACAACCAAAACTATTTTCAACAGAAGGGAATGTAACGAATGGGTGAACTCGGAAATTTCAAAAATTATCAAAGAAAAAAACTACTACCTGTATAGACACAAATTAAATCCCGACAATGAATTTCTTAAAAACAAATACAAACTACTAAAAAAGGATGCCGAAAATAAAATAAAAATGAGAAATCAGACTTATTATGAAAGAAAAATTGAGAATGCAACAGGAAATATCTCAAAAACATGGCACGAGGTGAAGACATTGCTAAATAAAAACAAGAAGATTAGAAAAAAATCAATCGAAATTAAAACTGACACAGGACTTCAAATAGAAAAGAAGTAAGTAACATAATTAATAAATATTTCGCTAATATTGGAACAAAACTAGAAGACATTCAATTAAAAAAATAACATGATAAGACCCTAAAATTAGAGAAGAAAACCAATGCAAAGACAGCAGAATTAGAATTAACAACCGATGAAGAAATAGAAAAAATAATAAGTAATCTTAAACAATTTTCATCACCTGGAAAAGACAAAATAAATAACCAACTAGTGAAACATATGAAAAATCAATTAATTCCAATATTACATCAACTAATAAATAATATATTAATTACTGGCAAATACCCAAACTGCTTAAAAGATACGTTAATAATCTCAATTTTCAAACGAGGCTATAAAACCTCTCCTGAAAATTATAGACCCATAGCTTTATTATCTACATTCTCAAAAATATCCGAGAAAATAATACACATCAGATTGACAGATCATGTGAATAAACACAAAATAATAAGCAAACATCAATATGCTCACCAAAATAAGTCAAGCACGCAAACCGCTACTAATGATATGATTTTGAATATTCAAAGAATCATAGACGACGGAAAATATGCAACTGCTCTATTTATAGACATGCGAAAAGCGTTTGACACAGTCTGTAAAATAGCACTAATTAACAAACTAAAAAACATGGGTATAAAGGTCGTTTTAGACAAGACAATTTCTTAGCTCAAAAGTTGTTCAAGAAATGAATTCATATATCCTCCTCCCATACAATTTGTCCTTGACAAATAGAACGCGTTATATTTTTCCATTCAATCTACCATCCAATTCAATATTTCAAATAATTTGTTGTATGATACGAGACAATTTAGATTGTCTCGCATCTTGACTAACTTTTGAGTCAAGAAATTGTCTTGTCTAAAACGATCTTAAGTAATATTGAAATACAAATGTTTGAATCATATCTACAAAACAGGTCCCAACAAACAAGAATTCAAGAGCATTAAGTGAAATAGTTAACCCAGAGTACGGGATCCCGCAGAGAGGACTTCTAGGTCCAATTCTTTACTTATTATATATCAATGATATAGAGGAGCTACAACTAAACGGAAACCTATACTTATTTGCGGATGACAATCGTTTAAAGCTGCAAAAAATGAAACCGAAATGGAATCAAAAATACAAAACGATATATACAAAATAACAGAGTGGTTTAGTGCGAATCTGCTCACCGTTAAGGGGTTATATACCTTAATTTTCTTCCAAAAAATCGATTTTTTTATCAGAAAGTAAAACTCTTTGAGAATATTTTACGAATTTTCATGGAGATCCGAGCAATAGATTGAAAGTTACAGCGTTTCGAAGCGGGGTGCCATGTTTCCTCCATTCTCGACCATTCAAATCGCGTATGTTTTGTGACACATCCCTTAAATCAGTTGTATACGAGCTTCCGATGCTTTAGCATCGATTATCGAATTTTTTTCTCTGCTGTTTGTTTTGCCGTCTTTTCACAAAATCAGTATGGATTCCCGAAACAAAATTACAGGCTAAACTCGATTATCTCGAAATGGTGTTTTCCAAAAGTGCGTTTGTCGTGATCACGATTGCCGAAAAACTATTTGACCGATCTTCTTCATTTTTTTTTGAATTGTTTGTAATTAATGTTGTCAGTACTTGAACGATTCCTTTTTTGTATAAATTTTTATTTTGCAAATACGAATTTTTTAATAAAATTTTTAGAGCTAAAAACATTGAGTTTTTGGGAAAAACGTTGCCGTATACTGAAAAAACAAAATATTTATCTAAATAATCGTTCAAGTACTAGGAAGGTCCCTATACTAGTGAATTTTGTTGGGTTTTATGATAATAATTGACCTGCTTGACTTTCATGATCACCGCAAGCCTCATCAAAAAAAGAGGGTTTCGGGGAAAGGGCCATAACTCCGCCAATTATGAAATTTTTGTTATAAACTAATACTTATTTTTTTCACTAAAAAACGTACTATTAATAAACTATAATGTTGATGTAAAAAAATTATTGCTACATACGTTTCCTCAATTTTCCGCACAAAAAGGTATATAACCTTAATGAAGCCAAAACTTATATGCTCAACCTGTCACAGAAAAACAAGACCCCAATAGATATTAACGTGAAAATCAACGATATAGGAGTAGATACCAAAAATAATATAGGTCTTACATTAACATCTAACTTAAAATGGGACTCTCAAATAAATGAAATAACAAGAAAAACAACAGGAATAATAGGGAGAATAAAAATGGTCCAACACCATCTACCAAACAAAATAAAGAAAGGAATATACCATGCCCTATTCACATCTAACATAAACTACTTATGTAATAGTTGGGACAACACAACTAAAATCTACATAAACAAAGTACAAAGACAACAAAATAAACTAAAAATAATTTACAATATGCCAGAAAGAACCCCGACCAAAGTTATTTACAACAAAACAAACACACTAAAAGTAGCTGATATAATAAAATTTAACCAACATATGCTAATACACAAAATAAAAACTGCTAACATAAAAACAAATACACAGCTGTTAATAAACAAAGACATCCATCAATATAACACGCCAAGAAAAAGCGACATTCGTCTAAATTAAAATAGAACTAACGCATTAAACAAAATTCTAATATCAAATAATACAAACGAATATAATAAATTACCAAAATACATAAAAGACATTAATAGATTTAAAAAGGAATGCAAAGAACATATCACAGCAAACAAATAAAAGAACGATAAATGGAAAACAAAGAAAACAGAGGAAACAGAATAAATCTTCCAAACCAAACCGACGGACAAGCAGTCTGGGAGCTTGTATGCTTGTAGGAAAAATACTCCGATCACGAATATTTTTATATAGTATTTTTTTTGTCATGTAATAATATAATCGATGATTGATTCCCCTATTTTTTTAATTATTTTTTTATATTGAAATGTGTACAACCATAAATTAAAAATATATTCTAATTTTTAATTTATGGTTGTACACATTTCAATAAAAAAAAAAAAATAGGGGAATCAATCATCGATTATATTATCACAAACAAAAACATATCAGGTACTATACTATAGAATGTACTGGAATTCAGAGGCTTTCCACGCAAAATATATAACAACATCAAGAAGTCACCATCACTTCAACTTCTAGATGATACACAAAAACAGAGTAGAAGAACGTGAACGTGGGATACTACAAGGATGCTACTTGTTAATAAAACTGTTTTTCTACGTTGTTTGGAGCAATGGAATTGCGAGTTCTTAAACAATTTGTACTTTTGAATGTTCAATCGTGTGTTCTGTCAAGTGGTAAATAATAATAAAATTATATTGCATAATTATTCATTCTATACAACGTACGCCCTTATTATACCCTTTAAACCCTCACTTTGTACTCCATTCGTGCTATACGGACCGAAAAAAAGTCGTAAACGTCGTACTTATCCATAAACAGGATGCCAATAAAAATGATTTAGCCCGAGTGGCAGACAGTGCGTATCAAACCTGTGCCGCCCTTAAAATCGAAATTAAAATAATTTATCGTTCATCCGTGGAAATTGTTGCCGGGAATTAAGCAGATGCAGGCGAGCGGTATCAGGAACAAAATCGTTTCGCTTACACGCATCGCGTCCAAAGCGATTGGTGCCGAGGAAATAAAAGCTCAAACTGTAATGGTCATTAGAATAAATAAACTGCCGTTTACATCGTTCCTTTCGGGGGGCCGCACGTAGGATTTCGTTGAATATTTTAGCGTTTTACGGCCTGTAGGTATATATTAATTGGAAACTACCGAGCTTTATGCTGAACTTTATGTCGGCGCGAGCGGAAACGGTTTAACCTTAACTATTTCATTGCATTTTCTGGTAGATGGCTAGATAGATTGTGGGATAGTATATTTATTTGTTTAAAGTACATACACATATATATATATATATATATATATATATATATATATATATATATATATATATATATCATACAGCATGCTCAATCAAATGTACATAAGTTGCTTTTGTTTATCGTTTCTAGTTGTCCCCAATATTTCGAACTGCAACTACTTGTCGCGGAAAGATAAAAGACGCACACATAACGTGCTCTTGTTTAACCGCCCCGTGGCTTGCTGTATCGCTCGAAGTTTTGCAGACATGCACCAGTTGTAAGGGACGAGGTAGAATTGTGCGCATCGGGAACGACAAATAAAACAAGAGACAATACGCCCAGAACAGCAAATAGTAATAAACGAAAACAGCTATGGTTGTCACAACTGTGAATTTTCTTGGAAAATTGCATCAGGTACAATTTACATAATAGCCTACGTCGCGTATGAGCTGTTTCGGGCTAATCAATAGCTGTTTTCGTTTCTCACTGTGTGCTGCTCTTGGCTTATTGTCTCTTGTACTATTTTTCGCGCAAGCCGCTCTCGATGCGCACAATTCTACCTTGTCCCTTACAACCGGCGCACTACCGCAAAACTTGCGATACTGCACGCCATGGGGCGACTAGTAATGTTAAACGAAAGCTAGCTGAGACCTAAACAGAACGGCTCCCGAACGAGAAACGAAAGCAGTTAATATAACATTATATACAAATTGAAATGATGAATGAGTTGTAACATGATGAAAAATATCTTCATAAGTTTCGTAGTATTGTAAATTTCAAGACGTTATAATTGTTTATTTGAATGAAATTCGCAGTTCACATGCCCGTTATACCGTACGAAGTTATAGATGGATGCAACCGCGATAAAAGACTAGGTAAAATCGAGCGTTCCAGAAGCGACTCGCACGGATAATCGAACACGAGACGAAATATCTGTGTTAGAACAAATTAAAAAATATAATCAAATATTTCTACCCAGCTCAGTAGTCTTGTGGTTAGACGCGTCGTCTGTCTAGCACTGAGCATTAGGGAGCGAGAGTTCAAACCCCGTTCACTTCTCACAGTTTTATAAAGATTTTCAGTGAAGTTAAGGTGATTGCACTCTACTGTCCGTAGACTAAACAGACCGTGATTACACCTCATACTACACTCTCTGTATCAGCAGAAAAGCCCTGAACTTAAAAAAATATTCAAAATACTTACTATAATAATGACACCCTGCTATGAAAGTTTCAATAAAAATGTAAGCATAAAAAACTCAATATAGGTTTAGATTTTACCGATAAAATATTGAAAGGTAATAATCTTGTTGTATTTAAACACCCCCGCTTCTTTAAAAGAAAAATGCCCTATGGATCCAGCTGCGATTTAATCCGCATCGCATCGATCCGGTTTTAGATCTTAATACAAATTTTAAATTTAAATTTATTTGAAGAGGAAATCTAAATGGAAGAGCTCACCGCCTCCCGTGCGTGCCCTAATCCCCCTGGCAGCGTTCTCGTTTTCAATTAGCGCGTTCCCAGCCATATGTACGCGTGTGCATCTCCTTCTTCGGGCCGGGCGTCAATTCACGCTTAATTCTATCCGACTTCGGTTTTAAAGGTGCGCGGCAGCTACCCTCCTGCGCCCCGGCGTTATCGCGGCACCCTTGCGTAGACACCGACGTGATGTATTTCCGCACGGGGAGATTTATTAGATTTCAGACTATTGCGTGCAGCTGAGTTATGGCACTTTCGGATATCTATCATTTCTAATATCGAATGGCCCACCGGTTAACGGACGGCGGCGGGCTGGGCCCTAATGGCGGCGACGCTTACCACGATTCAGGGTGGGAAATGAGATTAGGATTGCGATCTTCAACTAATTTATTATATTTGTTTGAGTGATTGCACACTATTTGTATGGATAACCATTTCTTTCCTTGCTATTCAGGAAGTAATAATCAAATAAACTAGCTCCATGAAGAAGTTATATAATGACTCACATATTACTCAGCATCCTCAGTATACTCAAAATGATTTGATGAACATATTTCGTAGTTATAACCGTAAAATATAGTGTAAATATTATATTAGAATTTTCGCGATACACCTTTCACACTATTTCAGAAGTTTTCTTTGAAATTAAGGTAAATGCTGGGTGATTAAACTCCTCTGAGTTTATCCCTTGACCGGCGGAAAAACCTCAGGGCAGTTAGCCCTATAAAGAGTACAATATGATGACAAACAAATCGAATCAAATATTTCTTTACTTATAATAATAAGACCCACTAATTATATGAATTAAAAAGTCCTTAATTAAGTGATTAAACTATGACCTCCGAGTGTTCACACCGACGATAACAATAACAAAATACTAACAAGAAACATCTAATTCCAACACCGTCCACGCACGGAGCTTAATAGAAACCAATTGTCTTCGCAGCTACGTCTAGACTCCAATAAAAAAATTCCGCGTGCACACCGAACGAAAATATCGGTCCCAGCGGTGCGTGATTTGACAACGAACAAATAACTTCTTAATTGGGCCCCATCAACGTTAGAATTAAAACGGTTACTCATTCAATCTGCATTTTTTAAATGTTAATTGATGTAAATCCGCCTCAAAAACAACTCAATTAATAATTAATTCCCCTACGCATTTCCAATTTTCACCACACAACAATTTGAAGTTGCCCGAAATCGGTTGGTTTTGTTTCTAATCCCCATCCGGCTTAATTAAAACCGTATAAATGTGTCAATTTGAATATTCGACGTTGTTACGGTCTAATTTTATAGTTTCCTAAATAATGCAACGGAAACGGCGGCCATTCCGAGCGGTCGCAGGGATATTATCCCATATCCTATCTGGGATTTAATTTTTATAATTATGTTATTAAAAAGAAATTACGGTTTCACGGAGCTGTTATTGTGTACGCACATGCTATGTTTTGTGCGTGCTTGTTATCTTACATATATACGTCTGTGTGTGGGCTATGTATTTGAAGACAACCGCTTTTAATTGATGTCGTTAATAATTACTCAGCAAGGAAAAGAATAACGATGCACTGCTGAGAAAGTTACAATTAACATGTAAAGATAAAAAACGCCTGAAATTAGTAGTAGTTACTGTACTTATAACAATTTGTAACTCGTTATAGCGGAGCTAACTACTGCAGTACCAGGCAGTGGCGTAGCGAGCTTAACTCGCGCCCGGGGCACAATACCTTTTTAGCGCCCCCCCATTCGAAAACTATATAATATTATATGTAAAATATACTTTTGTGGGCCATTTGGCGCCCCTTTGTGAGTAGCGCCCGGGGCATGATACCCCCCTTTGCCCACCCCTCGCTACGCTACTGGTACCAGGCAGAACGTCGGCGCGTAATATACAATATAATTTTTCGCCGTTTTTAATAGACAAATCCCGCGTAACAATTATATTCTACATTATTTTCAGGTGGTTTTTCCCTCACATGTAAACTATAGCTTTCACAGCAGGATATCGTTATTTATATTGCTCATGCCATTTATTATCCTGGCCGCAATTGCAAATAATTTTGCAGGATTCCAAATTTATATTTGTGAGTCAAAATTTATTTCAGTGTAGCGTACAGTGATATAAATTAGCATGCACAAACGTAAATTTGCGACGAACACGTACAATGAAAATATTTGCAATATTTTCGTAATTAAATAAAAATTGTTAAAATAATATTATTATTTGAAATTAGTTTGACATTCTCTAGATACCTTATTTATTTTTGCTATAACAACGAATACTTATGGGTTCAATAGCTATTGATAGATTTATAGAACGTCGGTGAATACGGGGGACGTCTATCAATAGCTATTGAACCCATAAGTATTCGTAGTTATAGCAAAAATAAATAAAGTATCTAGAGAATGTAGTTACTTTAGAGTATCTCTATTGGAAACACAATAATTAAAGAAAAGCCCCAATCGCAAGCGCTATTCAAGGTGTCTGATATTTGTTTTGACATATTCTGTCACAATTTATCCATTTATCCAATTTATGGGATGTTGGTGAATACGGGCATGAGTCTTTTAATACATATTTTTGCACATTAAACGATAGAAAAAAGCTCTGATATTGTTAACCTCCACTACTGTTAAAGCACTAAAATACAGCCGGCCGTAAATGTAGCCTCCCGAAGTCAATTAATTAACGAAAACATAAACTTAACACCAATGACTGAAAAAGACTTTAATTGGACCTCGCGGTGATTTATACGCGTTTATTAGGAAACCGCGTGTTCGGTTAATTAGCATTTATATGAAATTGGGTGATTTAAGAGCACACAGCACCGTAATGCGCCTAACAACTCCATCAATTAAGAAGCGGTTCTGGAAATTAAGTAATATTTGCTAGTTGCACGCGCGCGCCCACCGTGCTGCTAGCTCGCCTCAATGCGGACGAGAATTTGTGTGAGTTGTTGATGACGTTTTAATTAGCCATTAGTGGCTCGAATAACTAATATAGCTATAAATATTTACCGAGATAGGTATTGACGTTATATACTACGGCTAATTGTATTTTGCTGCATTAATAAGTTAAGAATTTTAAATTATGTGTTTGAGCTCGTGCCTGTGCAAGAGTAGAGAAATTATTGTAAAACATTTTTTTTTTAAATAAATCGGACCCCATGCTAATAGGTGAGATATCTTAATTTTCGACTTTTCTAAAAATTAATCTTTCATCAGGTGTGTGGCTATTATCCTTGAAATTCTGTAACTTTTTCTTCATCTGATGTTATTACGTATAATTAAGTGGAATTAATTTATAATCTAATTAATACCCCAAAATGAACAAAAACAGATAATAGGCTTGAATGTGTGAAGAAGCCAATTATTATTCACAATGTGTAAATCCTTTGAAATCATTTAGGTTATCATACAGTAGTCCATGTATCGTTAAAAAATACAGGAATGAAAATGAAAATCAGTATTACAAATTAGGTACTGCGTATATAAAAGAAATTTTTCTTCAAAAATGTATATATAAAAAAAAAACTTCTATCTTTATAGGGCTATCAGCCGTGAGGATTTTCCGCCGGTTAAGGGAGAAGCTCAGAGGAGTTTAATCACCCGGTATTTACCTTAACTTCACAGAAAACCTTTGAAAAACTGTGAAAGGTGATTCGAGAAAATTCGTTCCCCGCTGGGGATCGAACTCAGGCTCCCCAATGCTCAGTACGAGACGGACGACGCCTCTAACCACTGAGCTGGGTTGTATATATAAATAAATAAGATATTTAAATTTATAATATTATTTTACATTCTATATTTAATTGGGCTCAAAATAAGCTAATTTTTGATAATTTTTACCCAAAACTAAAATGTGCAGGAAGATTTTTATTGTACGCGCTGTGTTAAATTAATCGACTGAGTTAAAAAATTATAAAAAATCAAATATTTAAAAAATTTAAATTTATTATATAATTTTACATTCTATATTTAGTTGTGATCAGAATAAGCCATTTTCTAATAATTTTCATCCAAAAATAAAGTCTGTAGGAAGGTTTTTATTGTACGAGCTGTTTTTAATTAATCGACTAAGTTTAAGAAAATCATTAATTTAAGAAATTTTAATTTATGATATTATTTTACATTCTATATTTAATTTTGCTCAAAATAAGCCATTTTCTAATAATTTTCATCAAGAAATAAAGTCTGTAGGAAGGTTTTTATCGTACGAGCTGTTTTTAATTAATCGAGAAGTTATAAAAAAATATTTAAAAAATCAAATATTTAAGAAATTTAAATTTATGATATTATTTTACATTCTATATTTAATTGTGCTCAAAATAAGCAATTTTCTAATAATTTTGGGACAAAACTAAAGTCTGCAGGAAGTTTTATTGTAGCAGCTTTTTTAAATTAATCGACCAAGTTATAAAAAATTATTAAAAAATAAAAGATTTAAGAAATTTTAATTTATAATATTATTTTACATTCTATATTTAATTGTGCTCAAAATAAGCCGTCTTTTAATAATTTACACCCAAAAATAAAGTCTGCAGGAAGGTTTTTATTGTAGAAGCTGTTTTTAATTAATCGACTAAGTTATAAAAAATGATAAAAAAATCAAAGATTTAAGAAATTTAAATTTATGATATTATCTTACATTCTATATTTAATTGTGTTTAAAATAAGCCATTTTCTAATAATTTTCACACAAAACTAAAGTCTGCAGGAAGTTTTATTGTAGCAGCTTTTTTAAATTAATCGATCAAGTTATAAAAAATTATTAAAAAATCAAAGATTTAAGAAATTTTAATTTATGATATTATTTTACATTCTATATTTAATTGTGCTCAAAATAAGCCGTTTTTTAATAAGTTTCACCCAAAAATAAAGTCTGCAGGAAGGTTTTTATTGTAGAAGCTGTTTTTAATTAATCGACTAAGTTATAAAAAATGATAAAAAAATCAAAGATTTAAGAAATTTAAATTTATGATAGTATCTTACATTCTATATTTAATTGTGTTTAAAATAAGCCATTTTCTAATAATTTTCACACAAAACTAAAGTCTGCAGGAAGTTTTATTGTAGCAGCTTTTTTAAATTAATCCATCAAGTTATAAAAAATTATTAAAAAATCAAAGATTTAAGAAATTTTAATTTATGATATTATTTTACATTCTATATTTAATTGTGCTCAAAATAAGCCATTTTTTAATAATTTTCACCCAAAAATAAAGTCTGCAGGAAGGTTTTTATTGTAGAAGCTGTTTTTAATTAATCGACTAAGTTATAAAAAATTATAAAAAAATCAAAGATTTAAGAAATTTAAATTTATTATATTATCTTACATTATATATTTAATTGTGTTAAAAATAAGCCATTTTCTAATAATTTCCAACCAAAACTAGTCTGCAGGAAGGTTTTTATTGTAGAAGCGGTTTTTAATAAATCGACTAAGTTATAAAAAATGATAAAAAAAATCAAAGATTTAAGAAATTTAAATTTATGATATTATCTTACATTCTATATTTAATTGTGTTAAAAATAAGCCATTTTCTAATAATTTTCACCCAAAACTAAAGTCTGCAGGAAGTTTATTGTAGCAACTTTTTAAATTAATCGACCAAGTTATAAAAAGTTATTAAAAAATCGAAGATTTAAGAAATTTTCATTTATGATATTATTTTACATTCTATATTTAATTGTGCTCAAAATAAGCCATTTTCTAATAATTTTCACCCAAAACTAAAGTCTACAGGAAGGTTTTTATTGTAGAAGCAGTTTTTAATTAATTGACTAAGTTATAAAAAATGATAAAAAAATCAAAGATATAAGAAATTTAAATGTATGATATTATCTTACATTCTATATTTAATTGTGTTTAAAATAAGCCATTTTCTAATAATTTTCACACAAAACTAAAGTCTGCAGGAAGGTTTTTATTGTACTGGCTGTTTTTAATTAATCGACTAAGTTTTCAAAAATTATAAAAAATCAAATAGTTAAGAAATTTAAATTTATGATATTATTTTACATTCTATATTTAATTGTGATCAAAATAAGCCATTTCCTAATAATTTTCACCGAAAAATAAAGTCTGCAGGAAGGATTTTATTGTAGAAGCTGTTTTTAATTCATCGACTAAGTTATAAAAAATTATTAAAAAAATCAAAGATTTAATAAATTTAAACTTATGTTATAATTTCTCTTTCTATATTTAATTGTTCTCAAAATAAGTTCTTTTCTAATAATTTTCACCCAAAAATTAAGTCTGCAACGAGGTTTTTTTGTACGAGCTGTTTTTAATTAATCGACTAAGTTATAAAAATTTATTTAAAAAATCAAAGATTTAAGAAATTTAAATTTATAGTATTATCTTACTTTCTATATTTAATTGGGCTCGAAATAAGATATTTTGTGACAATTTTCACCCTAAAATAAAATCTGCAGGAAGATTTTTGTTGTACGAGTTGTCTTAAATTAATAGAGTTATTTAGCATGATACAAAAATTAATGATTTAAGAAATTTAAATTTATGATATTATCTTACATTTTATATTTAATTGGGCTCAAAATCAGCTAGATTTTTATAATTTTCACAAACAAATAATGTCTGCACGAAGGTTTTTGTTGTACTAACTGTTTAATTAATCGATTAAGTTATAAAAAATTATAAAAAATCAAATATTTAAGAGATTTAAATTTATGATATTATACTACTTTCTATATTGAATTAGTATTAAAATAACCTTATTTATTTTTGACACAAAATAAAGTCAGGAAGGTTTTTAGAAAAAATCAAAGATTTAAGAAATTTAAATGTTAGATATTATTTTACATTCTATATTTAATTGGACTCAAAATAAGCTATTTTTTGATAAATTTCACCTAAAAATAAAGTCTAAGGAAGGATTTTATGTACGAGTTGTTTAAAATTACTCGACTAGGTTATAAAAATTTATAAATATTTAAAAAATTTTAATTTGTGATATTATTCTACATTCTATATTTAATTAGGCTCAAAATACGCTAGTTTTTAATAATTTTCACTCAAAAAAATAAATGCCTGTAGGAAGGTTTTTATTGCACGAGCTGTTTTAAATTAATCGACGGAGTTATAAACAATGATAAAAAATCAAAGACTTAAGAAATTTAAATGTTTGATATTATTTTAGATTCTATATTTGATTGGGCTTAAAATAAGCCCATTTTTGATAATTGTCACCCAAAAATAAAGTCTATATTAGAGGTCCTTAGCCAGTACTCGGCGAGTACAAGTGCTCCGAGAAATTATGAAAGCCGAAATTCAATGTTGGCTCATCTACTGTGTGTGTTGATTTTGGTGCTCCGCGAGTTTTTCTTATGATTAAAAGTGCTCGCTGACTTTAAAAAGGTTAAGACTCACTGATCTAGACCAATAATAAAACGTATAAAGTTTATTAAACAAACCAAAAAGTGAACTAAAACTACGATCCATAGACTACACGGGCCGTGAATTAAAACTGTGAGTACTATCGAACAACTCGAATGAGATAATCGTGGAGTTGTAAATTGCAGCGTCAATTAATTAAGGATGAACAAATGACTGTGGCCACCAAGCGAAGCAGGACAATAAATGTCCTGTTGTCAGCAAGCGCCGCCATTTACTGCTGCGCCTCAACAGAACCATCTATTTAATAAATAATATTTCTCCGCAAGCAACGAAAACCATTAAGGGGTCTAAAAATACGCCGATAATGATGCCTATTAAGCGTTAGACAAAACCTACGGCAGATTAGTGCCAGAGATTAATTGCGCCACTCAAAATTGTCACATCGCCACGTCTTTATCGCCCGAAAACTCCTCTTCCCAGCGCGTCCACCTAATCTTTTATATTAGAGAACTAGCAATCAGGATGCTAAGACGCCGTATAAATTATCGACGTAATTCCGGGGCTTTACACGGGACGACGATGCAGACCAAATAAATATGCCCGCACACACCCCAAGACATTAATCGTGCCGCAGCAGATTTATTAGCGGCAACACGGTTTCGGACTTTTTAAACAGGCCGCACGCTACGCACGAATTTATAGACGAAAGGGGTTCATATAATATCGCCAGTTCAATAAACCGATCGCATTATTTATGTACATCCCGACGGCTTCTATTTTTATTTTTAGGTATGCCATTCGGTGTCACCGGTTTTAACGCGCCGGTATCTCGATGGAATGAAGTGGATGTGACTGGGAGATAGTTTCGAAAGTGACTTTGTTTGTACGTTTTATTTATATCTGACGGTTCAATTAGAAGTCAGTCAAAATGGAAATTACTGCTATAAATAGACATGCGATGTTTATTATTTGAATCCGATCTATATCGTGTTCATATGTATTTGTACATGCATATTCACATTTATTGGAAAATATATTCATTATCTAGCATATTGAGATGCATTGTCATATTTTCAACTAATATAATGTTAAATCACATTTTTATACTGACATTAAATATTAAATTAGACAAGAACAAATCAGTGAAAATAGAAATATTTTAAATCATTATTGCTCACAAAATCATTTTCACATACAATTAAAGGAATTTCGTATATTTAATATTAAATTCGAAATATAGTTTATCGTCCAAAAACACTATATATATTTTTAGTAGAAATAGAAGTCGAATGTTTATAAAGGTCCCCTATTGTTTTCCAAAATAGTTGCTATTAATGTAACTAAAGGTTAATGGTTATATTTTAAGTTGTTTCATTTTCGCAAGCCTACAGTTATATTAGTCATATGATAGATAAAGTAAAGTGGCCACAAATATTTACCTAGAATTTATTAATAAAGGAGAATCATATAAGAATAATTTCTATTTATTCACATAATGTATATATAATAAAGAAGACAAAACTAAGTGTACTAATAGTTTAATGAAAAAAGTATAAGAAAATGAAACACAAAATTGATTTTATTCTTAAAATTTTATATTGGGCCAACCATTTATGTAACTACTTGTATAATCCCCTATTTTCTTGTTGCGAAACGGTTCCAATTTTTTTGCTCCATAACGCAACTAACAACACTAACTACCTGCTCACCCTCACCATCAAAACAACATATTCGCAACAATAGGCCGGGGCAAAACTACAATGCAAACCCACTATTATCTTTTTTTCTTCAATCCGCCCACCTGGCTATGCCATTTGAAATTCAATTCTCCCGCAGATACGTCTGGTAAACATCGCCTACGGCATTTTTCCGTTTCTATACAATCCGCACGGACGCGAATCTGTGGGAAAATAAAAACGACAATTGTGCAGCCACCATTCTGTTCTATCGCGTGGACTCGATTTACTGCGGAGGCCCCGTGCATCAATCACCGCGCTCGTGTTTTATCAATTTCGCGGTGGCGTTTATCACCCATGACGCCGCTTTTAATTTCGAGCCGATATCAGCATCTGCTTTTTGCAGTGTTTATGCGAAACTCGTAAATCATTTTGTTCCGTGTTTGTATGCGTATGCGTGCTTAATGGCGGTGATATTAATTTCAGGGCTCAAATTTGCAACATTCCTCAGTATACAAAACATTTTTTTTTATCGATAACGTGTTTATAACTCATATTCAATTATTCATAATGTGATAATCCATTAAAGCAAGATATTGATTGCTGGAATTTTAATGGTGAATTTTGCAATGCTGTATACAAAATGGATACAATTTTATCAATAACACATTTATAACACTAAAAAAAAATATACATTCAATGATAACCCATTAAAATAACATATTGATTTATGAAATTTTAGTTCTAAATATTCAAACATTGTTCTCTATACAAATATGAACAACAATTTAATAGAATATTATCAATAATGAATTGATAACACTTGTTTAACTAATTTAATTTTATTCACCATGATAATCCATTAACACAATATACTAGGGGATTTTTGTAACATATTAACGTATATATATATATATATATATATATATATATATATATATATATATATATATATATATTATATAAATGCAAATTCTCTAAAAATTTCACCCTCCAGTGGGAATAGAACCCACGTCTCTGGCTATCGCGGCCAACGTGCTAACCAATTGCACCACGTAGGGTATTCATTGGTAGCACGCGAGATATTCGTTATATAGGTTTGTGAATTCGTCACACACATTTAACGTTTAACCGTTTGGAGAGTCCGATGGTTTTTCGGATTTCACTCCGTGCGGCGCGTCGTGGTGTGATAAATTCGAGTGTGTGAATTTTCAGAGTGAATCTTTCCATCTCAGGAATACGTATAACGTAAGTAAATGAAAATTTAATGACTGTTATTATTGCCAAATGTGAGGCTATAAATATGTAAATGCAAATTCTCTAAAAATGTCACCCTCCACTATTTCAAATGACTTGAACTATGCACTACATTATTTTTCACAATTGTTTATGAATCAGGCGTAAATTAATAAATGAAATAAACAGGACAGGCCGATTAGAGTAGTGGTAAAATGACACAAACGAAATAACAAAAAAATTAGAGGACAATTCCTTCAAAATTATCAAGGTAGACAATAAATTAAAGAAAACAAAACTCGGCTACGAAAAACTTTCGATGTTTATCTTAACTTTTGAAAATACAGAAGACATAAAGAAAATATATGAATTACAATATCTTTGCCATATGAAGGTAAAAATAGAAGCCATAAAAACTAGCAAATTTATACTTCAATGCAAAAAGTGCCAACCTTATGGTCACTCGCAAACTTTTTGCCAAATCCATCATGAATCAAATGTGCTGGCAATCACATAACAGCTGAATGTACAAAACCAAACAATACTCCAGCTAAATACTTTAACTGCGGGGAAGCACACCCTGCAAACTACAGAGGATGCATAATTGCAAAAGAGCTACAAAAGAGAAGGGAAACTGTTAACACAGATAAGAGGCAGAATCTTGAATCAAAATATTGTATGTCTAATAAAACAAGAACTGAAACATCTTATGCTCAGGCGATACAGAACGGATCTACAGGCGCCACTGCATCCGCAACAAATGCAGAACCAACACTAATGCAAATAATGCAAAATGTGATGACTATGATAACTAATGTCGCAGATAGACTTAACAGACTAGAAGCCAGGAACACTGGCGCTATTCCTAAAGTACATTAATAATGAAAGATACCGAATTACGAATTGCCACCTGGAATGTCAATGGCATCCTCAAGAAGAAAGATGAACTAGAGGTGAAATCTACAACACATTGATGTGTACCTATCTCTGAAACTCACCTAACAAATCAGTCTTATGTAAAAAAAAGAGGTAATAAAGTTTAGCACACCACCCACCCGAAAAATCGAGTTAAAGGTGATAGTGCTGTCATCATCAAAGAATCCATAAACCACAATGAACAATGTCATCTACAGCGTGAAGACATCCAGCTCACCGTCGTGTCTGTGAAGTCTACCAAACAGAACATAATAGTTGGGTAGTATACTTCCCTCCCAAGCATAATATCAAGGTTGAGGAATTCAAAATACTCCTGCAACATCCCGGTGAAAGATTTATCATAGGCGGTGACTACAATGCTAAACATATAGACTGGGGATCAAAGCTGACAACAACAAAAGGTAGTGAATTAAGAAAAGTTATTCGTGCGACAGGATGCAACTTCTATTCGACAGGAAAGCCCACCTACTGGCCAACCGACCCAAATAAAATCCCTGATATGCTTGATTTCTTCATCTCAAGAAAAGTGTCAGAGAATTTCATAGAAACTGAAGAAATTTTCGACATAGACTCCGGTCACTCAGCTGTCATCTTAACTTTGAGTGAAAGAATCATCAAGAATGAAGCTCGCCGAATGCTTGTCAATAAAACCACTTATTGAGTTTCAAACTTGAACTTAATGATCGAATTAATTTAAATGATGCATTAAGGTCAAAGGGACAATTAGAAGTGAAAAAAATCACAAAGTTACTACAAACAGTAGCTTATAATAACACTAAGAAAATGTCCCGGATCACTAAAGGGATAAACAACTCAGTCGAAATCAGAGAACTTGTCAGAGTGAAAAGAGCGGTTGGACGAAGATTGGCAACATACTAGAAACCCAGCCGACAAGACGATTCTAAACAACAAAACACAAAAGTTGAAAAGAGAAATCAAGAAAATCAAAGAGGAATCTATTACTACTTATCTACAAAGCCTCGATTCTAATGAAGAAACCTATTATTCACTATGGAACGCAACGAAGAAAATCAAACGACCTATAATATCAATTCCACCCATTAGAAAAGATCGAGAATTGTGGGCTAGGAGTAACAAACAAAAGGCTGTACCTAGCTAACATCTTTACGCCAAATCAAGTGGAGGAAGAGTTCGTTCTTGAAACAACATATAACCCAATATCAGAAGAAATCACCCACGTTACACCAAAAGAAATAGTTGAAGAAATAAGAACAAATCTGAATCCAAAAAAAGCACCTGGCTTTGATCTTATAACCGGTGAAATCCTAAAAGGAAAGGATTAGTCATGCTGGCCTACCTCTTTAATGCAGCCTTCCGCCTAAAACATATACCTGATAGTTGGAAAGTGGCAGAAGTAATTATGTTACCAAAACCAGGAAAATCGCCAAACGATGTAAAATCATACAGGCCCATTTCATTGTTGCCAATCATATCGAAATTATTTGAAAAACTTCTTCTCAAAAGAATGAAAAAGATAATAGAAGACAGTAACTTAATTCCTGATTTTCAGTTCGGATTTCGACACAACCACTCATCAATAGACCAAGTACACTGCATCACCGACGCTATAGAAAGATCACTTGAAGGAAAACAAGTATGTTCAACAATTTTCCTAGATGTGTCTCAGGTATTTGATAAGGTCTGGTATGATGCCCTAAGGCATAAATTAAATAAAATGCTCCCAAATCAATTTGTCGAGATCAACAAACTATGCCCGTCCATTATTCCAAATGACTTGAACTATGTACTACATTATTTCTCACATTTTTTTTTACAAATTAGGCGTTAATTAATAAATAAAAATAATTTAATCATGGAAAGAAATGGATAACAACGTAATACAGACTTCAAGTCGTTTGAAATAGTGGGCGGGCATAGTTTGATTGGTAGGGACCATCCGCCCACCCCACCTTTGATCCCATAGTTTTTCCATAGGATAACTCTATTGCTTGGAATTGTTTAAACAATATAAAACGTCTGTATCCATTGAAAAAACTACGCGAGCAAAGGTGGGGTGGGCGGGCGGCCCCCACCAACCAAACTATGCCCGTCCATTATTTCAAAAGACTTGAAGTCTGCATTACGTTGTTATCCATTACTTTCTATGATTAAATTATTTTTATTTATTAATTAACGCCTAATTTGTAAAAAAAAGGTGAGAAACAATGTAGTGCATAGTTCAAGTCATTTGGAATAGTGGACGGGCATAATTTCGTTGATGGAGGACACCCACCCGCCCCACCTCGGTTCGCATTGTATTTTCCATGGGATAACACTCTTCTTGAAATTGTTTAAACAATTTTAAAACAATCTGCATCTAATGAAAAAACTATGCTAGCGAGGGTGGGGTGGGCGGTCGTCCCCCACAAACCAAACCATGCCCTTCCACTATTCCAAATGACTTGAACTATGCACTACATTGTTTCTCACATTTTTTTTTTTACAAATTTGGCGTTAATTAATCAATAAAAATAATTTAATCATAAATAGTAATGGATAACAGTGTTATGCAGATTTCAAGTCGTTTGAAATAGTGGACGGGCATAGTTTGATTGGTGGGGGAAGCCCGCCCACCCCACCTTTGCTCGCATAGTTTTTTCAATGGATACAAACGTTTTATATTGTTTAAACAATTCCAAGGAATAGTGTTATCCTCTGGAAAAAGCTATGGGGGCAAAGGTGGGGTGGGCGGGCGGCCCCCACCAACCAAACTATGCCCGTCCACTATTTCAAACGACTTGAAGTCTGTATTACGTTGTTATCCATTACTTTCTATGATTAAATTATTTTCATTGATTAAATAACGCCAAATTTGTAAAAAAAAAAATGTGAGAAACAATGGAGTGCATAGTTCAAATCATTTGGAATAGTGGACGGGCATAATTTGATTGGTAGGGAACACCCACCCGCCCCACCTTGGTTCGCATTGTATTTTCCATGGGATAAATTGCCACCTTTGCAGACGACACTGCCCTAATAGTTGTGGGAGAAAATGCGGAACAATCCACATCAAAGCTACAAAATGCTTGTGATAAGATAGCTAACTGGACAAAAAATGGAAAATAAAGCTAAACGAACCAAAATCAATGCATGTTAATTTTACTAATAAAAAACTAGTGGATCCTCCGACTCTTTTTATCAATGGTACTATTGTCCCCTATTGTCCCCTATAATTTCCTTGAACTGGGAAAAACCCATTTTATTAGACATTTATGTCCAGCCAATATCGGCGAGTTTCAGAAGCCAGCTCACAATAAATAGTTGTCAACATTTTTAAACTTGTACGAGTTTTCCTCAATCCTGAGGCAACGAACCCCCGGTATCAATGTGTACAATTAAAACTTTACTTATATATTATTGTTGAAATGACAGTGAGTTTATCTAAATATGTAATTTGAGCTATTAAATTTGAATCTACTTTAAATCGATCAATCCCCATAGAGTAATTTGTAAACTTGTTGAACACCTACAAGAGCAATCCAATATCACGCACCTCAAAATGCGAGCACATTCATAATATATCGACTCGAATTACGTTACATCTTACCAAATTTCAAAGGATCACTTACCGCCCCCCCCGAACGTGCGTATCGCGTTACAAGAATGGGCCCCCAATTAAGATAATATTACGGCACCTCGGGCCAGGTTATAATGCCGGCGACTTACCTGCAACAGAAAAAATAAAACAGAATTAAAAACACATTCACCACACAGATACGCACGGATATGTGATTTGAATGCGCGTCACTCAACATAAAGAGACTTTCTTTCGTTTCCTGCTGGCGCGGCCTTGGTGAAGGCTTGAGAGGAAAATCCGTATCGGTGCGAATTATGCTCAAATGTCTCGCTCACTTCCTGTTCGCGGCGTGTTGTTATTAATTCGTGTTTGTTTAAGTGGGTCGTATAACTGTGGCTGAATGACGAGTGTTTGTTGGATAACGAGACTGAAATGGTGGGATTGCAATTTTACTATAATGCTTTATTATACTGTTCAGGAAACGGTTTGATTGTACTCACTATAGTTGTAGGAAACAATAATAGCTATAAACATCTTTAAATCGATCTTAAACTGCAGTAGTACATAATAGATCATTCATAAACAAATATTCAATTCAATTGATCGAATATTTGTGATATGAGAAAATTTAAGAATTTAAAAAGTTTTCGTGATGATAAACCTTTGCCTTTATTGTAAAATTTCAGCGATTGCATTGGTAGCTAGTCGTGCTACCAATGCAATCGCAACAATTCCAACTTTTCCCGAGAACACCAGCATTTTAATGATTTTTTAGTGGATGAGAGTAGTGTTTGCATATTCAATTGACGGTAGGGAAAGATTGTATCGATATCAAGGAGAACAAAATCCACAATTTAATTTTACACCGACTGTCTCTTTTGGTGGAGGCTCAGTTATGGTGTGGGATAGAAAAGAGAGTTGGCGGCGCTTTAACTACAGATAGATACATTAGGGATATTCTGCTAAGCCATATGGTACCTTTACCCTTACACATCAGAGAGAATTTCGTCCTATTGCAGAAAAACATAGTAGAAAACACACGTTACTAAAAACAATA
The DNA here is from genome assembly GCA_963942505.1 of Lordithon lunulatus. Lineage (NCBI taxonomy): Eukaryota > Metazoa > Arthropoda > Insecta > Coleoptera > Staphylinidae > Lordithon > Lordithon lunulatus. The sequence goes on along the minus strand of OZ012667.1, from coordinate 57,194,351 downwards.
ATCAGTATAATTTTCTTATTAATTAAATCTTTAAAGTCTATTAATGTACATAAGAATTTGTAGCCAAAACGCTATTTTAGTTTTAGTCCTTTACCAGGTTTCACAATGGTATAAAACTTCGTAGAATCAACTGTAATAAATACTATTTCTCTTAAAACGAAGTTAACTATCGTGTTAAGAGAAATAGTTGAAATTATTATAAAATAATAATTTTATCAAGAAAAATATCAAATTTATTCCAGTTCCTTTAAATTTGTTGATGTAATAATGCATTTTTGTTGTATACAAAATTTCATAAAGAAATCAGTTTTGAATTAAAATTGAATATAATTTACAAGACACAGTTGTGTATCGGCCTTGGCTAGCCAATTTTATTAACCTTAATTTTTATATCCAATTCATTGTCAGGCGGGTGTTGATTTATTGGCAAACACTTATAGTTTATAGTTGCAATAAAATATGGAATTTGCTTTTAAAGCCGACGACATTAAACATACAAACAGTTATAAATGCTTTTAGCGTGGTGGCCTAGCTGGCACTAGCAATAAATAAACTTTTATAGGCAAGATTTTTGCAAAAAGTGCGAATTATAATTAACACTAATTAAGATATAATTAATTTGATTGGGCTTGATATATGTTTCAATTAGTTTTATAGGTCGATGTGAAGAATTAGAATATGTTTATATTTTATGACTGGTATAATAGTTATTAGTATAGTATTAAACGTATATAATGTAACTATTGCATTGCTAATTGATGTGGTGCCGCCAGATGGCGTTTAACTTTCCTCCTAGAGGGTTAGTTGTATCATTTTTGAATTAGAATATATTTATATTTTATGACTGCTATGATAGTTATTAGTATAGTATTAAACGTATATAATGTAACTATAAAATAAATAGACAAGTAGAATATTACCGAAATAATATAACCATATGTCCCTACGGCCTGTATTATCCTATTTTAGGGCCCTATATATTTTGTTTTCTACCGAGCCTTCACAAGAAATAGCTGACACAATTAGAAAACAAACTTTATTTGAGATAACCCTTACAATACAATACGACTGGAACTCACTTTTTTTTTCAAAGTTAATGGTGTAACCGAGCCCCTCAAAAACTTGTCCTTAGACATTTGTCTCATCTGCCTATGATATGATCCGACTCTGTGCCCTGTGTCGGCATTTCAAATGACTTGAACTATACTCTACATTGATTTATGCGGGTATCTATTATATTTAAACAGTAATACATCTTATAAGGAATGGTTTAAACGACGGAAATCTTAAACAAAAAATCATTAGCAAACTACATGTCTAGATTTCCATCTTATTAGATCTCATCAGTGTAGCTCAGCTAGTGAGAATGATTTCACACAATGTGTCGAGTTTATATACAAAAATGATGAACTTCATACATTGTCATTAATATAGAGATTGACAATTGAAGAGCATAGTAACAAGTCGTTTGTTGGTGAATGAATATACATATGATACAACTTTCCCCCTAGAGAAACATTTAGCGTCATTTGTCGACACCACATCAATTAACAATGCACACCCATATGGTAATAGATGTGGTGTCGCCAGATGGCATTGGAAAATATAAGTGTTTTCCTTGTCTACTGTGTAACGCGAGAGGTACAGATGTGTGAAGTTGTAATTCTACAAATGAAATGTTTTCATACAGATTCAACATAGATGGCACGTATAATTCGTAGTCTCCTAAGTGCATTGCAAAAATGTAGTAGGGCATTTCTGCGCCTATTTATTTTATCTAAATGTTCGTCTAGCGCTGTTTTCGCCGAACTAGAAAACTGACAAAAAAATTAATTGTGAAAGAACATTTTTCGAAAATCAGTATTCTTGGTCAATACAATACTGAATGTAGATGAAGAATTGCGGCTATTGTACCTAATGGGAAGTAACCAGAAGATACTCAGGAAGCCTGAAATACGGATAAAGATGGCAAATAATGGAAGACATGTCTTCTGGTAGCTTCGAATCCGTATAGATGCGTAGGGTACTATTAGGACCGGACGTATTATTTCTTTTATGTAACTTTTTCTGATACACACAGTTCAAGTTTCATCTTTTTTGTTTTAAACCTGAATTACATTGTACTAGATTCGTCAAGAAACTTGAACTAGTTTCCTAGTTCCTAGTTTCTTACAAGTTTCGGTTAAGTAAATCAAAATCGAAGTAATGTGCGCGTCATATGGCTGTGTGCTATGTTTAGCTCCTACTATAGCCAATCAAGTACTGTGTATGTCCTAAACAAAAACTTGAACGAAAAGTAGGGCCGGACCTATTATTTCTTGTATGTAAGTTTTTCCGGCAGTTCAAGTTTCAGCTGGAGCAATCTTGAATACAGGTGGTTCAAGTTGCCTTATGAATCTAATTCAATGTAATTATCGCTTAAAACAAACCAAAGATTCAGATTCTAATGTTACTGTTATTATATTTTTAAAATATTAGCATAAAAATTCCTTATTTATACATTTTTCAGTATTGGGGCAACTGTGTGACCACTAAGGCTTGGTTGTATAAATGAGATAACTATCAAGTTAATTTTCAATCTGCTATTCTGTCGCCAATTGTTGACAACTTTGACACATAATGCGACATTGCCATATATAAACAGAGGTACATGAGGGTATAAAATAGAAAGTTAACAACAAATAATTTATCCTAGATCTATCAATGTAATCACGGGCTATAGCCAATACAATGGTGCAGGCAAAATATAAGTTGATTTTTGCTCACATATTTTGTACATGCTTAGTTTTATTAATTTTCATGACTTTTAGGTTGGGTATTATAAAGTCATGAAAATGGATAAAACTAAGCATGTACAAAATATGTAAGCAAAAATCAACTTATATTTTGCCAGCACCATTGTATTGCTATTGTTGAATATATAACTCTATCAGGCTACACCTTTTGCTAAACACTTTAAATCACAACCCTAACCGCATGAATAGAGTTATTATTTTGTCATTACACACTTATAAAACTGCAATTTCATTCAAATCCCACCTCCCGAGCGACAATACAAAACGTCGAAGGGCAATAATCGTAAAATGCGAGTACTTGCGGTCATGAAAGAGCTAATAATCTCCTGTGGATATAACTGTCAGCGATGCATCAAGTGTTATTATCGCGGGTGAATTTTACGACGTCCACACACACACACATACATACAGACATACAGGTACCACCCGTCCCTTGGGTCGTCCGGCTTTCGTGCAGCACCTTTACTAACCCTAAACCCCCTACACACCCCGCTTCCTCACGCACTCGCTAGATCCCATTTTTTGCCTCCTCTGTCGGCAATATAATGGGCCTCCAGTGCTGCATGTGTCAATAAAAAAGGAGAGGTGGTTGGCGTGCCGTTGGATCCTAGGCCTAGGGTGGATTTAGCCCTCGTAAAAGCGCCCCCCTCCTCAAGGGCAACGCACTGCGACTAGAGTTCATTGTCACTCCGCGGCCGTTCCTCGTGTCGCAGATGTCCCGTGAAATCACGGGGATATTAATAGGTCTAGGAGACGAGAGAAAAACTCGGCTCTTGCGACTGGGGGCAGGAAGGAGGGAGGGATGTCTGGCCGGAATGTCGGTTTAGATTAATTGGCAGTTAAAATGAATTAAATTGTTTGTTTTCGTTTTTGGTACGTGCCTTAACTGGAGGTACGAAATGATACTAGTACAAACAAATAGTTTACCGAGATTTGTGGTTGGTATGCAAAATTACTCCGAAAAATGTTTTAAATGTAAATAGTGTAAATTGTATAAGATTACTTAAGTTCTAATGGAAATTACTTTTAAACTAAATTACTCGAACTTGTAATTAGAAATAGTATCAACACCAGTTGAAACTACTATAACTCGGGTGGCTAATATCAACAACCTAAAGATACCTATATTTTCATAATCGCATAAAATATAGGTAGTTAATTTAAGAATTTTACAAATAGGCACCGGTATGGAAATTAAGTAGCGAATAAATTTAATATTCATAATAACAATATTGCTAAATATGTTGCAATTCCTTCAGTAACAAACTGGAGCTATCCAATTTAGGTCAACTTTGACAATATAGAAAAAATACTTGCTGTCAACTTTTTTAACTAGACTTTTCCGAAACCACTAGTGTCTTATATAATCTTATAAATAAATAGTTAAATAAAAACAGAGGTATATAGGCAAATACATTTGTTATAAGCCATTCACGTTTAAATTATTTTACAGATATTTTACCACGCCGTTTACTTACATGTTTATGTTTAAAATTAATTTTAAAAAACGTAAGACCTGTAAAAATATAGGAATGATGACAACAATCATCACATATTTTCCTATATTTTTACGGGGCTTTTTCGTTTTTTTTTTCAAATTAATTTTAAACATAAACATGTATGTAAACGGCGTGGTAAAATATCTGTAAAATAATTTAAACGTGGATGACATATAACAAATGTATTTGCCCATATACCTCTGTTTTTATTTTTCTATTAATAAATGCTAAACAAAATATGAAAGTTTAAAAATAAAATCGAGGGCAGAACATTATTAAAATTTGCAATTTGTTTTATTACAAATATCATATATTAATAATAGATAACAAAATTAACTCGAAGTTTTGTTTTACACTTCAGTCACAATGCACCAACAAAAATACAAAAATACAGAAATTATCGGAATTTGACTTGACATCAGTCTAGTAGCTGGGTTTATGTAAGAATTTTTTTATGATTTTAAATTGCATAACTTATACCGGATTACTTAGTTCTGATGCAAAATATCATGATTTTAAACTAAATTACTACACTAATATTAAATTTAAATGATAGTTATTTAAATTTACTATAAAAATGTATAAATATGTAATGTAAATTTTAGAGATTTTTATGAGTTATAAATTGTATAATAATAATTTTCTAACCGTTATAGGTCGAGTGAATTCTGTCAAGTACACGTTTAAATTATATGTATGTTAAAGTCAATATTTATATGTCTATATATTTTATATTTGTGATTATTACCATAGACAACAACCAGTATATATTGCAGCTGCTATCTATAACATGTTCTTCGCAGGAATTGATAATACATGAACATTATAATTGCAAATGACATTAATAGCTGTAGGAAATTTACAATATTCGACTCTAATGGCATAATCACACCACTTTGTCGCAACTCAAGAGAGTAATTTATGCAGTAGATTACCATAAAATAAAATATATGGAATGAGTGATCTTGTGAAATATTTTTAATGTTCTACTCGAGGGAAAACTAACCTGATTTAATGCGAATTGACGTTAAGACGGCAAACACATTTAGTTTGAACGTGTTTATTAGTGTGAATGCAAGAAAATTGTTTATTAGATTGTGAGATTATATAAACTTTCTATCAGAGTTGGCTTTGAAAAATAATCGAATGTCGTACGTTAATTAGTAATTGTTAAATATGTGATTTCTTACCGAGATGGCTTTGAAAAATTATCATGATTCATAAGTCAAGAATAATTATTTTTGAACAATCGTTGCCGAAAAAAAATACTTTTTAGTATTGGTACATTACGTTGCTGTAGGATGTACAAAAGTTATGTTAACAAATTTCTTATGTAAGCTTCATTTTGACAAAAATTCAAACGTACGAGAATAAAATATCATCAAACAAAATATTTATATCAGCCTTAGAAAATTAAAATATATCCTTATACATCCGGCTACATACCCAAACTTAGAGAATAACATTCTATACATGGCATATGACTTAACGAATTAAATATTAGTCATGCCATGCTAGACATGAGTAAGCGCCTTTCGGTCCCGTTATGATAAATCTAACTTTCTATTAAATCCACACAGGTTATTCGGAAATTACAAAAAGATTAATATTTTCAATAATAGAGGTATTAATAACGGTCACTAAATATGTACATAAAACGATGTAGGGTTGATTATTTGAATATGGTAATATGAAAAATACGCAGTGTATAATAAAATAATAATCATTTCGTATAATTTAGACGCGGGGGGCACGCGCGATACAATCAAACCCGAAATATTTGTAGACATTAGTTATATTTTTTTTCCTTTAATCAGATATCGGTAATAAATAATCCTGACCTGACCGAATTTCGCTACCAACATCTGCCGGTACATACAAAAAAAAACTGTCATTATGTAAGATCTACAACCACAATAGGGCAAATTTCTGTTACACGCAGATGCTTTAATCTGAAAGTAGTAGCCAAGAGCTGTTACGAGACAGTTGCTCGTGGGGTGCAATTATCCTATATCGGAAATGTACACGTGGAAATGGAGCGGGACGGAAACCGACATATGCGGAAATAAATCAGGGCGCACTGGGGGGGGCGCACGCAAAGGATTGTGCGAGATGGTCAAACAGGGTGGGTTTATATGAGTAACTGAAATAAGATCTTCCGGCCAGTCATTCACCCTTTATTAAACCGCAGTCGCCGGCGTGCGATAGGAAAAATTACGGCCCCCATGGCAGCAATTATAGCGGGGCAAATTCAATTTTCGAGGGAAAGCTAAATTCAATATTCCCACAGAGGCGGAATGTTTGATTGGATTTTCTGGATAGTGCTCGAGATACAGACGAATACTATTTGGATGTATCATTCATATTATATCTATTATTTGGTTCGTAGAGAAGGGGAATATGTATCACAATAGACCTCGAATTGAAATTTCTATACATTATTATAAACACAATTTTATATTATGATTATTAATCTTAATTACATGTAAACTTTTCAGTGCCATCGCAATTTTGGCGGCATGCTGTCTATTAATTATTCTCGTCTTATGGGCCATTCACAATAAGCAATAAGGTAGTGGTATGGTAGCGGTAAGGAATATTTTGCATGACTATAAAAAATCAGACGTTCAGAATTGGGCAGTAATGCTATTCCATAATAAATATGGTAGAGATTATGGTAGAGATAATTACCCATGTTCTGTCATAGTTTTACTGCTGTAAACGCCCGCATTTTTATACATGTGTGATTACCTACTTACAAGGGCGAGATAATGGAGAAGTTTTCGTCTTTGTTTATATATTTTTTTATATAAATGTAGGTAACTATTGCTTCCTAAATTGTTACTATGAAATTTCTATGCTACCCAATTACTAACGTTTAGGATTTATAGAGAATTATTATTATCTATTTATTTATTTATGTTAATTATTGTGGCCTTAGTGCACATATTTTACCCTCATAAAATTATTCACAGAAGATTTATCTTACATTATATTTTTCCAAAATTATTAAAAAATCATATATAAGTGTGAATCCACCTCTTAGCAATATACATATCTAGATTTCGATCTTATTAGATCTCATCAGTGTAGCTCAGCTAGTCAGGATGCATTCACACAATATCTCGAGTGGTTATATACAAAAATGATACAACTAACTAAGGAGGAAAGTTAAACGCCATCTGGCGGCACCACATCAATTATCATTGCACATATGGTAATATGGTATTACCATTCATTTGCTCTTAGGGAGTTAGTTGTATAATTTTTATTAAAAAATCTATTTCAATTTTCGTATACAAAATTATATATAAGTAGTTTACAGGGAAGTAATCCCTGTATTACTTGTGTAGTATAAACTAGAAATTTTTATTTCGTATTACTATTATAACTACATTATAATGAAAAAATATATTGTACATATTCCACTGTCAGATGCAAATTTTGGTTCGAAAATATGCAGTAGCTTTTCCGAAAACGTAAAGGAAATATTTGATCACAGACAGCAGTCCATGGACGACGGAGAAAAAGTAGTGTGCACGAGACACTTTTATTTCTTATTGTGTTACCAAAAAGAAACTATAAAAAAGTATTTTTTAATTAACTACAATCTTTATTTCTAAATGCATTCATTATTTATTATTTAATTTTACACAAATCCTTCGAACTAAATCATCTGTTAAGTTGTGAATTGCATATATATAGGCTTTAGATTTATATGAAACATCATATCCTGTAATTGCGGGAATGGAATCCTAATAGATCTGCAATTATTTGAACTGATTGCCATTGCTGCCGTATGCTGTTATTTGATAGGCATTACCGTATTGCACCTCGATTCCAGTATTATAACGGCTGTTAAATAGCGCGCCTGTTATATAAATAATAGTGCTGGAATGTCAATTAAATCAGTTTCAAAGTATTAGCTGTAGACATTTCTACAAGTGCATTCTCTCCTTTCCTTCGACGAACGGTTAACGCTTCGACTATTATATGTAAATAATATAGTGCTAAAGCTAAAGCTAAAGCTAAATATATATATATATATATATTCATATATATATATATATATATATATATATATATATATATATATATATATATATATATATCTATATTAATAATATACATTCATACACATACACATAACGCAAGGGAGTGCTCAGATTTTAGAACAATAACCGTGATGAGTCACACATTAAACAGATATCAGTGAGATACAGGATTTAATCTAGACACAAGAGAGGCTTTATTTGAAATGAATGTCATAATCCAACAACGTCTCGATATGAACGTAGATTTATTTATAGGCTTCATCGACTACGAGAAAGCCTTCGAGAAAGTTAAACATGATCGGTTAATGGAAATAGTACAGCAAAACCTAGACTACAATGACGTCCGAATAATAAAAACTTTGGACTAGGATCAGAAAGCACAAATAAATGTTGAAGGGCATAACTCTGAAGAATTGGATATCCGACGGGGAGTTCCGCCAAGGATGCATACTATCACTGGTCATATTTGATATGTACTCAGAATGCTTATTCAAAGAAGGCATCAATGATGACTAGGGTGGAGTAATCATAAACAGTCAAGTTATCAATAACATACGATACGCAGACGACACTGGGATAATAGCAACATCCATCTGCCAGCTTCAGAAAATGATGCAAGACATAAATACGACTAGCCAATCCTATGGGCTCAAAATTAATTTGAAGAAAACTAAATTTATGGTTGTAAATAAAACCAATGTTAATAAAATACCAGCAATACTAGTAAGCAACACCACACTCGAAAGAGGTAGAAGCTACCAATACTTAGGAACACGTATTCAAGACAATAACGACCAAACCATAGAAGTGAACAAACGTATAGAAATAGCAAGAGCAATTTTCGTCAAAATGAAAAATCTTTTCTCAAATAGAAATCTCAATCTAGCCTTGAGAGTCCGAAAAATTCGCTGTTACAGTTTTTCAACACTACTGTATGGGATGGAAGCATGGACATTAAAGAAAAATAACATAAAAACACGAGAGTCGTTTGAGATGTGGATCTATCGCCGCATGCTCAAGATATCCTGGACGGTCCTAGTAAACAACGAAGAAGTGCGAAGAATGCATCAAAAAAAGGAACTGATCCTTACGATCAACACACCAAAGCTAGAGTACTTGGGACGCATCACCCGCGGAGAGAGCTACTCTATTCTCCAACTGATCACGCAAGGAAAAATACAAGGAAAAAGAAGCATTGGACATCGCAGAACCTCATGGTTAAAGAACCTTAGAGAATGGTACGGACAAACATCGGTCGGACTATTTAGAGCTGCAGCGTCAAAGATTAGAATCGCCATGCTGATTGCCAACCTCCGATAGGAGACGGCACCACAAGAAGAAGGATACCTTAACACCTTCGACAGTCGAGGAGGAAATGGGTATGCCGATTGGAGACATCATCCTATATTCCAGGGGTGGCTAACAAGTGGATCGGGATCGATCGGTCGATAGTGAGGCAAATTTTGTAATATCGTTCGCGATTGTCTTAACTTAGAAACCGATTAGACTACATACTTATTAAATGGATCAGTAAACAGACAAGTTGACCGCGACTCATTTTTTAAGTAAAAAGTAATACTTATGTACACATGTTAGTCACCCCTTCTATATACCTTGCACTATGCTGACGATCAAGTTGTCATAGCACAAGACCGTGATGACATGGTATATGGCGAGAAAACTACACGAAGAATATAATAAATAAATCCTTGAAATCAACCTAAAGAAAATTTAATATATGTGCATAGGGGAGACAGCTGAAGAAATCGAACTGGAGCATGGTGAAAATATTAGAACGTGTAGCCACTATACATATCTGGAAACTAAAATCGAAGACAATAGAAGATTGGAGGGCTGCATTAGAACACATCAACAAGAGCAAACAATTAATTGGAGCTATAAACTCTATCCTACGGCAGCCAAACATCTGGCGAAGCACCAAAATGCGCATCTACAACAGCATACTAAAGCACAAGACAGAGTGCGCTTTAGTATGCTGTTGTAGATGCGCATTTTGGTGATTTCGTGTAAAATATGGTCCCTAACATGAGCTATGGAAAGTAAATTAATAGCAGTAGAAACCGACTTTCTAAAAAGATCAGCGGGGATCTTGCAGGGATAGAATTAGAAATATTGCCATAAAAACCGATTGCGGGCCTAAAAACCAATATTAGACATCAGATCCAGTGGTTTGGTCATGTAAAGAGGATGCATGATACACAGCTTCCAAACCAAATACATGAGTAGGAAAAGAGAAGAGCAAGAACCTGGGACGATGGAATAAAAACCAAGGTCTGAGAGAAACCTTCAGGATGGAGACTGGCAACACTGTGGGGCTTGGCGACATGGGACCGTAAGGCGAAACTTATCACTATAAAAGACAATATTGCATTGTGAAATGAAATCGTAACTTCTAAAATGAATTTTTAGGTTTTAATTTTTGTTTTTGATTCTTATGTATATTTTAAAACTCATTTAATCCTATTTTGCGTTAAGAATAAACAGAATTATTATTTAAAAACAAATAGACAACAGTTTCAATGCCAATTTAAAATGAAAATATAGTATATAGTATCTATCGTACCTTAAATGGCAAATATTTAATAATAATAATAATCATAATCTTTTATTTCCCATGACAAGGATGTACAGGCATATACCATAAATAAATAAATAAAGCAAAAATTAAAACAAATATGTCTCACTGTGAGATGACAAATGTCGTAACTTCCAAAAACAGTTTTGGAGATAAATGCATTTTAAATTTATTTATTTATGCTATATGCATGTACATCTTTGTCATGGGAAATAAAAGACTATGAATATTATTATTATTATTAAATATTTGTCATTTAAGGTACGATAGATTCTATACATATAATAAGACAATTATAACCCTACCCTCACATATCTCAAATATATTCGCATACTCGCGTTTTGATAGTCACGTTTAGTAGCACCATCTCATATTTTTATTGAACGTTAGTTTCAATGCCAATTTAAGATGGAAATTATGACTTCCATCTTAAATTGGCATTGAAACTAACGTTCAATAAAAATATGAGATGGTGCTACTAAACGTGACTATCAAAACGCGAGTATGCGAATATATTTGAGATATGTGAGGGTAGGGTTTTTATTGTCAATTTAATATAGTATGCTGAGAAGCATATATTCCCCTTCATATCAATCCACCGAATAATATTAATGGATTTATGTGGAACACGATGTCATATTGAATTCACTATTAACTCTAATAAAATTATGTATTACTATTACTTATTTCTAGCAGCAGTTTTCACTGATAAATGATTAATATGATTTGAGTAGTGTATACCAATTTGATACACATACATACAAGATAATAATATACAGATTGATATTGACTTTATTAGGTTGCCTGATCTATTTAAGGCGAATCTCGGAAAATGAAATACGGTTCAATATTGACCTAATCGCGCGGTCTTTTCTAGTCAACATTTTATAATTTTCTGAAAATATGTTTGGATATTTCACCAAACGAAGGATGATTTGATACTTTGTTAGGACGAAAAAGTTATCCATAAACAAAAGCCTGGACACTTAATTCTAAAGACAGAAAGATAATTGATAATAACATTGTTCAGGCAAAGAAATAGACAGAGAAAACATATGACAAAGAAAAATGCCAAGTCAACAGTTATCAAAAGTATATATTTACTCCGATTTGTAATCAATATTCAACAGAAATTCCTCTAAGAGATTGCAGTTTCATATTTCAAGTTTTGATAAATACAATCTGATAATGCTTAAGTACAGTAGTATAGTTTATAGACATCCGCGCAATTATCACAAAATGCTTCATTATTTCGAAATAAATTTATTTCTCGGTGCGCACCCCTCCAGTTTTTCCTGGGGCCACGGTTTATACACTCCGCAAAAGAAGTAGCAGCAGTTCCGTTAGTCTCACAACGCGTTTTACGAATAGATTTTAGCTCGAATTCTCGAACGAGATTTTCGAAGATTCGTCTTAAAACTGAAAAATCTATGTCGTCTGTCGTCTGTCGTCTGTGATCTACAAACTACTGGATATTTTCAAACCAAATTTTGTGATTTATGTGATTGGAGGACATCGTCTTGGTGAAGGTCCATGACAGAGCATGTGATTAGCAGACTAAGAAAATTTAAATACTGTACACAGATTAACTTCAAAAACTCTTAAGTAGATCCGCGGAAAAATTCGTTCTATAGAATAAAAGCTAGCATGATAGAAAAAATCCCATGGAGCCAATGAGAACATTCATTGCATTATTCTTTAACGAAATATTTTTGTACCAGTTTAAATTTATTAAGGCTAGTAAAGAAACTGGGTGTGTACAAAAAATACAACCGCATACGTTGCGAGGTTAATCACCTCGCAACGTATGCATACGTTGCGAGGTGATTAACCGTAACGTATGCGGTTGTATTTTTTGGTTTTAGTTCTAGTTTGTTTGATGCTCAATACTATATTTAATAAGTTTTACAATATATTTTAAAATAAATTCTCTTCAACAATTACAATTGATATTTTTATGGCAACAGGCAATAATGTTGGTTAATATAGATCTTTAGCATATACTCTTTATATATAGTTAGATCATCCATTACGAAGAAATACACATACCCACGCGCGGACTTCCCATCAAACAACATACTACTCATAGCAGGAGTCAGAATCAATGAAAGGCAGTCAAAACAACTCCTCGGTGTAAAATAGATCTTGAGAAAGTCAAAGATAATTTATAAGATATAAGATAATAAATAAGAACGGCAGTAATAACCGATATCAGCCGGAAAAAAATTAGATGACAATTTACCAACATTGCAGATGCAGACATAACTGGTCTATGGAACTAAATGACAGGTATTATGATAAACAGCACAGAAAATAAAATAGGTTTTAAAACAAAACATCAAAAAACAAAATGGATGACGGACGAAATCCTGCGTTGATTTTTCGAATTTGGAAAAAATAAACACTAAGTTTACGATTTGTTTTCAGAAAAAATGTATTATTTATTTCGAGCATGTTATTAGAGGCGCTTTCGTTTAGCATTACTAGTCGCCCCCGTGGCGTGCAGTATCGCTCAGGCAGGGCTCAGGTCTTGCGGTTGTGCGCCGCCGGTTGTAAGGGCCGAGATAGAATTGTGCGCATCGGAAGCAACACATAGAACAAGAGACAATAAGCCCGTACTAGTCCAGAATGATAAACGAAAACAGCTTAGAAATGAGAAAAAAATCTCATAACAGAAATAGCACTTTGTAGTATACTTCAATTTAAAAAAAGTACATTCGATGCAGGTAACGTGTGATTTTTGTTGACAATATCGAGAATAGTTATAAAAATAAATTATTTGGAATTAAACATTAGGAATGCATACAGATTCGCAAATCAATCGCTAGAATTTTTTTTTAAATAATGAAAAATGGAAAATGATATGGAAAAAACATAATAATAAATCTATTGTAATTATTATGATATGTATAATAAAGTAATGTCTGGCCACATGAACTTTTTTACTTAATTATACGAAACATGACAAATTATTGTAATAGTGAATGTGGAATTAATGGAGGTACTAGACGAACTGGATACGGCAGCAGATATGTGGATCATCGGGGGCGACTGGAATGTGAGGGTGGGGGAGCTGGAAGGAGGGATCGGAGAAGACGGTGACTGGAGAGAAAGGTGCTCCCAGGATAAAGTGACCAACCAGGAGAGTAGAGAATGGATGCAATGGGTGAGAAAGTCAGGATGGGATGTGCTCAACGGTTGCTGTGAAGGGGACTGGGAAGGGAAAAAACGTTCTGCGGACAAGGAGGAGGCTCGGTTTTGGACTACGTGGTGGTCAAAGGGATCGAAAGGGAAGAGTTGGTGTGCTTCAAGGTGGAAAACGTAGGGGGATCGGATCATGTACCGGTGGAGGTGGTCGTTAGGGTGTGGAACGTTGGGAAGGGAGAACAGAGGAAGGGGCAGCAGAGGTTTGGATGGAGCGAGCCGGATTTGGATGCATATGAGAAAAAGCTAAAACGCGTCAAGTGGGAGGATGTGCATTCGATGCTCCAGTTGGAGAGAGTGACGGTGGCTGCATTGGAGAAGAAGAAGAGTGGGGGGCAGAGGGAGAGTTGCTTTGACGAGGAATGTAGGGTGAAGAAGACAAGCTGGCGAAGAGCAATGGCGAAGTGGAGAAATGGGAGAGCTGAAGTGGAAAGGGCCAATCAGGCGAAGAGGGAGTTCGAGAGAACCTGCGAGAGGAAGAAGATAGAGGAGTTGCAGAAGGTAGAAACGAGGTTGAGGGAGTGTGTGACAGATAAAGGGTTGTGGGAAATTCTGAGGGGAAGCGTAAAAAAGGGCAAAGTTAGCATAGAGCTCGCAGAGTGGGAGAAGAGCTGTGGAGAGATGGCGGGGTCAGAGGTGGATTTAGGGAGTCCGAGACCGGTGGTAGGAAGGGAGGCGTTTTCGCGGGAAGAGGTCGACGTGGCCATAGGGCAGCTGAAACTGGGAAAGGCGGCGGGGGAAGATGGGCTGAAGGCAGAGGCCTTCAAAAGATTACCAGAGGAAGGAAGAGATAAGTTACTGCAGGTTTTGAATAGAGTCTGGAGCGGTGAGGAAGAACTGCCGGAAGAGTGGCGTGTGGGGGTGGTGGTCCCGGTGCATAAAGGGGGAGCAGCATCGGTCGTAAATAATTATAGGGGTATTACCGTTATGAATGCGGGGTACAAAGCGATGATGACAATTGTGAAAAATAGACTAGCGAGAGAAGTGGATAGAAAAGGGCTGCTGCCGGAATTCCAGCGGGGTTTCAGAAAGGGAAGAGGGACGAGGGAGCAGATTTTCACGCTTGCGAGAATGGTGGAGGAAGCGTTGGAGTGCAAAGGGAGAGTGTATGCGGTGTTTGTGGATTTGAAAGCGGCGTATGATTCAGTTCCTAGAGGAAAGCTCGTGGAGTGTATGGATAGATTGGGGATGGAAGATGAAAGTGTGGAGTGGGTGAGAAGTATATATAAAGAGACGTGGGCAAAATCGAGAGTGAATGGAGAAGTGTCTGAGAAGTTTAGGGTGAATGTGTGTGTAAGGCAAGGGTGCCCGCTAAGCCCCCTCCTGTTCAATCTATAAACAAGCGAGTTGGAGGCGGTGCTGAGGAGAGGACAGACTGGAGGGGTCGTGGTGGGGAGAACCAAGCTGTGGATGCTGGCATATGCGGATGACATAGTATTAGTAGCCAAGAGAGTGGAAGAGATGCAAGAAATGTTGGAAAGAATGGGAAGGTACATGGATAGGAGAGGGCTAGTAATGAATGTGGAGAAGACTAAATGGATGATGTTTAGGAATAGGGGTAGAAGGGGTAGAGTGGAAGAGCTGAAATGGAAGGGAAGGATGATTGAGAGAGTGAATGTCTTTAAATATTTGGGTTTCTGGTTTGACAGTGGAGGAGGATTTAGGGTGCATGTGGAAAGTATGCAAGCGAAAGCGAGAATGGCTTGGGGAATAGCGAGAAGGAAATGGGAGAGGTTGTGGGGAGGTAACTTCGTAATGGCGTGCAAGATCTGGGATGCGTGTGTAAAACCTATTCTGTTGTATGGAGTGGAAGTGTGGGGATTGCGTGAGTGGGATGTGATAGAGAGAGAGCAAGGTGTGCTCCTGAAGAGTCTGCTGGGTTTCGAAAGTTCGACACCGAGAGCAGTGCTGTTGCAGGCGACGAATCGTATGAGTATGTGGTGGGAGTCGTGTGTAAGGGTTGTGAAGTTTGAAGAAAGATTGCAGGAATTGGGCGAGGAAAGACTGGTGCGGGAGGTATGGATGAGGTGTAAGAGTAGGAGGGAGAGTAGGAGGGAGAGTGGTTGGAGAAAGGATAGAGGAAGGATGTATGAAAGATGGGTATGTCTGAGGTGTGGGTAGAGGAGAAGCTGAGAGAAATGAGAAGCCTAGGAACTGAGGTAAGAGAGAGATTGAGAGATACTGAGTGGCAAGAACGGCAGACTAGAATGAATGAGAGCTCTTACAACTCTGGCTACGTAGAGTGCAAGTGAGTGGGAGACTCCCGAGTTACTTAGCTAGGGGTGAGTGGAGCAGGGAGGACAAGGTATGCATGGCAAGAGCGAGGTGTGGGTCAGACGAGAGAGGGAGGAAAGTGTGGATGTGTCTAGGGTACACCGCGTGTGCGCTGTGTAGTAAGGGAAGCGACACGTGGTGGCACGTTAGTGAAGAATGTGAGGGTGTTAAAGCAGAGTGGGTGGGAGACTGCAGAAAGCTGAATGAATGGTTATGCGAGGATGGGGAAGGCGTGAAAATCTGCAGGAGGCTGACGTGGGAGAGGAAAGTGGCAAGGGCAAAGGGAGCGGCGATAGATGAGGGTAATTTGTAATTTTTTGCGGAGTAGTACTTTTATTTATATTTGTATTTTTATTTTTATTTTTGTATATTTTTGTTGAGGTTTGTGATGTGGAGGGGCAGTGAGGGAAATGCCAATAAAGGTCTTTTTTTTTAATAGTGAATACCAACAAAAAAGGACGAAATCAAGCACAGTCACATTGAAAATATGTGTCCTTTCGTATGATTATGTTTTATTCTTACTCACGCTTACGTTTTGCAATAAGATGATGTATGTTCATGCCGCGCTATAATTTTGTGTAACTCTTGACTACTACCTGAATTCGATGCGAAGCATCCTGAGCGTATTGTTATTGATTGTATCACGATACATCGATTTATTTATGTATTTATTTATAATTAAAATAAATCATATATAGTACAACAATTACAATGCCAAACTAGTAAACATACATCATTCAAAATCAATCAAACAAGTGTAAATAAAAGTGAACCAAACACTAATTGTTCAATCACCGGTTGCGATTTGCATGTGCGTAAAGTGTACATGTCGACAGGTGGTTTGCTATTATGATTTGTAACTGGATACGCAAAGCATTGTGAGTCGAACAAATTGTTCGTACGTGATAAAAGAAGAATGGGCGCTGGGAAGTGCAAAAGCTGCAGCCGCTATTATATTTGCACAGATGCCACAATGCCCGCAGAAATATACAATAAAAGCTATTCGTGTATCAGATGTTGCGTATCGCGCAAAGTTTTTTTTTGTATTGTTCGAAAGTTTTGCAACGCGACATTAATCAATACACTTTACATAATAGGAGCGTTTAAATTCACACTGTGATAAGGCAGTTAAATATGCGCAATTTGCGTGTTAATTAATTGCAAACGTCTGAATTGTTTTTTTCTAATTTATAGGGTATCATTAAACTGAAACTGGTTAACGAGCGTTTGAGAAAAAATAATTATTTTCAGGTTTGGGAAGGTGGATCTATATTTTAAGAAAATCAATCTTATTTACCTCGATTTATTGGCCAAATGATACCTATATTTGAGCTTGTGAGAATGAAAGTGGCGTAAGCCACATTTGAATAGTCTTGAAAAGAAGAATATTTTGCATTTGATATTTATGTAAAATTTATTTTTACAATTGAATACATCAGGGATGTCGAACCTATGGCACGCGTTCCATAAGTGGCACGCATGATAACATGTTAGCAAGTTTTTTTCTTCGTTTTTGAAACAAGCTCAAGCAATTGAAAATAAAAATATCCACTCAACATTTTTCCAAAATTGAATGGTGGAAATAACATTGTTCAGGCAAAGAAATAGACAGAGAAAACATATGACAAAGAAAAATGCCAAGTCAACAGTTATCAAAAGTTTTGTCTCGTGCGCAGAATGATGAAGCTTGTACTGCTCTAAAAGGCATCTGGATTTTACTCCCACCGCGGTCTATAACCACATTTGCTTAAGGGTTGTGGCATAAAAAATCTGCTTTATTTGCAAAAGTATACAACTTGTGAAATATATATATATATATATATATATATATATATATATATATATATATAATATCCTTAACTGATTATTCGTTATTAATTGTTACCTTCCGAATACAGCACTGCTGTATAAGTAAGGTATTGTTTTACAAGTTTTCTATAAAAGTCAATTAAATAAAGTTACCAATAAAAAAGTTATTAACTATAACCGCATAATTAAACCCCTTTTCCACGCGCCATATTTATATCAACCTATTTGTTTCCACGCCATTAGTTTGATCCTGCCATAATGCAGTTGTCAAATGCGCGTGTGGTATTTTTTCCGTTTAACATGCGACGCCACACACATGCACCAAATAAGATATTATCTAATGTGGATACAATTTAAATTCCCTCCGTCAAAATCCGTTCCGAGTTTCAATTATAGCTTCATATTTTTCCGGCGAACCGTACCGCAATCGTTAAGAATATTAAACACTCACTAGCTAGCTTGAATGCACTGGGGAGTGAAATAAAACGTAACAAAAGTGCGAGCGTGACTGTAGGCACGGAGAGTAATTCTTATTATAATACTAATTACAGGCGCGCGCTGAATAAATTTGGGAATTAAAAGTCTTCTTCATTCTTAAATAATACTGGAAAAAGTTATAAATGTATATAATTTAGGAAATGAAATTTGGGCACGTATTTTAAATGGCCACTAAGTTTATTGCAGCGAAGTGAATAATAAAATGTAATAACTGGGAACGTGACTGTAGTCACATAGGGGTAAAAAAGGTATATTTTTATAATTCCATGCCAACGCTGAATAAATTTATTACACTCGGCTAGATTATTTAAGAGCAAATAACTCGAAAGTAAATATATACTCCGTTATTAAAATGTCACTTTTACTAATTTTTATCGATATAGCTGTCGTAACCATACTGTCGAATTGAAACTGCTTTCATAAAAATGAAAAAGGTAGCCGGGATATAAAATTAGAACAAGAATGCTGAAATACTACATATTATGTATGCTATTATACCGAATGGACAGTAAAAGCAGAAAATAACAAGACATTTAATTTGACTACAAACATTTCTCTCTCAATATGACTACACACACGAACTGAAAGGGAGTTTGAGCTTGGGTAGTTTTCGAAAAACGAAAAAAACAAGGATCGTCTCATATCGACGGTGTAGCGCAATCCGTTCTTTTTAACAAAAGGTCCTAACTGATTTAAAGGACTTAGGGCCGGTTCTACAATTGTATTTAACTGGAGAATAAGAGTATTCGTGGAATAAGTTTGAGAAATTAACGCCAATATGTCAAACTTATTCCACGAATAACCTTATTCCCAGTTAAATGTCAATTGTAGAACCGGCCCTTAAAGGACTTAATAAACAAAAGTAAAAGGGCCAATCTACAGGGGCCAATCTGCGGCTTCGTCTTAATTCTTCATTTAATAATAGTTTTGATATAGATATTCTATAAAGCCCGTATGACATTATCTAGTTTCTTATATCGTTTTCGATGCAGACACAAATTACATAGTGTCATACACACATGTAGAAAATGATAAATTCACTTAACAATAACAACACCGTAGTACACAATGTTAATTTTCTATTTAGAAATAGTTATACAGTTATAAAATATATATATATATATATATATATATATATATATATATCAATTCTTATATATTAAACGATATAGGAAACTAGTTAATGACTTACGAGCTTAAGGAAATCTAACTATATAGAACGCTTATCATAAACTACACCCACGGCGACTTTTTCTTATTATTTATTTATTATTATACCTCCAGTACATTCGATACAATACAGTAACAAAAAATATGATAGAGGTTATGATTAGGTTCGGGTTAGTAGATTGATGGACCGGGGGGTCTTCCACTCTATTAGTATTTATAATAAAAGATTATAAGTCCTTTAAATCAGTTTGGTCCTTTTGTTGAAAAAGCATATTAGTCCTTCCTGCGCTACACATTCGATATGAGACAATCCTTTTTTTATCATTTTTCGAAAACTACCCAAGCTCAAACTCACTTTCAGTTTTATACAAACACACACGAACAAGTTATATTGATTAATATTGAACATGAAAGGAACATATAACATGTAACATCTGAATGACCCATAATTACTTTACATGCCAATTGTATATTGAATATTTTTTGCTCTGATGACCCATACACATCATATTACAAAAGATAGTTATAGAACCTTTTGAATGGTTGAAACTTCTATTTCGTACAATAAGTATAAACGCACCCAATTAATCGCTGTTTAAAAAAGAATGTATATAACGATCAATGTGCACGAAAAACCATTTTCCGCTGCAGATGTAATGACCAGCATACAATTGGTATAATGACAATAGGCTTGGTAATCAGCGTGATTTATGGCCCACGTTCCGGTTGCTTTTATGAGAACGTTATTAGGCCCAACACCCCAAACATACGTGCGTAATGCGCACGAGAGGCGGGTTTTGTGGTCACGATAAGGAAATAAGCCACGCTTTGGCATACTTTGATGGTGGCATGAGGATATATGGGAATTTTCGAAATTCTATAGGGCTATTATAGGAAGTTAATGCGGGCGATATTATATACGAGCGGTGACGTTTTGATGGATCTAAATTCTTAATACACATTCTGTTTCAAATTATACAGTTACTTTTTGGAATATAAACCAACCAACTGCAACTATTTAGGTATATCATAAACATAAAACTAGGATTTGTGTGAGTTTCTACACAAACCCTAGATTTATTTTTATGATATACCTAAATAATTGCAGTTGGTTGATTTATATTCCAAAAAAGTAACTTATAATTTTAATATATAATATATATATATATATATATATATATATATATATATATATATATATATATATATAATATTTAAGAACTATTATTTATCTTTGCAGTAATTTTATGTACGTCTTAAGTTGAGGTCTCAGTATTTTATTATATAGGACTTGCCAAAAGTCCCGGGACAGAGTTCTACATTTGAAACGAGTGAAGAAAAAAATGTGGGGATCACTAAAGAGTCATAAAAACTACATTCGTAGATAATTTAGAACTTCCATGCAACATGCAACGTGGAGTTTTTAGGGCATGACCACCCCAATATTTTTAAATGGCTACCCCCGTCGAGTTTCACCTTATTTGAAAGGTACTTATCTTCTTTTATTATTTAGTTAAAACTAACTTAATTTATAAAATTTGCGTTTATCAACCCTAAAAATGGCGCAAAAATTGACAGAAAAAGAAAGAATCACTCTTTTAATGATTTTTTAAATTTTAATGATTTGGAAAATCGCATACTTGAAGAAACCACCCCAATAGCACTAGGGATATACTCCTTGATGGTTCAAAATTCCATTGCGAGCGTTTGGGTCATTGCGAGACCGAAGAAGGTCGCCAATTTGAACAATTGTTATAAAAATCGTAATAAACGCGCAAAAAAAAACATTAAAATATTTGTTTCCTATTTGGTAGTCAATCCCTCTTAATTCTTTAAAGAATTAATATACACCGGTGTGAAGTTAAACAATTCCGATAATTTCGGGTTTTGGTTTATGGAAATGTGTTTCTTTTTTCATTATTCATTTTCTATTTTCATTTTAGATCATTTCAACCATTTCTTTTAAGTGCAATTCATCTTTATATTCATCTTTCTTTTTATAAATAAATAAAACTATTTCTGTCAACTATTATAATTAATACTTTTTTAGAATTGCCGTGAAAATTAACGTACAAACTTACATTAAATTAAATAGTGTATATTGTCTTATGTTTGCATCGCTATATATCTCGTTTTATTTTTCAGAGTCAAACTAATTAATTTAATGTGATACAGTATAAATTATTTAAAAACTAAAACTATGGTTTTCAAACTGATTTGCCTCGCTCAATCTTAATTTACTAAAAACACACTGTAATCAGTTAAAATACAACCAACTCTAAAATGAGATAATTAATAACGGGATCATTAAATAAAACGAAAGATCATATTTTCACAGCCACGTTCTCCAATTACGTCTGCGAGCTAAACAGTGTTTACCCAAGAACACAGACGAACCGCCCGCCCGCACAACAGCCCCCCGAGATGATTTATAATGATCCATACAAAAACATATGAATGGAAGTCTATATTTAGTAAGTTATTCATAAATGATGGTCGAGTGTCTATAGAAGTCACACATAACATAGTAGTCTCCGTGGGAGTCGCGAAAGCGTTATAAGCGCTCGGAATCGATCACGGGCGCCAAATGCAAATGGGGGGCGGCGAAATTTCATCAATCATACAGAGCCGGCATATTTTCGACGCCGTTACGCATGTTAAAAGTGTTGTGTTGGGCCTGTAATATATTTTATGAATAAATGATGGGAGAGGTCGCGCGCCATTTGTTTACACTGTAGTAGAGTTCATTTCGGCCTGGTGGTACATAAAAATAAATCCCCCGAGCTGATAAGATAGAAGACACGTAAATGGAAGATAAACAAGAAACTCGGTGCTAGCTGCGTGCTTTTCTTAGAAACAAGGGGACGTTAACTTTGGCACGTTTGGGGACGCTTTTTTATTTTCACACTTGACTTGATTGATAGTATTTTCTTACTAAATATATTTTGTATATATAGAGGATTTCGGTTAATTGAGACGCTAGGAAATAGAACATTTCGCTCCCAATGCGCACAATTCTACCTCGTCCCTTACAACCGGTGCACGACCGAAAAACGGCGATACAGCACGCCACAGGGCGGTTAAACGAAAGCACCTTATATTACATTGTATACTCACTTAATATTTTTAGCATGAACTTTAAAATTTACTATTATCGATAAGGAATATCAAATTATTGCCTATTACTCACGTATTTTATGTGGTTAAGAAGTAGTTAAATGTGTACATACCTGAAACAAACAAAATATTATTAGTATATATAAATTTAACGGAATTACATTATAATAAAAATATAGTTCAGTCCAACAGATTAAACATAGGAAAGAGTTTCCTATCCTTTTTCGTATTTTATATATATATATATATATATATATATATATATATATTTGTGAATACTCCTCCGGTGGGAATCGAAAAAAAATTAATTTTTAGAGTACTCACATTTACCTATTTACAGCCTCACATTTGGCAATATTAATACACGCCAAACTATATAATATTGAGATATATATCACCATTTGTTTATATATATATATATATATATATATATATATATATATAAACAAATGGTGATATATATCTCAATATTTATAATGACATAATGACAGACAATAAACAAATTAATAATAATACAAATACTGAAGTCATAAAAAGCTAGTAACCGGAGACAGGAATACGTGTGTACATTGAGCATCGTAGGTGGCACTGCTCTAATTTCTTTGAATCATTTTTGTGTTTCCTTTTCTGTTTAATGTATGAAACATTCGAGATGAATGTTTTGTCTGTACAAGAAAAATAATACTTATTTCTGGAGAAGCTAGAGGAAGTGTAGCGCTAGACATTCGCCTCTACGCAGAACGACATCCAGGAGAAATAGTTTCCTCGAGATGTTTATTGCACCGCTTTGTGCAACATATAAAAAAAGGGATAAGTTCAAAAAAATAAAAGAAATCGTCAGAGAACTGTCGCCAATGTTGGCGTAGTGAATCATAGCCGCAATGAAATATAATCCACTCCGCCGCAATGGAGGTTATATTGGACCTGCCTCCACTTCACATCAAAGTGAAGACAGAGGCCAAGATAGCAATCTACAGAACTAACGCCATGGGGAAGTCATACGACTCATTCATAGAGCACACCCATCTAGCGTTAGGTAAAAGCGAAGAATACATTCTAAGAATGCGTCCCGAACAGGACAATAACAATAAATACACTTCACATGATGAAACCTTACAAGGTAGTAATATCAGATAGGGCAGAACGGCAAAAACTCAAAGGATCAATCTGGTTTACCGATGGATCTAAATCCAACAAAGGAATAGGAGTGTATGAGAGCAACTCGGCAAGAGGCACAAGACTCCAATTTGGCGAGCATACTTCCGTATTCCAAGCAGTTCCAAAACTCTATTAGAAAGAAACTATACTAAGAAGAAAATCAATATTGTGACAGAATGTCAAGCAATGCTGAGAGCTCTAGACTCCAGCGTGAATAACTCCAGAGTTGTCATAGAATGCATTGAAGACCTGATGATACTGGGAGCCCGAAACAAAATAACACTTGTGTGGGCACCGGGACATCAGGGAATCAAAGGCAACGAAAAAGCGGATACATTGGCAAAAGAGGCGAGCGAATTAAAATTCATTGGCCTCAAACCAACCTGTGGGATACCATTTAGAACCGCAAGGAATAGCTTGAGAAAGCACCAAAGAAACCGCCACAGCCGATACTGGGAAGCCCAAACTGGAATGAAATACTCGAAGAGGTTCATTAAGGCTCCCAGTACGGAGGCAACGGAAGAAATCCTAAAATTAAATAGGAACCAATTAAGAAATGTCGCAGGACTCCTAACAGGACACTGCGCATAAAATAAACACCTAGACACTATGGGGATAGACAAATCACCAACGTGCAGAGGCTGTGGGGAAGAAGAAGAAGCCCCACTACATGTAATAACTAGCTGCGAGGCATTCAACTCAGGTAGGAAAAAGATGTTTGGTTCAACGCGAATAAAACTAAAAGACACATAGCTCATGAATGAGGAGCACAAAAGGCCAACCGTGGCCGCAGTGCAGTGGGATGCTACAGCGAAACCAGACCCTTCAGGAAATTTTAAATAAATGGTGTGGCATTATAAGAGGAAAAATAGTCGGACCTTTTTTTTTGAAGGCACAATAACATGGGTTCTGTTAAAGTTCTGGTTCTGGTAAAAAGGCATACTGTTTTTTTTTTCAGAAAAGAATTGCTGATCCTGCTACCTATAGCGTAAAGGTTTTCATGTATGGTATCAGCACGATGTTTGCCCTGCTCATTACTCCCAAATTGCTAGAGATTTATTAGACTTGGGTTTTCAAGGACGATGGATAGGCCGCGGAGGGACAGTGCACTGGCCTGCCCGATATCCGGATCTAACATCTCCCGACTTTTTTCTTAAGGGATACATAAAAAACATTTATCAAGATATCCCCACAACCCTCGAAAATATGCGAGAAGCGTACGTAATATGTGCGATTGAATTCTAATTGAAATGCTTCTGCACGCACATGAATCCTTTAGAAGAAGGATTTAAGCGTAGACCTATTGAAGACGAACGCCAATTTAACCACACAAATGCTACTCCCCAACCTCAATCAAATATGAGAACGAGAAAAAATTCATCAGTTCCAGTGATTTAAGGTCGTTTTAGACAAGACAATTTCTTAGCACAAAAGTTGTTCAAGAAATTAATTCATATATTCTCCTCCCATACAATTTGTCCTTGACAAATAGAACGCGTTATATTTTTCCATTCGATCTACCATCCAATTCAATATTTCAAATAATTTGCTGTATGATACGAGACAATTTAGATTGTCTCGTATCATGACTAACTTTTGAGTCAAGAAATTGTCTTGTCTAAAACGACGGTTATACGAATTTATGTCACATATTCTAGCCAATAAATCGCTTAAATTTATCATCAACGAATAATTTTATATGAAAAATAATAAATGTGTTCTTCAATTTCGAAGAAATTATCGCTGATATTCTATAACGGAAGTATATATTTTCGACGTAATGAACACTCTTAAAAAAATATATTATATATTATAGAATACTATATAAAGTGACTATTTGTATACTTCTCTCAAAACATTATCAAATGTAATATTGTAACGGTGAGCATATGTCCTTTATTTAACAGGACAGTCCTTTATTTCCAGTTAAAAGTAAGCCCATTAGAAGTATGCATTTCCGTCAAATACAACTTTCAAATGAAATGTGTAGAATTTTATGACTTCTCAACGTATTTATTATTATTATATATGTAATATTGTATGCTACTATTTTCGTAATAAATAAACTTACGAATTTTATAAGATATTTTTTATTTTCTTCGATATTTCCTTTACCAAGAAAATATGGTCACCATATTTACGATGAGCATATTTTTTTGGTAAAATAAAGGTTATATAATTTCTGTGCGCTCTGCTTCTTATTCTTGTTCGTCTAACTATGCTGCAACTACATATTTAGACGAACAAGAATATATTATATAAAACATATTTTCATATTCCTGCTGGTTTCCGTTATAATTGACTATCTCAAGATAAATGGACCACCCTGTATATATTCTATGTAATTATACTTATTATAGTCTAATTTGTGACCATATTTACGGTGACCATATTTTTTTTGGTAAAATAAAGGATATATAATTTCTGTGCGCTCTGCTCCTTATTCTTGTTCGTCTAACTATGCTGCAACTGCATAGTTAGATGAACAAGAATAAGAAGCAGAGCGCACAGAAATTAAATATTCTTTATTTTACCCAAAAAAAAATATGGCTAAGAAAACAATAGACAATAAAACGATCCTACTAACGCTTTTTTTGTCGCCATTTTACGAACAAAACTGTCAGTAATAAAAATATTTATCATGACATGTACTGATATCAAAAAGTCACAAATGTCAGGTCGGTTGGCTTCAAAACATTATTTTTGTAAATATTGGATTGTTAAGGCGTCTACTTTGTGATAATTCATTTTAATGGATAAATAAAACGATTTTTTACTTTGTTTTTATCACACTTCAGTTACACTTTGCAACTAGTTTCGGCTAAGCTTAGCCGAAACTAGTTGCAAAATGTAACTGAAGTGTGATAAAAAACAAAGTAAAAAATCGTTTTATTTATCCATTATTTTTGTTTTTATATTATAGGGATGATTGAATATTTGGTTTGTTTTTCACTTTTCCAGGGAAAAATTATTATTTTAGTTGTTGTAGATTTAAGAATCATGTATTATTTATATTGTAAATAATATATACTTACAATATAAACAATATATGATTCTTAAATCAACAAACTAAAATAATAATGTACAAAACGTATTTTTCGTTTTTAATACTGTACTAAATGTTTCCCTATACAAATATTGGATTGAATCAGCATCTACTTTGTGATAATTCATTATAATAAATGTTTGCGAATATTTTCGGCTACGCTCTAGCCATTATCAAGCTAATGGCTAGAGCGTAGCCGAAAATATTCGCAAACAGTAATAAACAAGTGATAAAAAACAAAGAATTTTTTTTAATTTATTTATTTTATTTGTTTCGCTATACTATAAAAACGCAGACAATTTTTTGAAGCCGACCGACCTGTCATTTATGTTTTCTTTTGTTGCCAGTTCAAATTTGGGTTTCGAGTTCCCACCGAGATGTTTAGTATATATATATATATATATATATATATATATATATATATATATATATATATATATATAATAGTAAGTAATAGATATGTTTTAAATAAAGTTTTGCTTTTATTACAATTAAAAATGTAGTTACCATTATATTAAAAGCAAGAATATGTCTACTCTGCTAATTAAAAATCATACCGTCAAACGGTGCGTATTTCACCTAGTTACTAATAAATTAATGTGACCAATGATTGAAGTTCTAACTTCATATAAGCGTGATAGCCAATTAATTAGGACACAATTCGTTAGTCCCGATATTTTCCAACAAACTGTTCTACTGTAACATGTTTTTCCACACCGAAAAATCAGAATCGACTTTTCACATGAATAGGGGAATTAAATCACAACAAATATGCCGGCTCATGCAAAAAATGTCGT
This sequence comes from Lordithon lunulatus, assembly GCA_963942505.1. Lineage (NCBI taxonomy): Eukaryota > Metazoa > Arthropoda > Insecta > Coleoptera > Staphylinidae > Lordithon > Lordithon lunulatus. The sequence continues at coordinate 57,166,333 of OZ012667.1, read as the reverse complement.
TAGTGTAGGGGAGGCTGCAAATGCGAGATTGCAATAGAATTGCGCTCTTTTCATGCATGAAGTATTGATTGGTAATTACATTTTTACAAACTACAAAGCTAGTATATCAGTTTGAAATTGGATTTTAGTTATGACAGCTCAAACTCTAAAATCCTTTGAAAGTTAAAAAAACTTCGATATTTGTAGGGCTATCAGCCGTAAGGCTTTTCCGCCGGTCAAGGGAGAAGCTCAGACGAGTTTAATCACCCGGTATTTACCCTTACTTCACAGAAAACCTCTCAAAAACTCTGAAAGGTAATTCGCGAAAATTCGAACTCAGGCTCTCCAATGCTCAGTACGAGAGGGACGACGCCTCTGACCACTCGGCCACTTAAATGCCTTTTGAAAATTATTATATCAAGTTTATTGGTTCAATAAAATGGAAAATGCTCGCACATTAACTTTAACTAAACTACAAAAATTATAAACTAAACGAAAACTAGGACTCGAGAAATTATAAAAAATAGGGAAGGAGTTGTAGAATTATAGTGAGCATTTAAGAATACAGCAGAGGTAGTTATAGGGAATTGTAGTGAGCATTTAAGAATACAGCAGAGGTAGTTATAGGGAACTATAAAGACCATAAAGAAACTAGGCATTGCAAAAAATGGATGACTACAGAAATGCTTATGGCACAACTTTGAATAGAAAATACTAACACTGATGGATATAAAATACTAATAAATATAATTATATATAAATCATCTCTATTGGGCTATCGATCCCCTTAGGGGTCTTTCTGCCTGTTTTATGTTTACATGTGTACATTGCGTAGTGTAAAATGTAATATAAGTAATATAGTATAATAAATAAAGTATAAAAATAAGTTGACTAAAAAAAATAAATGTAATAATATAAATAAACTCAAAGTAGAAGGTGTCCCAAATTATTATTCAACAAATACTAATTTAATTCTGGTAGTTCATAGTAGTTTATAGCCTCTATTATATGGTCTAAGCTTAGGGTTTGAAATAGGATTCGTAGAGTGTCTCAGTCGGGTGCATTTTTTTAGTACGTCTGTGTTGTCTTGCTATGCATAGTTCGTTCAATATTATCCTGTTGAACTCTTTCTCTTGGAATCTTCTTCGCAGTCGTTCGAGTCTCTCTTGGATAGAGATGATCTTGGTCGAGTTATATAGATTTGTGTTGGAAATATTGTCAGGTGGGTTGTTGGGTTGTCCAAGTGTGGTGATCAGTCGTAGTGTTTTCCGTTCTGTTATGTCAATTATCTTCTTACAGTTGTCTCGCGCGTTCTTCAGTATAATCTGTTGGCCTGCAGATGGATTTGTAAATATTGGTCGCGATGTTCAAAGAAATGCCTTTGTTCCCGTATGTTAAACATCGAAAATGTTTCACTCGTTTGGTGGCTTCTATTCTTATTTTCTTTACATGTTTGTTGAATTTTAGATGGTTGTCTATACTCATCCCTAGATTAAATATAATTAATTGCTAAACAAATGAAAGTATAATTATATTTTGCATTATCATTTGTTATGCCTCCCTCCACTTAGTTTCCATTATTTGTAATCAATGATTGTCAATTGATATTGTTTATTATTGGATGGTATTTATTCTGTGGTTTTTATTCGATGGGTTTTAATAGAGTTCATTTAATCGATAGGTTTTATTAGATTCGATAACTTTATCATTTCAAGCTATGAATAGTTCAATAATTTTTATTTCATAGCCCCTATCGCTACTAGCGATTGTGGTTTTAAAGTTAGAAGGAAAGTTCAGGATTGGCGGCTAGTTCATAATTATTGATGTACAAACCAATTAGTAGTAGTAGTTATTATATATATTATATTATATATATATATATATATATATATATATATATATATAATATTATATTACATATATTATATTATATATTTGTTACAGTTTTGTAACTGGGCATCGACTTTCAAGTACAAATCAATTATCTTATTAATTCGTATTTGTTTAGTTTAAATTCAGAAGAAAAAACAATAGATAATGTAATTTATCTATACTGTACATCTCTATTGTTAATAATGCAATTAAACGAAACAAATACGATTTAGTAAGATTAATTATTTATATGTTGACAGAATCCTACTAGTCAACATCTAAATAATGAATGAAACATACGCCTCGTTATATTTACTGGACATAATTCTTAAATCAGTTGCGGAAAAAACAAGCAGTTTAACCTTAATATTGTTTACACTTTTTTTTTCTGCGAAGATTAAATAAGACGCATATTATGAACTGACCTTTCTATTCCAAACCGCAGGAAAACACACCTATCATCACGGGAAAACTCCACACACAATCACAAGTCACAAAATAACCACACCACGGACATACACACGCACACACACACTGCAATCACTTCCGCGCCGCGCAGCGCGAAAGTCTTAAGAGCACTGCCGCAATAAAATCAAAGGTCGCGGTTTCGCCGGTCGAATCAAAGATATCGCGAGTTTATAGTGGTGGGACAGGTACGGGACGACCTTGATCTGAGCACGGCTGGAAGAACGACTGTTTGTTTATTATTCATGCGCCGGGAAGTGAATAATAATAAAAAACATAAAGAGCTAAAGAAAATTTAATGAAATAAACAGGATCACTCTAATTGGAATATATAAACAAAATTGTCATTAAATTGCGCTTTAATTAGTGCTAACTAGTGGTTGGTAAACCACACGTAAAATCTGTAAATATGTTTAATTAATTATAATCATAAACATATACACAAATAAAACTATATTTATAGGGTTATCAATAATTTCAAGAATCGAATTTTTTTTTCAAGAGTTGATGTTCTCGATTCTTACCCCAGTATTCACTGACGTTCCATAAATCTATAAGGCACCTTACACGATCAATAATGTCAATAGTTTAAAATAATGACAGTATTACTGTTCAATAATATGTTTAAAATGTTCATTATTCTAAAATATTGACAGTGTTACTTATCGTGTAAGCTATAGTAACGTGAAATAAAGAGAATACTGATGTATATCCGGATAATTGATTACTTGATAAATATAAATGGAGGATTGAAGCAAATACTGTCAATATTAGTACTGTAAGTATTTAGATCAATCCACCATCAATATTTATCGACCTTACACGGTCATTCCATATTGTCAGTATTTTCGTCAATATCGTACCATACCATTAATATGGATAATCGAACAATGCGTTCCTCGCAATCATTCTGACTTTTTCCACAAAACGTACTACTGTGCGCAAGAGATGGCTGAATGATTGGTTAAATAAACGTGAAGAGTACTCGCACATTGTTTTATTAAAAGTAATTCTCATGACGGATGTATATACAAAAAGTTATTAATAATGTTAAAACATTTCTTGGCGAGGCAAGAAACAACCATGAGAAATTGCATTTCGGCTGACGAAAGATTATAAGATTACTTTAAGATAACTTTGTTTAGTATTTATTTTTCACATGTAATTTTGTATATAGGTCGTTTACTTACAAAATGTTTATGTTTTATTTTATATAAATATATTTAGAGGTGAACAAATAAATAATATCTATTGTGAAAGCAATATTGCTCTTATTATTAGGAATGAATCCAATAAAATATGAATAGATTAAATAGTAAATATTGTCACGTCGTGATATTTCCAAACACCCATTATTGCTTCTGATTTTATTAAAAGAACTATTAACTAAATATATATATATATATATATATATATATATATATATATATATATATATATATAAATTCAATAAATTATCGTATATCAACAAAAAAACTATCTCAAGGGTGTAATAAATAATAAACGACACTAGATATAGAAATTCCTGAAATAACTATATTTTATACAAAACTATGAATATAGATTAGGAAAATACCTAATTAATAATTCCATTATGCCACTTATTCCATGTCTACCTTCGCTTTTATGAGCCGCACTTACATATCTTACTATCAATTCCATCTCGATAAACATGTTATTAATTTTATTATGCCCATCTAGCACTGCTAGCCGACTCAGTTTCCATACAAATTGGTTCATTGGTTTTATGTCTCTTCAGCGAATGTGGGTTTACGACGAAATAATAACATTAGCAGCATGCAAATCTCAATTAACATATAAAGAACTTTGCGCCGATAAAAATAGCTCGCACGTTCCTAACCCGGCGTGACACAGCGGCGAATAATAGATTTAAATCGTCCATCAATGAGTGCAACCAATTATCTACGTCCGTTTCACACGATGTTATCGAGAAAACAATTTAATGTGTGCAACGGCATGGTGCGTAATTGCTCTAATGGGCATCAATAACGCTGTTTTACGTTCTATGTTTCATAATATTCCATGTATATGCTCGACAGATGTTTATAAATATTGTAGTGATTTATTAGCGGCGTGATTGCAGTGTGCATATTGCGGAGATTGTTTTAAAATTACATGCTTTGTTAATCTACTGTGGCAACTAAATAAAAAACAATAATTTACTCAATAGTGTTGACATTTAGTTGAAGATATATTGTGGTCGTTAATGCAGATTGAGGTTACAAAATATTACTGAATTATTTGGGAAAGTTATGATGTTATGTTTATGTTTATATTTATATAAAAATAAATAGTAATCAATGGATTTATTGCCTAAAATCTAGCCTATTTCTATTTAGAGGAGTTTAATCAAATTTAAGGTTTTATGAGGCCCTATTATTAACCTTTATGTCACAGAGCAATATTGATCATAAGAAAAATTCGCGGAGCACCAAAATTAAAAAACACACATACATAACTTTTATTATAAACAATAAAATATATAAATACATTATAAAATAAACTAATTATTATATAACAAGGGGAAGAACGGTTTCTCCAACGAATCTTAATTAGTTTAAGACCGTCTTAATAATAAGGCGGTATTAAAGAGTTGCATCAAACAAAAATCGAATCTTAAAACGATAAGACGGTCTTACATTGTAAGACTAAAAGTCGTTTTAGACAAGACAATTTCTTGACTCAAATGTTAGTCAAGATGCGAGACAATCTATATTGTCTGCATATATACAGCAAATAATTTGAAATATTGAATTGGAAGGTAGATCGAATGGAAAGATATAACGCGTTCTATTTGTCAAGGACAAATTGTAATGGAGGAGGATATATGAATTCATTTCTTGAATAACTTTTGAGCTAAGAAATTGTCTTGTCTGAAACGACCTTAAGTAAGATTCTACAAATGTTTGGTGCAACAGAATTAAAATTTAAGACGTGGTTAAAAGGTCTAAAGCTCGTCTTATATAAAATCGTCTTATATATAACCACGTCTTATATATAGACGTGGTTATATATAAGACGATTTTATATAAGACGAGCTTATATAAGACGAGCATATATAAGACGAGCTTTAAGATTCATTGGAGAAACCGGGCGTAAAGGTCGTTTTAGACAAGACAATTTCTTGACTCAAAAGTTAGTCAAGATGCGAGACAATCTGAATTGTCTTGTATTATACAGAAAATTATTTGAAATATTGAATTGGATGGAAGATCGAAAAATATAACGCGTTCTATTTGTCAAGTTTAAGAGACCTAGCGACAGCTCTCGATCGGATACATGAGAGCCATTGTACGATGAGCATACGACTTTACAGCCATTATTTGTGCAACTCAAAACACATACAGTAGATGAGCCAACATTAAGTTTCGGCTTTCATAATTTCGCAGAGCACTTGCAATCAGTTCGCGGAGCACTGGTTAAGAAATATAGGCACTCAGAAAGGCACCAACATTTTATGGCAACGAAATGGTAATAACGTATGTAGTTGTGATTTGTAGTACAATTTTTATAGTAAGAGAAACAATCTGTATTTGGGAAGTAATTTAGCAATGTTTACTACCATACCCATCGTATAGCGGTTGATATTAACTAACTTTATTTGTTTACGTAAGGACTTTTTAGAAAATATTTCTCAGGCTAGTGTAACTTCACAGATGAAAGCATTCAAAGTTATGTAACAACTCCTTGTAATTCGAGTATCTGAATTTTCAATCAAGAACAATTGCAACTTTAGGATAAGCCATTTGTTATAAACTTTAGCTGATATTAATTATATATTAAGGATAGCCCAATTAGGCCGAGTGCAAGAGGTATTTAGATTGTGATAACTATGTTAATTATTACTTAATATAGTTATTTCTAATAATAATATCGCAGAATCAGTTAAAAGCAGAGCAGTAGTGCAATAAATCGCGTGTGGACGATACAAGCCGTCTACGTAGAATTAATTATTCAATGATTCCTTAAATAATCTTACATGTTTCAAGTCTTTTACAATTTGTCCAATCAAACACACCAATCATCTCAAACGGTTCTACAATAATTACATAAATTAGAGCCAGTTTTGTAAATCAAGGAATTTTAATGGCGAACACAGTTACTCCCGTAATTATATATTTGTTCGCTATAATGGCCGAAAATGAAGCACTTACGCTCCCCCAAATATTTAATTGGAAAGAGGGTGTCCGTTATAAAATCGTACATTAAAATTAATTTAAATTACTTTAGACCATAGGGTGCATATTTAAAGTCATGTTATCAGACTTAATTAATTTCATGTGTTTCTTCGAATGTTTTCAGGTAAGTTCCATTAGACGATAATTGAGTGCATGCATATTCATGATGTTTGGATAGTGTTTTTAGGTTCGAATTTCATTCCACGCAAGTCTATTTATTAGTTCACTAAACGAGCGCTATAAATTAGTAGCGTGCTCGCATTTGTTTGAATCAAGTGGAAATATTTAACGCTATTAAATATTTACTTCAATAACTTGTGTTTTATTAGTGTTCATCATTGTTTATAATGAGCTAAATAGAAAAGCTGTATATAACATTGAGACAACGATGTAAAATGTTTAATCGTGTGTGTTAATGGCGTGTCGGAATGCTACGTTTTTAATGCTTACATATTGAAAGAATCACCTTTTTGCTGTAATTGATTTTAGTTATTAAGGGGTACAATCATGCGTGTTTTATAAAAAACATGAAAAGGACTCAAATATCAATCAAAATATGTATCTATTAGATCCTAGAAATGTAACCTATAGGCTCGGTTATATAAAGCAGATAACTCCCATGTTAATATCCAATCCGTGATTGAAACGTCACTTTTGACAACTCTGACACATAATGCGACGTTGCTATATATAAACAGAGGTACATAGGGCTATGAAATGAAAAGTTACACAATAATTTACGCTACATCTAACAATATAATCACAAGCCATAGTTAACTCTCCTTTATACAACCGAGCCTTAAAGATATGTTAAGGGTTACTATCATGGCGATTAATATTTGTATTGCCTGATGACTAATCCCTGGTTATTCTGTATGGATAACTGCTAAAAAAATGGCTACGTTGATAGAAAAGTGACAGAAGTAAAAAATAATAATTACTAATTATATGTTAAAAATCAGTCATAGACTTATATACTTAATGTACATATGAGCTTGTGTGAATGAAAGTGGTGTAAATCACATTTAAGTTGTTTTGAAAATCTGAGAAAATTATGCGTCTGGTATTTATGTAAATCGACGTGCACAACCACTATAACTAACTCTAAAGTTAGAGTGGTTTTAGTAAATTAGTTTATGAAATCTATGTAAGTCATACTTTGAAAATTCATCAAAAATTATTTTTTTTAAATATTAATGTCAAATTACATTATTATACATTACTTAACTTGTTTTTAACAAACGTATTCATTTTTATTAGTTTTCAACCACTATAACTCGAGTTAGAGTGGTTTTAGTAAAGGTGTTTATTAAATCCAAGTAAGTCGTATTTTGAAAATTCGTCAACATTTTAATATTTAAAATATAAATATCAAATTACGTTTAGTGGTTACTTAACTTGTTTTTAACAAACATATTTATTTTCATTAGTTTTCAACCACTATAACTCGAGATAGAGCGGTTTTAGTAAAGTAGTTTATTAAATCTAAGTAAGTCACACTTTGAAAATTTATGAAAAATTTATTTTTATAAATATAAATATCAGATTACGTGTAGTGGTTACTTAACTTGTTTTTAATAAACAAATTCATTTTCATTTGTTTTCAACCACCATAACTCGAGTTAGAGGGGTTTTCGTAAATTAGTTTATCAAATCTAAATAAGTCTCGCTTTGAAAATTCGTCAAAATTTTATTTTTTTAAATATAATTTTCAAATTACATTTAGTGGTCACTTAACTTGTTTTTAATAAATATATTTATTTTCATTAGTTTTCAACTACTATTACTCGAGTTACAGCGGTTTTAGTAAAGTAGTTTATTAAATCTAAGTAAGTCACACTTTGAAAATTTATGAAAAAATTATTTTTATAAATATAAATATCAGATTACGTGTAGTGGTTACTTAACTTGTTTTTAACAAACAAATTCATTTTCATTTGTTTTCAAACACCATAACTCGAGTTAGAGGGGTTTTAGTAAAGTAGTTTATCAAATCTAAATAAGTCGCGCTTTGAAAATTCGTCAATATTTTAATTTTTTAAATATAAATTTCAAATTACATTTAGTGGTTACTTAACTTGTTTTTAACAAACCTATTCATTTTCATTAGTTTTCAACCACTATAACTCGAGTTAGAGTGGTTTTAGTAAAGGTGTTTATTCAATGTAAGTAAGTCGCGCTTTAAAAATTCGTCAAATATTTTACTTTTTATATATCAATGTCAAATTACGTTTAGTGGTTGCTTAACTTGTTTTTAACAATCGTATTTATTTTCATTAGTTTTCAACCACTATAACTCGAGTTATAGCGGGTTTAGTAAAGTAGTTTATTAAATCTAAGTAAGTCTTACTTTGAAAATTCATGAAAAATTTCATTTTTTAAATATAAATATCAAATTACCTGTAGTGGTTACTTAACTTGTTATTAACAAATACATTCATTTTCATTTGTTTTCAACCACCATAACTCGAGTTAGAGGGGTTTTAGTAAAGTAGTTTATCAAATCTAAATAAGTCACGCTTTGAAAATTCGTCAAAATTTTAATTTTTTAAATATAAATTTCAAATTACATTTAGTGGTTACTTAACTTGTTTTTAACAAACGTATTAATTTTCATTAGTTTTCAACCACTATAACTCAAATTAAAGGGGTTTTACTAAAGTACTTATTATTAAATGTAAGTAAGTTGCGCTTTAAAAATTCGTCAAATATTTAATTTTTTATGTATCAATGTCAAATGTTTAGTGGTTGCTTAACTTCTTTTTAACAAACGTATTTATTTTCATTAGTTTTCAACCGCTATAACTAGAGTTAGAGCGGTTTTAGTAAAGTAGTTTATTAAATCTAAGTAAGTCACATTTTGAACATTCATGAAAAATTTAATTTTTTTAAATATAAATATCAGATTACCTGTAGTGGTTACTTAACTTGTTTTTAACAAATACATTCATTTTCATTTATTTTCAACCACAATAACTTGAGTTACAGGGGTTTTAGTAAAGTAGTTTATTAAATCTAAGTAAGACACAATTTGAAAATTCATAATTTAATTTTTTAAATATAAATATAAAATTACGTTTAGTAGTTACTTAACTTGTTTTTAACAAACAGATTAAATTTCATTTGTTTTCAACCACCAGAACTCGAGTTAGAGGGGTTTTCGTAAAGTAGTTTATCAAATCTAAATAAGTCTCGCTTTGAAAATTCGTCAAAATTTTAATTTTTTAAATATAAATTTCAAATTACATTTAGTGGTTACTTAACTTGTTTTTAACAAACGTATTCATTTTTATTAGTTTTCAACCACTATAACTCGAGTTAGAGTGGTTTTAGTAAAGGTGTTTATTAAATCTAAGTAAGTCGTATTTTAAAAATTCTATTATTTAAAATATAAATATCAAATTACGTTTAGTGGTTAGTTAACTTGTTTTTAACAAACGTATTTATTTTCATTAGTTTTCAACCACTATAACTCGAGTTAGAATGGTTATAGTAAAGTAGTTTATTAAATGTATGTATGTCGCGCTTTGAAAATTCGTCAAAAATAAAAAATTTTAAATATAAATGTCAAATTACGTTTACTGGTTACTAAACTCGTTTTTAACAAACTTATTCATATTCATTAGTTTTCAACTACTATAACTCGAGTTAGAGTTGTTTTAGTATAGTAGCTCATTAAATCTAACTAAGTCACACTTTGAAGATTCATCCAAAATTTATTTTTTTAAATATTAATTTAAAATTATGTATAGTCATTACTTAACTTGTTTTTAACAAACATATTCATTTTCATTTATTTTCAACCACCATAACTCGAGTTAGAGTAGTTTTAGTAAATGTGTTTATTAAATCTAAGTAAGTCGTATTTTGATAATTCGTCAACATTTTAATATTTAAAATATAAATATCAAATTACGTTTAGTGGTTACTTAACTTGTTTTAAACAAAAGTATTCATTTTCATTAATTTTAAACAACTATAACTCGAGTTAGAGTGGTTATAGTAAAGTAGTTTATTAAATGTATGTATGTCGCGCTTTGAAAATTCGTCAAAAATTTAATTTTTAAAATATAAATGTCAAATTACGTTTAATTGTTACTGAACTTGTTTTTAACAAACTTATTAATTTTCATTAGTTTTCAACTACTATAACTCGAGTTAGAGTGGTTTTAGTAAAGTAGTTCATTAAATCTAAGTAAGTCACACTTTGAAGAGCTATACAAAATTTAATTTTTTAAATATTAATGTAAAATTACGTATAGTCGTTACTTAACTGGTTTTTAACAAACATATTTATTTTCATTAGTTTTATAATGTATTCATACAAAAATGTAACTGCGCACGTTGATTCACAGAAATACCAAACGCTAAATCTTTTCCTTTTCGAAACAACTTAAATGTGACTTACGTCACTTTCATTTCCACATGCTCATATATATATGTGGAAAACAACATATTGTTTTGATAGTATTTTGAGTTATATATTTTTAAACAATTCTCCTTTAAAATACATGATTTCTAGTTGTGTCTCTTTTCCATCAACGAAGCTAAATTTGATTTCTCGACTATATTTTTTAGCATTTTTCCATATACAATGAACCAGGTATAAGTGATTAGGCAATAAAACTATTAATCATCACAATACTTACCCTTAACATAAGTATAAAGGTTATATTTTTAGAATTAAACAGATTTAGATGAAATATTCTGCAATTGCAATATTTCTAGGAATAAACAGAGGTTTATAAGACAAAAATACTCGTTTAAAGAAAAGTGTGTGATTTGCATTATTACCTAACAAAAACACCAAGCAACCATCATTAAGTATAATTAATTGCACTGACGTAAACAAGCTTCTTATCCTCATCTTAATAAAGCAACCAGAAGATCAAAAGCAAAATGCCCAGCTTACGGCTTTATGTAGATCGTCCCCAAGTACAGTCGGTATACAAACTTTTGGGGGATTATTCCGCGTATTTTTCCTTACATAGTCGCAGCATTGTCATTAATAATACATAAATGTGGATTAGATTAAATCTTGTTTACGCGGAAAGTTTTCCGACGCGTGATATGCGAGCGCAACGCACGTGACTTCTGTTGCATTTGCCGGGCTGACATTTAAATTGTTGCTGCCATGCCGGTTTAAATGTATATTAACTGGCAAGTTATTACCAATGCATGTAAATAATGTAACTGGTTAATTGTGCGAAATCGCAGCGGAGCAAAAATAAACACCTACATGAGCAATTTATATAATTAAGGTGCAGAAAAGTGAGCTAATAACGCGAATAAATGTCACGTTGGAATTATTTTGTTGCCAGGCGTTTTATTTGGATTATTAAATATCATAGTATGTAGCTATATGGGTTTATTTGCCATAGTAATTTTTTTTATCCACATTAACTAGTCAACTCATTTAATTTATTTCCATTTGTTTTGTCATTTTGTTTCCACTGCTATATAGCGTCTATCTACTACGGAATTCATCCAATTAAAATCTGTAAATTAATGTACATATTTATCTCGACATAATATAAACTTAATTTCGCATTCTTCTCATTTAAAGCCACCAATGGACAATACTTTCGAAACGCGTAGTATGCAGAGAGTTGGCGTCTTCACGTCTGACCGAACGCTGAAAGGAATTCATTCCATTACTACGACGAAATCTGATAGAATCATGCGGAGATTCTACGGCCACAAACTACGCCCAATATAAATTTAATCCCACAAATTGTTATGTATTGAATTTTATTATGGCGAGATGGGATGTTGCGTATAGCAGAATTCGAATTGAATTCAATTTCATATAATAAATACATATTAATAAAAAGTTGCCTTTTTGTTGTTGTATATAACCATTATGAAAATGATAACATTTTATATTTTACATTTATTTACAAAATAAACATAAACGCAATAAATAATAATATAATATAAATTTAAAATAACAAAATAAACAACAATGTTGTAAACAAATTATTCTTTAAAGTGTGAATGTTCTCATGTGCCCACTTTCGTATTTACACCGATACCTGCAAACCGTTTAAAATTTATTTATAGCTTCCTGTTATGCATTGAAACGGAATGTAACGTTTTTACTACAAAATTGTTCCACAACCTTAGGAACATGCTAAAACAACCTTGATACCCGCAATTATTTGCATACATGAATAAATTGGACTGTTTGCTTTAACCCATCCAGCAGTAATAAACACGCTATAATTATCAAAAATGTTGTTTGCTATTCAGCTCTGTCGCACAAAGCTCGTCTGTAATTATCAAACCCGTGCCATATACAGCAGTCACCCTCCTGCGCTCGTTATCGCGACACATCCGAGTCGCCATAAAAATGTACCCATCAATGTTTAATTCCTGCAGCCCTAAATAATTGTCGTGGGGGCATGCCAGGCGGGGGAAAGTTTTGTTGGAAATTACCCCAGGTGTATCATTCATAATTCTTGGCGAAAAGTTCGGCGTGGTCCCCCCTAATCGCTTATGGAAAACGTGCGTAAGAATAGATGCGATTTGCTTCATTGGATTTTACTGGCGAAGTTTTGAATGCGATTATGCAAAGCGTTTTAATGATGACATGGAAACGCTTAAGGACTATATATAAAGGAAGTGTTCTAAGTATTTCGAACTTTATTCATATATTCGGAATTATGTTATTTGCAATGCACAGGGTTGGCTCAACACTAAGAACCGCTTTGGGGGCGCCCAAAACTTACTTAATAAACCTCTCAGATATGTATAGAAACAGATATATCAGTAATAAGACATAATATAGGTTTAACTATATTTTCACGAAACATGGCTTTATAATGAACTACCATTAGAAATTTTAAAATTCGCCACTTTTGACAACTTTAACGTATAAAGCAGGGGTAACCAATAAGACATAATATAGGTTCAACTATATTTTCATGACGCATCGGCTGATATATCAGTAATAAGACATAATATAGGTTCAACTATATTTTCACGAGACATCGGCTTTACAATGAACTACCATAGAAAATTTTAAACTTCGAGTTAATGTTATCGCGACTTTTGAAAATTTTAACGAATAAAGCATGGACAGCCAACTTATATCTGCATAAGATCTACTTTTTATCCTAAAAATGTGTCGCGATCGACTTGTAGTCATTAGTGCTCTATTTAGCTAGCAGTTTTGTCATCGGTTTCAAGTTAAAATATTGCGAGCGATCGACCAAAATTGGTTTCGCGATCGACTTGTTGGCCGCCCCTGCTGTAAGCAACATAGCGATAACCTCAATTCGCATACACAAAATGTGATTAAATTTTTAAATAACACCATGCATGTGATTAACAGTAATTCTAGTGCGTTTTAATGCAAAATTTAATTCAAGATTATAGCAATATTGCCAGATTTAAACAGAGGTGTGTGAGGCTGTGAAATGCAAAGTTGATAACAATTTATGCAACACCTATCAGATTAATCATGGGTTACTGTTTATTACATTTATACAACCGAGGAGATCGACATATAACGGACCAAGATGCCTAAGAGCAATCACAGAAAACTCGGGCACCATACAGATTAGGGCCGAACTGGGAAGGATACCCACCCAGGAAGCCCAAAAAACACCGCAGCACCAATTCACGAGGGCAGACATACGAATATTGCTATATAATAGCGGCGACGAAGGGCCACCGGCTAGCCAAACTAGAAAATAAACCAAACACAGACTACAATACAAAGAACAGACAGGGAAGAAACTATCCTACTTAGGCCACGCGAGGGGCTAACCTATACTGACCTGGTCCGGAGGTTCAGAGACGTGAACCACGAAACCAACAACGTGGTCTGCATGGAGAAGACCGACAGCGACGACCTCAGGATCAGGGCAGCGGGGCAAAAGATGCCCTGCGTGGGGCTATCAAGGACAAAACAGAGAGCGCCCGGGCATGATAATCTTGTTTGAAAATCTGGTATTTAGATTTATTTAATTGAAAACAAACAAATTGGGTTTGTTCATTTAAATTTTAAAGCGATTGGATCTAAATCATACAAAAAAAACTTTACTATTATTGTACTGGAATGTAACAGTCACAAGTATCATAAATAACCATTGTTTGTGTTGGAATGTAATAGTCACTACTATTACAAATAACCATTGTTTATGTTAATAGTAACTCTTGCGCCAATAGGATATTGGCGCACTCAACAATGTGCAACGTTGTTATTCTGTCCACTAAACAAAATAAGTGACCTATCACAAGAAATACAAATAAGCGTACTTTAAGTTAAATTATGCGTGCCTATACGTATTTATACTTTCCCTCTTTTGCAATCATAAATGATTCATTCGAATGCGCATAAAATACTACAATTTTATAACATAGCCACACTATTTGCCACAATGTGTACATGTTGCCCGAAATTATTACTTTAATAATAGACAGCTCAAGTGATTTAGATTTCCTCCACGCCAGGAAGCTTCGCCGTTTGTCAAATTGCCAGCTGCGAATGGTGTCACGGAGTCTAGAGTTGTGTGTTATTATTTATAAGCACCTCTTATAGCGATCTCGACGGATCGCACTAGAATTCCCATAAATAATACGGTACATACGTCAAACGTTTGTGTATAAAGGATGAATCAGGCCAAGAACATGTGCGAACTAATAAACAAATATGTTGCGGATGAAACTAGCTCCGTTTTTAATTTAGCGCATATGCAGGATTTTATTTGTGTTAAAAATCCAAAATAACTTATTATATTTCAAGGAAGCTAAATACTATGGCCAGTCAATAGTGTTTTTTATCATTTTATATACCAATGGTGATAGAGCAGGGTCGTATCTACAACGCAAACTATATAACGAAAAGAAAAAGAACAACCAATCGAATTCGTGATGTCAAAAGAAAATATTTGAGATGAGTTTAGCAGAGAGGCGCATAATGATATATATTATGATTAATGATTTACAGATAATAATAAAAATGATGCCATAGTTATTGTATGTTGATATAATGATTGACAACAAAGAACATGATTACCGCACACCTGAAGAAAATTATTTTAGAAACAACTAGTCAGATAATAGACGATCAGTAATTCAGTAAAATTGAAAATTTTCGTGGAAAAACATGTTAGTGCGAACACAAACACGCCGCCGCGTGTGTTTATGTAGGAAGCAAATTGAAATAGTTCGGATGATAAATACGTATTCATCCTTGGCTTTAATAATACTCGAAAATAACGGTGACTTCGATCAGCCGCAAAATAACATCCGGCCTTGCCGGTATGAATGCGCTTTATTTTAATTATGAATGACGCTGATTAATGAAAATACAACACGAGTACGTGAATCATACTACAAGAAAACGATGTAGTCGATTTAAATAAACACATTGGCGTGCCAGTGTTGAGAAATTTGTTTGACAGTGAGAGGACAGATGAATGGGTTCGTAATGATGGCAAACACGTACGCGCGCTAATCGTTTACGTGTGTAAAATATTGTGTTACGAAAGACACAGGGGGGTATCCGTTTTATCTACCGAGTACTGAAGATGTAAAAAATATATGTCGGGTACGATGGGTTACTCAAAAAGTACCGGGTTCGACGCTCGGTGTGGAATATAAATGTATATTATTATAAAGTGTATAATAAAGTGCACAATTAGAATCGCTATGATCCTTTCAAACAAACAAGGATATAAACATAGGAACTGTAGATTTAAAAGAAATTCCACTATATTATATTATAGACTAAAAACTTATAGGAATATGAGTTTTATAATTTAATACCATAAATATTATTAGTATTAAATTAAATGACTGTAATGTGGCAGAAACTCCGATAGCCTTAATACTGTTTGATTCTCTATCTCTAGGATTATTAAGGCACCTTACACGGTCAATAATATTGTCAATCCTAGCACTGTCAGTATTTGCTTAAATCCTCCTTCAATATTTATCAAGTAATCAATTATACGGATAAACATCAATATTCTCTTCATTCCATTATTACTATACCTTACACGATCAGTAATACTGTCAATATATTAGAAAATGAAAATTTTAAATTTATTATCGTACCGTAATACACTAGTCATTAGTTTAAAATATTGACAGTATTATTGACCGTGTAAGGTGCCTTATTAAGGGTTGAGAATTTGTTTACATATTAAATTACTAACTAAGCAATAATAGCTGTATTTGAATACACATAACTTAGCAGAAGATTGTATAATATTAAGGGTTGTTGCACATATTGCACTATAGGTAATATATTGTCTGTACTTCGAAGCCTGCCAACATGCAATAGTATATAGTAATTTTATTACTGACAATACAGTAATAAAATTATATGCATGTATATTGAATTATGTCTGTCGTAAACAAAGATGAAATGAAGTTTTAAATGTAAACAAATATTTATAATATCTTTAAAGGCGCTATTAACTAGTAAACTCACTGTCTTGTAAAGAAATGCCTGTGTTAGAGAAAATTTCAATTATCTATGATGTTTTATGAGCTATCCTCTCTAATGCAGTATACTTGAATGTATGTAATAAAGGCTATTATTATTTATGTAACAACCCTCAGACTAATAAATCGATAGTTATAAATCGGCTACACAACAAAGGCCGCTAAGCTCTGTCTATGTTTATTTATTAGTCTAAAGGTCGTTTTAGACAAAACAGTTTCTTAGCTCAAAAGTTGATCAAGAAATGAATTCATATATTCTCCTCCCATACAATTTCTCGTTGACAAATAGAACGCGTTGTATTTTTCCATTCGATCTACCATCCAATTCAATATTTCAAATAATTTGCTGTATGATACGAGACAATTTATATTGTCTAGCATCTTGACTAGCTTTTGATTCAATAAATTGTATTGTTTAAAACGACCTTTAGTAACATTTTGTTGTGGTTGTTGATGTTGAAGAGTAGTTTTTTGTGAGGGAAATGCCAAATAAAGGTCTTTTTTTAGTCTAAGTAACAACCGAAAACCTACAGTAATTTACTTAAATAAATCGATTTATTACTGTATTCAATTTATTATTAAATATAGCATGTGTTAAGTACATTTTACGGATGTAAACCTGTATCTAACCGGTCTGTTGAATGATTATTCATGATCTCTCAATTATATTCAATTCTGAAAATTTAGTGCGCCAAGAGGCCCCCATTTGCTATCTAACACAAATAAATAAAGTGTTTCCTCTAACTGAGCGATAAAACAAGTCATTCATAATAATCACATGAATGACCACCACTATCTATTGACACTTTAGAAAACGGTGATACCGCCCAAAAGGGCCGCACGTTTCTAGGAAGGCCGCCACCCAAACAACCGAATTATCGGCATCGGCGTGTTTTCGAAACGCTTCGCAGACGCGTGTTTATACATTAGGGAAACTTCGCAGACGAAAGTCAACAAGGTTTTATTATCTGAACCCAGTCGATTTTATAATATATGTATGAGAACGTCTGTCAGAGATTGTATGTATGTTGCTAATATGATCAATAATTGAGTGAACATCAGTTTATTATAGTGAAATAATTTTTTTTTAAACAAACAATCTTAGTAAATATTGTACATACATTTGATGCAATCCAACCTCAACAACATCTAAAGGTCGTTTTAGACAAGACAATTTCTTGATTCAAAAGTTAGTCAAGATGCGAGACAATCTAAATTGTATGTCTCGTATCATACAGCAAATTATTTGAAATATTGAATTGGATGGTAGATCGAATGGAAAAATATAACGCGTTCTATTTGTCAAGGACAAATTGTATGGGAGGAGGATATATGAATTCATTTCTTGAAAAACTTTTGAGCTAAGAAATTGTCTTGTCTAAAACGACCTTTAGGTCCAAATTTCCCGGGACTGTCCTGAATTTTGAGACGCTCTCCCGTTTTTTGATCCCGATTTGTCCCGAATTTTCCCGAAAAACAGTAGTGGAAGAACGTAAAGTTTAAAAGCATATATTTATTTTAAAAAAATATATGAATAAAATAATTTAGAAGGAAAATAAATTAAATATATTGTTTAAAAATGAATACTTCATTTTGACTTACTTATTTAAAATAAATAAATAAAATAATTTAGAAAGGTAATCAATGTATTACTTTGTTTAAAAATTAATACTGCATTTTGACTTTTTGTCTATTTATTAAAAACAAATATTATATCATCGCCTAAGCAGCAATACCAGGCATCTAAAATTTTCTTTGAGGTTGACACGAGAGAGAAAAACTGATTGTAAAATGCTTATTGGAGTTATTTTACTCTGACAAGTATCAACTTTTTATTTTATTGTTTATATTTATTTATTTGAACCAGGAGAAATTTAATTACTCCAATAAACGTTTTATTATCAGTGTTTCTCTCTCCTGTCAGGATCAAATAAAATTTTAGATGTGTGATGTGCTACTTAGGTGATGATATATCGGTATTAAAAATAAAACAAAAATTATTTAAAAAAAATACATATTTTCCGAATTACTTAAACCGTTGATTGAAGTATTTATACAATACTTCAATCAACGCTTAAACTTAAAACCTTCGAAATTTGGTCGTATGATTAATCCATCTGTTGTTGTTGCTTTGGTATTTGTTGTTGGGTGTAAGCCAACAACATACAAATACCAAAGCAAAAACAACAACAGATGGATTAATCATACGATTATTAAGTTATTATAAGACTATTTAATTTTAATTACATTTAAGAAATTTACATTTAAGAGGTTTAAGAAATATTGCATGTATAAATAATTTAAAAAAGAATAATAAGAAATTATGTTGCAGGATTTGCAGGAGGAGTTGCAGGAATTGTCCGAAAGTGTGATAATTTGAATCTCAGAAACTAAAATAGATACAGCTTGTACTTTCTAATCCCGAAATTGTATGGGGGACACTAAAACACATAACGTTTTAGTGCCTGTTTTAGTAACCGTGATTATATTGTTAGATGTTGTATAAATTGTAATTAAGTTTCCATTTCATAGGCTCTTGTAGTACTATTTGTGCATGGCAATGTCGCATTATGTGTCAAAGTTCTAAAAACTGACGTTCGAATCACGGATTGGAAAAATAAAGGCACCTTACACGGTCAATAATATTGTCAATCATAGTACTGTCAGTATTTGCTTCAATCCTCCTTTTATAATTATCAAGTAATCAATTATCCGGATATACATCAGCATTCTCTTCATTTCATCATTACCATACCTTACACGATAAGTAATACTGTTATTTTTAATAAAATATTTTAATCATATTATTTTACAGTAATACTGTCATTATTCTAAAATATTGACAGTATTATTGATCCTGTAAGGTGCCTTATTAACGAGTTATCTGCCTTATACAGCCGAGCCTTAAGGGGGCAGTGTAATACAGGTTTTAAGAATCCTAGATCTAATATATCATGAAAAATCTACTATACCTATTGTCAATATCACAACAATAGTTTCTTATAGATTCACAATAATTCATACAGCAATTCTTCTCGTGTTATAATCGTTTACAACAATATGCGCGTTTACTGAAAGAGGAAAGTAGGTGATAAATATTTATATGAACGAGTTCCAAGAAATGCCAGCTCGCATACTCTTGTAGGCGGCATGGCCTTTGTAAACGGTGCCCTCATCAAAGCCTTAAATCAACCTGGGCAAAAAAATCGTGGTCCCTTTTTCGCCGAATCGGCCGCGACGGTGGATATTGCTCAATCGAAGGGAGATTTTTTTTATGGAATTCTTGGCGCCAGCCGAAAAGTAAAAGTGATTTATATATGACGTGGTATTTACCTAAATAACTTATTTTCTTCAACCTAAACTTATGGAAAAGCATAGAAAACTGCTAGTAACGCACAAGAGTTGTTAAGGATAGATATTTTATTATTATATCGACTGTTAGTCAGTATAAAGATTTAATGGAAGTTTAGTCACTAATAAGGTGGGCCCCTATAATTTTATAATAATAATAATAATATAGAAACTCTTGGTTATTAACACTATTTACGAAATAGATCACTGAATCAAAATCAAAATAAGTACATGAATCTTAAAATACATCAGCTACATCGTAAAGTCTGAGGGTCATAATATAAATTAAACAAAATTAAATATTGCTTACAAAGCAAAAAATAAATAAAAATGAAGCAATGAACAACAAAGAAACAGACACCTGAGAATCCTCAACACCAGGGACCACAACCATACAGAAAATGGCCACTGGAAGCAGGGATTATTTTTATTTGAGTTTTGTTGTTTCTATTCATGTATATAAAAATAAATAAATAAATAATACAATTAAAGGATGTTACAACGGCGGATTCGAAAAATCTAAAACAATTACCTAATAAACATATTTTAATAATTAATTTTCCAATTTAATATACTTTCCGAATAAAGCACTGCTGTATAAGGAAGGTATTGATATCGCGAGAAAAATCGAATTGCTATTTGTAACTTTTTTTTTACGTTTCTTGAGTAATATA
Source organism: Lordithon lunulatus (assembly GCA_963942505.1). NCBI lineage: Eukaryota > Metazoa > Arthropoda > Insecta > Coleoptera > Staphylinidae > Lordithon > Lordithon lunulatus. The sequence goes on along the minus strand of OZ012667.1, from coordinate 57,145,332 downwards.
GTCGCAAGCGTGTATATGTGGTTAAAGGGTTAAAGGGATAGTTTAACTAAAATAAAAAAACGTCTTTTGCATAGTGTAGAATTTAATTACAATTAACATTTATTTGATTTTTTTGCGAAATATCAAGAATAAAAATAATTTGGAAAAGAAATTGTTTATTTGCGAATAATTTGGTAACTCGATTATACGAATATTTGATTGATTCATATTAATTCCTAAATTAGATTCCGCACACCATTTTTAAATTATTTTTTCGAAAAATCAAAATATTGTAGTAGTAATAGTAGTAGTGTGTCCTACAAAATATTGCACATATTTGATATATTTATCAAAATAATATTCCGAGAAATACAAAACCGAATACGAATCGAGCGAAGATCACCAATAGACAATCATTAAGGGAATCTTCACAGAAACAGCGGATGCAACGATTGGCCATGCAGAAACTGCAAATGCAAAGTTTGGCCATGCAGAAACAGCAGGAATGGATGTCGAAAGAAATATAGAACTAATTCGCATAAGGAATAATATTCCGAGAAATACAAAACCGAATACGAATCGAGCGAAGATCACCAATAGACAATCGTTAAGGGAATCTTCACAGAAACAACGGATGCAAAGATTGGCCACGCAGAAACAGCAAATGCAAAGTTTGGCCATGCAGAAACAGCAGGAATGGATGACGAAAGAAATATAGAACTAATTCGCCAAAGGAAAGATGCCAAAAAGAATATAAACAACAGGAAAACTTGTAGCCAAAAACAAACTTCCAGAGAGTACTAAAGAAGAATAAACAGGGGGTAAAGAAAAGCTTCCGAAGCCATAAACGACGATGAGCAAATGTAGCAGCAACGACTGCCAACGCAATTGACGTCAAGACGTTTTATAAAAAACAAATAAGCTGACAAACAAAGGCCTACTACCGAAGACACCTATCAGAAAGACGGACAAGTTACCATAGACGATGCCGAGATTATACAGAGACTTCCAGGGACATTTCATAGAAGTACTGAGCTTAAATCAAGCACCAACCCCAGAGCAATGATGAACTTAAATCAAGCACCTACCCCATAGCAATGACGTGGCTTCTAGAGATAAAGCACCTGAAAAACCACAACGAACCTGAAGCTGACAATTTAAAAGCAGAGGCGGACGCTAATTTAACTGCACAAATATGAGAACAAGATAAATTTCCAGCAGAATGGGCACAATAGTAAAACAAAAAAAACAAAAAAAAGACCTTTATTGGCATTTCCCTCACTGCCCTTCCACATCACACCAACAAAAATATACAAAAATAAGAATACAAATAGAAATAGAAATAAAAGTAATACTCCCTAAAAAATTACAAATTACCCTCATCTATAACCGCTCGCCACTTTCCTCTCCCACGTCAGCCTCCTGCAGATTTTCACGTCTTCCCCATCCTCGCTTAACCATTCATTCAGCTTTCTGCAGTCTCCCATCCATTCTGCTTTCACACCCTCACATTTGTTGCTAAGGTGCCACCACGTGTCGCTTCCCTTACTACACAGCGCACACGCGGTGTACCCTAAACCCATCCACACTTTCCTCCCTCTCTCGTCTGACCTACACCTCGCTCTTGCCATGCATACCTTGTCCTCCCTGCTCCACTCACCCCTGGCTAAGTACGTCGGGTGTTTCCCACGCACTTGCCACTCTACATAGCTAGATAGTAATAGTAAAACTACTGTAGAAAGACAACATATGTATCTGCAACAACTATCGACGTATAATGGTCCTACCAAAAGTACTCGCGCAAATACTATTCCTCCGCCAAAGAGGAAAACCACCGAAAGGATATTAAGATCACAACAAGCAGAATTCGGAGAAGGTGGCGGCTGGGCGGTTCCCGGAAACCATATTGGAAACGATGAACAATAAATGTATAGATGACAGCGCGATTCGTGCTAATTCCCAAATCATCCATACTTTATGTATGCTGGACGCAATGGGCAAGTTGTTAGAATAGCTGGTTTTGGGGCGGATCATCCCAATTACGGAACCTCCTGGGGTCCTGTCCAGCCAGCAAGACGGCTACAGGCCAGCAAGGTCAAATATACAGGGCTTGAAAGCTATTATGGAGGTAGCCTGCGAGGGAACGTGGAGGAGGCGCACGCTTTGCGCGTTGGCGACAATAGTCGTCAAGAAAGCTTTTAATAGTGCCCACTGGGGGAAAACTTTGGAAAGATAAGAAGAGATAGGCCTTCCAGTGGATACCACTTATTGAAAGATACCTGAGATACTAGGGAACTGATTGTGGAGAGCAAGTCAGGCGAAACGCTTATTGAAAATGCCTGAGATACTACGAAACTGATTGTGGAGAACAGAAAAGCGCATGAGACCGAACTGCGATGTTCCACATGAGTCGTCCTTGAGGCCCACCCTGTGGAATATAATCTATGATACTATTCTGAGAATACTCCGGAAGCTGTATTCTCAGAATAGTACGACCTAATAATACGTAATAGGCACGACCCTGATAGGATATGCAGCTGACGTGGCCTTAGTCACTACGAGCAGACCCGAGGAAGATCTGAGGGCGAGGATGAACAGCCTAAATGGCATGAGGGAATAGCTGTCAGATATCGCCCTACTTATTTCCGAAGAGAAAACGGAAGCTGTATTGTTCATAGGAAGGAAAAGATGGGCGGCTATCCGATTGACTATCGAAGGCACCGAGGTGGTCCCTAAAAGAGATTTCAAGTATCTGGGGAAGATGGTGGATAAAAGCTACTTCTCTTTTCCTTTTCATTTTATTCTATTTATTAATCAGCATGTGCCTGGGTACCTTTTCGCCTGCACAGTCACGTACCTATCGACGCTCCCGGCTGACATCGCCTAGGATATGTTCTCTAATAAACGGCGTCGGGCGGAGGCGCGGTGTAGGCGCGACGTCGCACAGACGATTGTGATGTCCATATGCAGTGAAGAGGTGGACATTGCACCATATGTTAATATACTCTTGTACGTCGTCTTGTTTTTATTCAGCAAATAGGCTGCTGTTTTGTATATCAACAAAATTCAAGCTTTATTAGTGTTAATCTTTACAATGGCAATAAATACGTCCTGTTTAAGGTTCTTTCCATCTCTTTATGGATATAAGGAACAATTTGCAAGAGTAGATAAGGATTTTATTAAATATTTTCTATGAATTATCATTTTTGGCTATTATAACATATAATATAATTGAAATGAAAATTGTAAACAGACAATTTTTAGCAATCACGTAAATTTTTATTAATATCATAACAACGTAGACGAAGCTACAAACGCGCAATTTTCTTATCCGTTGCAAACAAACACATGCATCACTCCTGCCCGCTTCCGTCATATCCGCCACACACAGTTTGCATTACAAATGTACCAAACACCGCTTCCTTTCCTCTCTATATAATTACAGTCGGATATATGCAGAATACAGACAATGTTAATTACAATTCGGATTACCAATTACTACCGGGCACGCCCCCTGCCAACGAAGCAGGATACAAGTTCGATTTGCGCAAAAAGCTGGAGCTAAAAAACTAATCCTTTGCGAAATTGGATTTCCTGTGGGCGATGAGTGGATTTTATTTGCACGTCATTCCCTTGGCTAATCCAGCGAATATCGGAAATAAATCCGTGTGGTTTAAATGCTTAGCGGGATTGTAATTCACGGAATAATTTATATGATAAATTATGGTAAACTGAAAATCAACTCGCTTTCAATCCGATGTGCATATTTAACTTGAATTTTCAATGAAAATTATTTATACACGCACAGGCAACATAATATAGCATATAATCGATTATTAAGTGATTGAATAGAAAATAATTCATATATAAGTGTGAATCCACCTCTTAGCAATCTACATATCTAGATTTCTTAGCTCGGCTAGTGAGGATGAATTCACACAATATAAATAAGAAAATAATTGGTTACAACTAGCACCTCAGATTTTATTGGTTACGGAAATACCTGTATGGTACGGTGATTATAAAGAAGACCTCACCATTAAAGAAAGATCCGGTACTACGCTACATCATGCGGGGAGAACAATACAAAATTCTAAGATCCCAAAGAAAAAATACAAGGATTGAGATCCGTCGTCAAAACTCATGGCTGAAGGATCTAAGAAGATGGCTGGGATGCACCTCAAAACACAACTTTAGAGCGGCAGATTCGAAGACAATATTATTCCATGGATCGCCAACCTTCGCAAAGACTCAACGCTAATGCGTTAAGTCTTTGCGAAGGTTAGAAGATATAGCATACTGATATGAATAAATATACTCGTGGACATAAATAAATGAATACCCAGTAAACGTCGACGTATTTTGATGAAAATTTCAGAAAACGTGAATTTTATTCCTATTTAGAAACGATGAAAAAATTCAGCAAGATACAAATATTGTTAACACTAATAATGCGTCAACCCTACACATTCAGCTAGCTGATTAGGAATACTTAAAATAAGTGAATCTATGCTAGCTTGAGGTATACTATCCCATGCTTCCAAAATTCGTTGTTGAAAGGCATATAAATTGTTTGGGGGCGGCTGTAAATGATTTATCCTCTGTCCTACCATATCCCACACATGTTCTATTGGTGATGAAGTGATGAGTGAATCTATGCTAGCTTGAGGTATACTATCCCATGCTACCAAAATTCGTTGTTGAAAGGCATATACATTGTTTGGGGGCGGCTGTAAATGATTTATCCTCTGTCCTACCATATCCCACACATGTTCTATTGGTGATGAAGTGATGAAGTGATGAGTGAATCTATGCTAGCTTGAGGTATACTATCACATGCTACCAAAATTCGTTGTTGAAAGGCATATACATTGTTTGGGGGCGGCTGTAAATGATTTATCCTCTGTCCTACCATATCCCACACATGTTCTATTGGTGATAATAAGTCTGGCGAATGAGAAGGCCATAGAAACTGATCAATACTAGCACTGTTTAGAAACTCTAATGGGCCATTCACAGGTAAGCGAAATTGCACACATGTATAGAAATGCGGGCGTTTACAGCAGCGCAGTAAAAACTATGACAGAACATGGGTAATTATCTCTACTATAATTATCGCATAGCATTACTGTCCAATTCTGAACGTCTGAATTTGTATAGCCATGCAAAATATTGCTCACCACTACCTTACCACTACCACGCTTATTGTGAATGGCCCATAAAGCAACCCTTATGGTGAATTGTTTTAGAAAATTAGATTTTCTATTTCTTGCAGTAATACTGCCTGAAGCACGTTGTTATTTATGGCCGCGAGTATGTATCTACCACTAGTTTTATGAAAACCGTTGTCATTTAAATCTAAATGAACAGATATTAATGATTTATATCAACAAAATGATGCAAATAAAGCATATTATTAATAGAAAATTTATTTAATATGTATAACTAACGCGCAATTAAATTTATTATATGTCAGCCAGCAATAAACAAACATAAAATAACACTTAAACTTAATGAAACATAACAGCAACAAATTCCTCACATCCGTTAACCGCACGAAATACCGACAATCGTTTATTTTTTCAGACCGTCTTTGCATAGAACCGTTTAAAAAATCCTGTACGTTACAGGAATACCGTCAACAGTAATAACAACAGATAACTATTAAAATGTGAATTTGCGTAATACTTCGCGTCAGCATATATTTAAACGGCGCCCTAATAATTTGTATGTATTGAAACTATTCCGTCGCTATTTTTTTTTTTAAGATAACCACAAACGGTGCTTTATAAATATTTAATGAAACAAACGCTGTTGTTGTTCCTGCGTAGACGCACTCGACTAGCTCAAGTGCAAAGTACACATATATTACTGCGTATGATATTCGTTTTCCAACTTTCATTAATTATTAGCAGGTGCATGGCTGGAAAATATTTTGCTTGCCGTTATAAATCATGCAATAACAATTACGAAAGTCGTAAAATCAGAAGAAATTACAGCGTATGATTTATTTATAAATGTTGTTGTCGGTATTGCTGGCGCATTAGACAGCCTGGTTTTGTTTCTGAGCATTCTTGAATTTTAATACAGCACCTTCACCATTTTTATGGTAGTAAATATAATGAGAACGTCTTGCCTATTTATTAAAATACCACAATACAGCCACTTTCTTAAAAATGTTACGAAGTTATCAAATATCTGTTTTTTTATTTATATTTAACGCACTTTTCTAACCTACTTACAGATAAAGGCAAGGGTCAATAATACTGCCAGTGTTCTAAATTATTGACAATATTACTGATTGTGTAAGGTGTAGTATTGATGGATTTAACAAAGTTTTACGAAGATTCCCGGCTCAAGCAAAAAATGGATGCCCGCTAAGTCATCTCAGGATAAGAGGGAAGGGTCGTGCTGCGTAGAGCTAAGATGTGGAAGTTGTTATTATGGCCGAGGGAGCGGAAGAGTTCCAAATGTTGGAAAAATGGGAAGGTACCTGATAAGAGATGGTTAGTTAGAATGTGGAAAAGACTAAATTGATCATGTTTAGGAATTGGAGTAGTATGGGTAGAGTGGAAAAACTTAACGTAGATGAAGAGGGATTCCGACAATGAATGATTTTAATTATTTGCACGTTCGGTTTGACTGGAGACGTAGGTTTAGGATACATGTACATGTTCAATCAATGTACAAGCATAAGCGATAATAGTTTGGGGGATAGTGAAGATAAAATGGAAGAGTTTGTAGGGTTGTAACCTCGTAATCGCGTGTAAGATCTAAAATGCATTTGTGAATCCAATATTGTTATATGGAATGAAAGTGTGGGGATTGCGAGAGTGAGGTGTAATAGAAAGTGAGCAAGAATGTTTCCTGAAGAGTCTGCTAGAACTAGGACAGATGGACACCTAGGACGGTGCTGTTACAGGAATCGACCTGGATAAGTATGAGGATAGCGTAAAGGCAGGCGTGAGAAGGGCAAAGATGGAATTGTATAAGGAAGGAATGCCACATTAAAGTTTATTTGTTATCAAGTTGAGTTTATTTTTCTGCAACGGCTATACCTAATAAAGGTACGTATCGAAATGTGCAAATGTTTCCCGATAGGACCATCGGTAGGTCAGCAGCACAAAGATCATGAGCTCCTTGACAGACATCTGGGTAATTATTAATCAATGGTTCTCAGGAATTATAACTCTCCCAGTATTTGCATGGTGACATTATGAAATTTTATTGACGTAACCGTGCCAGTTGTTAATATCACTTTGACAGTACATATATCAATCACATTCCTTCATCATGGGAGATGATCGATCCACCGACCGTATTTCAAGCCTAGTAACAGCCAGCTCGCACTCGGTAGTTTCTAAGAGAAAGTCATTAATCAAAAAGCATAAGAAGAAGCACCATCACCATAGACATCACCGCAAACAAGAGTCCATCTCACTATACTATGATATCCCAGGGGTGGTTCATGTGGTACTAGAGGAAGTGGCACAAAAGACTCTATGCTGTGTAGTCGGAGATCAGGTAACGGCCGAAAAACCATGGACTAACATAAAGAAAGAACATATCACGGAACAAATAGATAATGATGAGATAGCACCTGAATACGCATCGCTTAATGCTTACAAGACTCAAATACTTCAGTACCCAGATGAGGATATGATGATAGGTTACATTCCGGATGAGTCAAGAGAATACGATGAGTTCCTTTTATGCTTAACTAGTCAAGCTGTAATAACTATTACAGAATCTGTTAAACTTCTAGAGCAAGCTCAACAACAACGTTTGCAAAACACTATAAATAGAGTAGTGCAGCCTTGGACAACTTTAGGTAGTGAGGTGGAAGTTGATGAAAATATTCCGAAAAACACCAGAGGATTATATAGAGTTGAATTAGAAACTAAATATCCTGCAATGAATCCGAATGTAAAATTCAGATTACGACTTGTAGCTCAAGTTAGAGATGGTTATTCAGAAGTACTCGTGCCTTCAAGATATGCAATTCCAAATATTAGTAAAAAACGCATTGATTCTGCAGTACAAGTAGCCCCAAGTGTAATAGACGGCAACGCACAAACTACATACGGTTACCCAATAAATTCATGGACACAATATAAATATGAATATCAACCAATAAAAAAACTACCCAAAGGACTAATGGAACGTTTTAAAGAATATTTTGAAACCCAATATGATCCTATATCCGACAATATGTATATTAACGCTAATCTAAATTTATACACAAACGACTACTCCAAACTAAACATAAATGACCTCCAACCGCCAATAGATATAGTAGCATCAGAATACAAATCCCTAAAAGACATTAATAAATGCAAAGGAAAAATGATAACAGCATTCGCATGGCATCCAATGTGGACAGGAACCGTTGCAGTTGCATATGCTAATCACAGCCCAAACTGGATCCTAAAGGATAACAGCAATGACCCTTTATTAGAAGCCGTCCATGGTATTAACCCAGTTCTAATTTGGTCATTTAAAGACGGACTCTCTCCAAAATTAATACTTGAAACCCACTCTGAAGTACAGTGTTTATCTTTCTGCCCACACAACGAAAATGTATTGGTCGCCGGATGTTTAAGCGGACAAGTAGTTCTATGGGATATCAAAAATAAACTAAACAAAGTGGAAGAAGAGGAAATCCTGACAGCCGCCCAACAAGGCTACCGCATACTAATGTTCTCTCTTATGAAATGGATGAAAAACACTCGCGATCTATCCGTTATACCACTCACAGCAACATCCGAATTAGCATTCGCGCACACCCAAAATGTAACCTCGTTGTGCTGGATTCACCCGTTTTATCGTTTAAACAAAACGGGACATTATGAACAAGGGGATGAGGATATAGATTCATTACAGTTTGTAACGTCGAGTTCGGATGGGACTATTAAGTTTTGGGATCTAACACAATTGCCCGTTTCTGTCCCAGGCGAGTATAAGCCACAAAGAAGGTCAAGGCGACTAAAAAAACGGCCGAGTGCTTTAACACTTGATGTGTCACCTTTTCGGATACTTCATAGGAAATTACGGCCGCATTATCAAATAAACCTAATATTACCTAAAACTGAAATCGTTTGTCCGATAACTTGCGTCAAACTGCCTCTGATGCCGATTGAATATGAAGAGGTAAATCCGAATCCTAATAGAGTTTTTGATATTATGGATCGTATTCATTACAAGCCTATGTATTTAGCCCTGACTCCACCTTCGCCTCTTCAAAGATTTGTATGTGGTACATACACCGGGGATACAATTATGAATGATTGGGATGGTTTTGATTACTTATCAGGGGATATTGTCACGAAAGAAAATGCAAAATTTAGAAGTATTGGTCGGTATCATGATGGCCCTGTATTAGTAATAGAAGAACATCCATTTATAAACGATATTTTTATAACAATAGGCGGAAAAGTTGTTGCTATATGGAGCGAGGCATTGCCATCAAAACCCTTATTTTGGAGACGTACTAGACAGCGATACACATACGGACATTGGGTTGATTACAAAGCAAGCGGTTTCCGCTTAAATCGATCTGATGGAAATAGAGAAATTTGGAATTTAGCTTCTAGAAGCGATACATTTTATTATGAAGTTGTCTACACCGGAAAAGGTATTTTGCAATCAATAGTGCATCCACGGAAATTGAAAGAAAATGTTTTTGGGCTTGCTGATAATGATGGCTCGTTGAGATTGGTGTATGTAGACGTGCCGCCTGCTAATGAAGAGCTAGGTTTGATTAGAAAAATATTCAATGCTAATGTACGACGTAAGAAAGATTACGAAACGTGGTTGAAACATTGGACAAAAATGCATGCGTCGTGGATTTTGGAGCAAAAAGAAGCTGCTATTGCTGAACTAATTCGAAAAAAAGCAGAAGAAGAAGTTGCAAAACAAAAGGCGGAGGAAATGAAATTATTAGAAGCTGCTGAAGCTGCGAAACGAAATGCAGCTAAAGTAAGAGCACCGCCTGGACAATATGTAGAATGGGCGCATGAGCAATATATTTTGAAGGAACAAGCGCGCATGGGGAATGAATTACTGGCTAAAAAACATCTCGATACAGCCACATTAATAAAACAGCAAATGCCTATGAAAAAACTTGAGGCTGAATTGGAACGCAAAAAACAGAAACAACGCCAACGCTTAGCTCACGCAGAAGACATATTTCAGGAAACTATTTCCATGTTATTTCCGGATTTAGTAGAAGATAAAAAATCGCATGTTAAAACAGAGGAGTGCACTCCAGACGAGTTCGTACAAATAAAAAAGAATTATTTACAAGCATATCATGATATTAAACAAGATGCGGCAACGTTTGTACAGGAAACCCCTTACTCGTACGAGTTTAATTGGAAGGATGTACTTGCTACTAGCAAAGCGAAGAGGCGATTGACTGATTTTCAAAACACTCGCAGTCATCGTAATCGGTTGGAAAAAGAGCGGTTTGAGAATGTGCAAACTGAGTTCGTAATTGCAGATTATGCTCTGAATGATATGGATAGTGAAGAACCTGACGAACTTTATGTTCATAGCGGAGAGATTGATACCGTTAATTAATATTAGAATTATTTGTAGTGTTTGTGGTTTATAAATCTTTTATATTTGTAATATTTTGTATTTATTTCTATTTGGGATTTAAAATGGCTACTATTTTCAGAAAAATACAATGCTCTAATGGCTACCCTGCCACACTCATGTCTGGATATCTTAATGGGTCAATGTTGGTATTACTAAAATAAAATTTAAATGCTACCTGCCACGCAATTAGAAAAATATAACACATATGACATATGATACGAAATTTGTGGGGTGGCGTTTCGGGAGACCGTAAAAAGTGCGCACGAAATGCAATTGGACGAATCGAGTTATTTTGCACGTAACCAAATTTTCAATATTACTGTCACTTTAGGTTGGTAGATACAATTCCAGATCTCACAGATATCAAAATGTACAATGCAAATAAACTATTCATCAATTGCAACCTTGCACCATTGCCAACTGCATCAATAACAGCTTCGCTTTCACAGAGAGAGCGAAGCTGTCATTGATGCAGTTGGTAATGCCTTGAACAAAGTGTACAGATACCTAGAAACCTCGCTTGTTAAGATATTACTACGATAGAGTAATTTTTAACATCGAAATAGCTACACGAAGATGAATTTTCGACACAGGAGTTCGGCCAATCATTATTGTTCGGTGTTGTAAAGTACTACCCAAGAAACTTCACTTAACTTTGATCACAGCACCATCTAAATCGAACGTAATCCGAGAATTAGAAATTAAGGAATTATGGATGAAGAGGCTGAACCTAAAGATCCAAGCTAGAAAGGTAGTTAAACTGGGGAAGCGGGACGATAGAGTCCTGCTAGAATTGGCGAGCTAAGAGGAGACTCAAAGAAAGAGGTAAAAGCAAGCGTGGGCTGCCGAAAAATAAAGATTCCGAATGAGTGGTGGATATGCAAGGGGACTAACTGTTAAAAAGGGACTGAGGAAATTGAGGCAGGATGCAGGGTTAGAAGATGGGCTGAGGAACACAGTAAATTTAGAGTAGGATTTTGGAACATTGCTGGGATGAGAAAAAAAGTTGGTGAATTATGGGGAAAAGAGCTTGAAGAGTGGATAGACAGGAAGGGCATAGAGGGTTTGCTCGAGACTTGTGTAGCAGAAGAGGAGTATAAGTTGTTGGCAGGATGCTACTGGGTGATGCAGCGGCGATAAAGAAGCGTGGGTAGGGAGGGCGAAATGAGGACTTGTGATGAAAGTGAGGAGGATAGTGGGAGGATGGAAAAGCGATTTGTGGTAGAAATGGGTACAAGGACTATATGTATGGGGACAGTAAAATGTAATAAAAACTTGCAGGGTCAGGGGTTTGAATAAAGTGGACCGAAAATATTACTATATGAGAAAAAGGTAATGGATGTGAAGTGGGAGGACGTGCACTCGATATAGCAGTTTGAAAGACGCGAAAGGGGTATGTTTCGAAGAAGGGATACTGTGAATTTTAAAGGGGAGGGAAACGAAAAATAATATATGTAAAATAAACGGTTGTCGCAGTATAAGATCAACAAATATTTAAAAATATTCAAGAAACAAAGGCTAATAAACGAAAACAGTGGATGCCAGAATAAATCATGAATTTAATGGATGAACGAAGAAAATACAAAAATGTGGATCAGCAGAAATATAACGAGCTGAACTCAAACATAAGAAGAAACATTAGAAAAGCCAAATAAAAATGGATGGAAGAAAGATGCCAAGAACTTGAAGAACTACAAGACAAACACGATCTGTTCAACCTCCACAAAAAGGTGAAAGAAATAGCTGGAAATATCAGAAGCCATCTACCATCCAGACTAGTAAATGAGGACAATGAACTTTTGACAAATAAAGAAGAACTGAAACAAGAGTGGACAAAGTATATCAAAAATTTGTTCGATGGCGAAACTAATTTACCAGATCCAAATCAAGCTGGAGACACTGGAAGACATCATGAAATCAGAAGTTATTAAAGCTATAAAATCCACAAAATCAGGTAAAGCTGCAGGACCGGACGACATGTACATTTAAATCCTAAAGCTTGTACAAGAGGAAAATACCGACATTCTTGTAAACTTCTTTAACAAAATATATGAATTCGCAAACATACCGCAAGACTGGCTAAAATCAGTATTCAATGCCCTACCAAAGAAATCAAACGTAATCAAGTGCGATCAACTCCGACTGATAAGCTTGATGAGCCAAGTATTAAAAGTATTCCTAAAAATTCTACATATTAGAATACGTAAGAAATGCGAAGAAGACCTAAGCAAGGAACAGTTCGGTTATAGAGATGAACTGGGAACAAGAGAAGCGTTGTTTGGGCTGTCAGTTCTCATGCAAAAATGTAGAGACCAAAGGAAGGACGTGTACATCTGTTTTATTGAGTATGTAAAGGCATTTGACTGTTTAAAACACGACGTCCTAATTAACATTCTGATGACTAAAGGCCTCCACCAAAAAGATATCTCCTTCATAAAATATTTGTACGAACACCAGACTGCTGCAGTAAGACTCGAGGACGATACGACTAGCAATATTACTAATATACGTGGAGTACGTCAGGGCTGTGTACTATCACCATTATTGTTCAATATCTACTCGGGGCAAATATTCCTGAAAGCCTTAAAAAGCTCTACAGATGGAATCAAGATCAATGGTGAAATATTGAACAATATTAGGTACTTGCAGACAGCGCAGCTGGCCTACAACGTTTGTTGAATGAAATAATAGAAGAAGGTGATGTGCTTGGGCTACAATTAAACAAGGCCAAAACGAAAACAATGTAGAACACCAGATATCCAAGCCAATTTGCAAGTATACAATAAGCAACTAAAGCAGGTCGCTAAATTTAAATACTTGGGCAGCTGGATCACCGAAGACCTGTATCTAGATCTGGAAGTAAGAACAGGCTTCGAAATAGCCAGAACAACGTTCCTTAAGATGAGAAAAGTATTTTGTGAGTGAAACCTGAAACTAGCTATTGGCTACTGTGGAGAAACGTAAGACAGTGTACCTAGGACATATCTTCGGAAGTACTAAATATAGCCTGCTAAAATTAATAATGGAGGGCAAGATAGAGGGTAACCGTGGTCCAGGACGAAAGAAATGCTCCTTGTTAAAGAACATAAGGGTCTGGACTGGACTGGACTCCCACTCTTTGTTTAGATAGTCACAAGACCGTGCGGAATTAGCCATGATTGTTGCCAACCTTCAGTAATGGAGAAGGCACCTAAAGAAGAAGAAAATAAACGTAGATTCGGAAGATTGGAAGAAGAGTTGCCGAGTGATGGCGGTGATTAAAACTGGGGATTCCGAGACGCGAGTTTTCTTGGAGTAAGCTGGAAGTGGCACTTAGATGAAATTGGCGGCTGAATACAGAATAAAGGCTGATGTTGAGTGGAAAGAAAGGCAGGTAAGAATGCCTGAGAGCTGTCTGAAAAGTGCGGGGGAAATCCCCGAACTACATAACCAGGGGATGGTGCAGGGAGAATAACGTATATATCGTGAAAAAGGTACACCGCGTGTGTGCTGTGTAGTAAGGGAAGCGCCACGTGATGTCCTTAGGAAAGAATGTGAGCGAGTTAAAGCAGAGTGGGTTGGAGACTGCAGAAAGGTGAGTGAATGGTTAAGAGAGGATAGGAAAGGCGTTAAAAACTACAAGAGGCTGACGCGGGTGAGGAAATTGGCGAGGGCAGCGGCGGTCTAGTGTGTGTACATAATATTATGTAAGGGAATTTGTATTTTATTTTCATTTGTATATTTAATTTTATTGTTTTTGACATAATTTTGTACAAGGGAGATGTTTTGTCTTGGCTATGCCTAATAAAAGTCTTTTTGTTTTGTGGTAAGAACGAAATGCGGTTCAGAAAAGAGGGGAAAGAAAGTAGGATTACAGACTTGAAGTCAATTTATTATATACATAAATTAAAATGTAACTGGGTCCATGTACATAAATACCAAGCACAAAATCTTGTCCTACAACCGACTGATAGATAGCTCTCATGTCGCTTGTGAGCAAAAACCTCATCTCAATCTTAAATGAGAGGCTACAATGTTTTTACAATAGCAAATTCCATAAGAGCAGGCGGGCTTTGTAAAAGGACGCGACGCCCAAAAACAAATACTGAACCTGAAGCTAATAATAGGAAAAGGTCGTGAAGTTAACAGACATGTTTTTATGTATAATCCCAAAGTTAAATAACAAAAAAGTGAAATGTGACCGACTAAATTCGTAGAGACAGAAAGAAAATTCGTTGCTTGATTAAATTTTCTGGAGTATATAGCTCATTTTCAACCCTCCAAAAAATCCAACTAATGAGTTTTATGCAAATTATCGTGGAAAAGTTGCGCTGCGTTGAAGTAGGAGAGTTGCAAGATACAGCGCGACACGAGCCACAGGCTCTAAACGTTGTGTAATTAATGTAAATACTCACATGCGTTAAATGCGTGGTAAATACGGCCAATTGCCCCGAATACTTTTCACGTGATGTTTTGTTGGTGGACGTAATGGAACGTGGGTTTCATCCTACAACAGAAACAACATGGCCATTAGATGCGTCGTAATTAATTCGTGGAGAAATTAAGATTACTTGCGGGTATAATAATGTGGCCTAGATTTATAAAGTAACGTGTGTGATAATTTATTGCGTGTACATTGACGTAAATGGATTTTGGTGACGATTAATAAAATGCTGCTAAGATTTTCCATTCAATTGTTTTCAGGAATATTCTAATATTCTGAGTTTCTTATGTACATACAAGAAAATAGTTAATACACAAGTAACAATAAATATATACAATAAAATATTTTAAACAATTGCCAAAGAAATCATAATATTTACAAAACTCACCAATTTTCTTGGTAAATAGGAAATAATTAGTTAAATTAGACATGGAAGCAGAGTACAAAAACATATAAAAGACACAACTAACTAACAAATAGAGAACAGCTATTTGTTTTCAGGAATATTATAATATTCTAAGTTTCTTATGTACATACAAGAAAATGGTTAATACACAAGTAACAATAAATATATACAATAAACTATTTTAAACAATTGCCAAAGAAATCATAAAATTTACAAAACTCACCAATTTTCTTGGTAAATAGGAAATAATTAGTTAAATTAGACATGGAAGTAGAGTACAAAAACATATAAAATACACAACTAACTAACAAATAGAGAAAAGCTATTTGTTAGTTAGTTGTGTATTTTATATGTTTTTGTACTCTGCTTCCATGTCTAATTTAACTAATTATTTTCTATTTACCAAGAAAATTGGTGAGATTTTTAAATTTTATGATTTCTTTGGCAATTATTTAAAATATTTTATTGTATATATTTATTGTTACTTGTGTATTAACTATTTTCTTGTACGTACCATATGTACATAAGAAACTTAGAATATATAACCACTCGAGATATTATGTGAATTCATCCTCAATAGCAGAGTTATACTGATGAGATCTAACAAAATCGAAATGTATATGTGTAGATTGCTAACGCCCGGTTTCCCCAACGAATCTTAAAGCTCGGCTAATATAAGCTCGTCTTATATAAACTCGTCTTATATATAACCACGTCATAAATTTTTATTCTGTTGTACCAAACATATGTAGATCTTACTTAGTCTTACAGTGTAAGACCGTCTTATCGTTTTGAGATTCGATTTTTGTTTGCTGCAACGCTTTAAGACCGTCTTATTATTAAGACGGTCTTCAACTACCTATGATTCGAAATCGTTGATAAGATATAGATAATGTTTTCACTTCGCTTGGTATGAGCACACAATAATATTAAATAAATTTGTATCCCCATTTTTTTTTATAAAAAAAAACGTGCGATTAAATATTTGCAGTGCGATAACATTAAAAAATCAGATTCAGTTTGAAATTACAAACAGGGAAATGTATGAGGTCGACAGCCTTTGATATTTTTTTATACAAATTATAAGTTATAATAATAAATAACTTATGAATTGTATTAAGTTAGGAGTTAAGGTCGTTTTAGACAAGACAATTTCTTGACTCAAAAGTTAGTCAAGATGCGAGACAATCTAAATTGTCTCGTATCATACAGCAAATTATTTGAAATATTGAATTGGATGGCAGATCGAATGGAAAAACATAACGCGTTCAATTTGTTAAGGACAAATTGTATGGTAGGATGATATATGAATTCATGTCTCAACTTTTGAGCTAAAAAATTATCTTGTCTAAAACGACCTTTAAACTAGTTAAGATTCGTTGGAGAAACCGGGTGTAGGATGTGGATTCACACAGGACCGGTCGGTCCTAGCGGACGTGCAAAGTATGCGCCATTATAAATGATAGGGTTCCGGTAAAAGATGCCTATAATGACTGTATTTCTGAACAAAACATATGCCCCTACAATGACAAAAGTAAACATTCTATTATTTGTACAACTAAATAGTTTTTTGTTTGCAAACCGAAACTTTCCTCACGCGAAATCTGTTCTTGAATAAAGCGACCCGCGTCGGAAATCGTTGCGTGGTTCACAGCACGCTGCACAGAGTTAGTTACCCAACAAAAAGTTTGCAAACTTCCTGACGGGGGCGCGGTAACGAAGCATCAACTATCGTTCTCGATGTCGACCCCAGTTGCGGTAATTAGGATTAAATAATTAGTAAACTTCGCGCGCGGGTTGAATCAGGGATGTTGAATTGTGAGCGCGCGCGCGCGCCCACGCCTGTAAAAATTGCACAGCTGAAAAACAAGATAATAAACACATTCTTTGCGATGTCTATTTATTTATTCTGGATGCGGTCCAACACTACTTTGTATACGCAAATAAAAACTATAAGAAATCGGCAAATATAAAAGTTGTGTAGCGGGGAAAAAATGTTTGGGTTATATATAGATAGCTATTAATCTTGATTGGGGAGATTTATAGGGTTTCGATTGGACATGATTTATTGCGGATGGAGGACACGAATATTTGGCAGTTACGAAAAAATATTTACGGAAATGACTGTCGAATCAGAATAGTTTAGATTAGTTAAAAATATTATAAAAAAAACTGCTAAGATATTCAATGTAAAAAAATTTGCAGACCTCATATATTTAAAAAAAAAACACACAAGATCACAAGAATCAATTAGATTAGTGATTGAATCGGTAGTTTGAAGAAAGGAACAAGCGCCAAAATAATTATGAAATTATATTAAATAACAATAATTAATTCCCAACAACCTGTAATATATTTAGCCAATACAACAACGGTTCATGTAGAGATGCTTACTTTTAGTTACCTTCAATTTCCCATAAATATGATTTTTGGATTCGTTCCCTTCTTCAAACTACCGATTAAATTATTCTAGTAGGGTGATTAAACTGATAAATTAACACCTCAAATATATCAATCAATAGTGGAAATCCCAAGCTGGGAAGAAAAACAAAAAATAGTGAAAGCAAAATATAAACTGAGAAATACAACGATATATATAGACGATGATCTAACGGAAGAGGAGAGAAAAATACAAAGAGAGATAAGAAACATAGCAAAATTGGAAAAAGAAAAAGGAAAACACGTAAAAATAGGATATAGAAAGATAATAGTAGACAATGAAATATACATATGGGATAAAAAGGAGAAAGGAGTCGTAGCCAAAGATAATGGGGTGAAAGTAACCAATCCAAAAAACTACTAGCAAAAGAGAAAACGGACGGAAGCAAAAATACAAAGAATTCAGCGAGGAAAGGGACAACGAACATAAGAAAGAAGAACAAACACATAATAAATGGAAACAAAGAAAAGAGTACAGTAAAAAAAGAAAAATATGGAAAATTGGGACTTGGAATATCAGGAGTATAAATGGAAAGGAAAAGGAGCTGGAAGAAGAATTAGAGAAAGCTGAACTAGACTTTTTAGTGGTAACAGAAACAAAAAAGAAGGGGAAGGGAGAGTACAAAATGGACAAGGAACATATATTCATATATAGCGGTGTAGATAACAATCGGAGAGCCTCAGCAGGGGTAGAATGTATAGTGCATAAAAAACTGAAATCGAATATATATAAATGGGATGCAATTACGGAGAGGATTTTGTCTATCGAAGTTAGAGATCAAAGAAACGGCTACCATAAAACTATCATAGCAGTGTATGGACCAAACGAAGATGATACTGCGTGCAACAAAGAAACATTCTGGGAGCAGCTCAACGAAACAACAGAAAAAGCCAGAGGAGAACTGTACGTGGCGGGAGACTTCAACAGCAGAATTGGCAACGAAGTAAAAGATAATGACGCGATGAGAGGAAGATATGGAGAAGGTAAGAAAATGCTAGATTACTGTAGAATGAATAATCTAGTAATAACGAATACACTATTCAAACACAAGGACATACACAAATACACCAGGGAAGTGATAAGCAGGAACGAAAAATCTATAATAAACTATGTACTAGCAGAACAAGGGAAAAGGAGCAAAATAATAGACACAAGAATAAAGAGAAGTTACGAAATTGGAAGTGATCACTATCTAGTAGAGACGAAAATAAAGGAAGACTACCAAGATAGCGATAAAAAAAACAGAGACCAAATATAGCAATAAATTACAACAAGATAAGAAAATACAAACTAAGGGGAAAATAAATAGCAAAAATCTATAAAGAGAAAATAGAGGAGAAATTAGTAAAGGACAACTATAGACAAGAAGTAGAGGAAATGTGGAATAAATGAAAGAAAAATATACTGGAGACAGCACAAGAGACATGTGGGACAAAGCAAAACACAAACAAGAAGCAGCAGACAGCATGGTGGTCACAGGACATCAGAGAGAAAATAAAGGAAAAGAAAAAGGCATAGCAAAGATACCTAAATGACAAAAATAGTAAAAACTACGAAGAATACAGTTTACAGAGGAAAATAGTAAAAGATAAGGTCAGAATAGCAAAGAGCAGGGAATGAGAAAAGTTCGGAGAGACAATGGAGAAAAATGCAAAGGAAAACCAAAAATTATCCTATAAAACACTAAAACTAAACAGAAAAGAAAAAGGCGAAGAAGTAAATTATATACAAGACAATCAAGGAATATTGCTGAAGGACAACGAAAAAATACTGGAAAGATGGAAAGAATATTTTGAAGACTTACTATCACAAAATGGTGGAAATGAACAGAAGACAAGAGACCAGAACGACTCGGAAGCAGATATAGAGATGATCAATGGAAAAGAAATACTAGAGATAATAAGGGAAATGAAAATAGGCAAAGCACCAGGACAAGACCAGATCACAACGGAAATGATTAAACATATGGGACCTGCAGGTAACTAAATACTACTAAAATTAATAAACGAAATATGGAGGACGAATAAAAAACCCAAAGATTGGCAAGTATCGTTAATCGTACCGATACACAAGAAAGGCGATAAGACAAAATGTTCAAACTATAGGGGTATAACACTCATAAGCATAGGTATGAAGATCTTAGAAAAAACAATTAACAAAAGAATACTAGCAAAAATAGAGCAGACGCTAGAAGAATCGCAATGTGGATTTAAGAAAGGAAGATCCACACAGGACAACATTTTCACGAAAAAACAAATCACAGAAAAAAGAATTGCAAATAATAAAAACACATACCTAGGATTCATCGACCTGGAAAAAGCATTCGACATGATACCAAGAAATAAATTATGGAAAATCCTGGAAGAGAGAGGTGTAGAAGGAAAGACAGTCGAATTAATACAAAACATATACAACAACAACACCAATGCAATAATACACAAGGGACAAACATCAAGAACATTTCAGACAACCACTGGACTAAGACAAGAAGGCGGGCTCAGTCCTACATTATTTAACATATACATGGATGAAATAATGAAGAGCATGAAACCAGAAACCAAAGAAGCAAACATAGGGTACAAAAACATGCAAGTTTTAAAATATCGGAAGGAGCATTCGCTGATGATGTCGTAGTGATGGTAATCTGCAGCACAACCTTAGTGTATGGAACAGACACCTAGAAAAGTATAACATGAAAATGAACTATAACAAAACAAAAGTGATGGTAATAGGAAACCGGAAAGAACAAATAAATATAAAGATAGAACAACACACAATAGAACAAGTAGAAGAATTCAAATACCTGGGAGTAGCACTGACAAGAGACGGAAAAATGGAAGGCGAACTTAGTAACAGAATAAACAACACAGCTAAAACATACCACGCATTGAGCAATATACTGATTAACAAGAAAGAGATCAGCAGAAGGACAAAAATAAATATATATAAAAGCATATATAGACCTATACTGACATATGGAAGCGAGACGTGGAAGCTACGAAGAGGGACAAAAGTAGAATACAGGCAATGGAAATGAAATATCTCAGAGGAGTAAAACAAGTTACGAGAAGAGACAGAATAAGAAATGATGACATCAGAGAAGAACTAGGAATTGAAGCTGTAGATAAGTATATAGAAAAGAAACAACTAAACTGGTGGGGTCATTTAATTAGGATGGACAAAAAGAATCAACCAAAACAGGTATGGGAAGCAAGAACTGAAAATAAAAGAAGAAGAGGTAGACCAAGAAAAGAGTGGGACAACATAATAGAGGACATAATAAACAAGAAAGGAAAAACAGTCAAGCAAGCAACAGAACTGGCGAGGAACAGAAAGGAGTGGAAAGAATTTACAAATGTATAAACAACAGTAATTGTAAACTATAATAATGTTAATAATGTTAATGTAATAGCCTACACCGAAAGGTAAAAGGCAATTGATAATATATATATATATATATATATATATATATATATATATATATATATATATATCAATCAATCATGAGGCTTATTTTGATTATTTTTACCCGATGTGGTAGTAGTAAGGGTTTACCAACCATCAATAACAAATCAGATTTAGGCCCTGTCCGTTTGGCTACTACTAGTGACTAGTAGTGACACATGATGACGTCACGCTCATACTAATAGTATAGCGTGACGTCAGCATTTCTCACTAGTAGTAATCAAATGGACAGGGTAATTTTTTGACATTTCTTGACTAATTTGTAAATATGTTTTTACAACGTATATAAGTGGTAAGGTATCAAGAATCTTTAAGAGAACCATTGGACTAAGACAAGGAGGCGGGCTCAGTCCTACATTATTCAACATATACATGGATGAAATAATGAAGTATGAAAGTAAGTATGAAACCAGAAATCAAAAAAGCAAATATAGGTTACAAAAACATGCAAGTGGTAAAATATATCGGAGCATTCGCTGTTGATATCGTAGTGATAGCAGAAAAGGAAGTTAATCTGCAACACAACCTGAATGAATAAGCATCTACATAAGTATAATATAAAAATGAATTATAATAAAACAAAAGTAATGATACTAGGAAACCGGAAAGAACAAATAAACATGGAAGTCTGACTGGCCCCTGGCCATTGTAGAAGTGAACACTAGTAAATATACATATTGCAGAATTTAATGTGAATTTAATTTACTTTACTTCACATTTTTTGGTCCTTCAACCGGATCGTTTTCAAGCCGATTTAGTAGTTAAAGACGTATCAGTACTGCAATGATATAATACAGGAAATGACCATCGGCTAATAAGAGTCACCCTAGATATCAAAGTTCAAAGATGGAAACATCGAAAGGAATAAAGAACAACCAACGCACACTGGGGCTGAGGCATGAGTAAATTTTACTCACAGATTTCATGAACCTTATTCAGGAAAAATAAAATTCAGCTAAGCCATAAAATCAAACAAAATGGAAGAAAAAAATTATAATTCTTCTTTATTTCTTGATTGAGTTGAAAGTGGACAAGGGTGGGTAGAAACAGGTGGAGACCCAGGCCTATGCGCAAATGAGGTTCGTAATATTGGTAATATGTAGCTTTTTAACATAACTAGTGAGTCAAATTTACTCGCACTACCTGTTTAGGGTTAATAACAATCCAATCGAACTATAGGATCAATAAATCAATACAAATAAACCTACAAATGAATCAACAGAAATCCCTACCATCAACATCTAGTAATGGTCACAGAAAGAGGAAAAATCATTTTATTTATCCTTTAAAATCAATTATTATAAAGAGCGATCGGTTCAATTGCTTTAGTCATCGGAGGAGCTCAAAAATGGCTAGAGCTTAGACGAAACTAGTTGCAAAGTGTAACTGAAGTGTGATAAAAAACAAAGTATAAAATCGTTTTATTTATCCTATTACAAAGTAATTGGTTCATGTTTTTTAGACTTTCATTGATGTAAGACGACTTGTGGTTTCGGTTTTTATTCAGTGCTAACATACACTTGCATTAAGGTCGTGTTATGCATATAACACCTTCATTCCAACAAAGAGTTGCAATTAAATGACTATTAAAGTGTTAATTTTACGACGTCTATTAGCGTAGTGACAAGTATTTTTGCAAATTACCGTCAGTGTTATGTCAATCCCAAGAAAGTTTTTTTAATGCATGTTCGAAATGCGAAATCAATGCGTACTTTACTCCATTTGTGAACAAGAAACGTCTACATACGAATTAGTTGCAATTTTGTATATTGATTTTTTTTCAATTTTAGAATTAAGGTCGCTTGATTGTTAGTTTATTTTAGTGTTAAATGATCTTGATCCTAGAATAGGAACATAAATAACAAATATAATAAGATAAAAAGATATATATATATATATATATATATATATATATATATATATATATATATACATATATATATATATATACACATCACTATTCGTATTTGTAGTTGTAGGAAAATGAAGGTATTTTCCTACAACTACAAATACGAATAGTGGTGATGTATATTTGTATATTTACCGCATAAAAGTTCCATTCCTGCCATATTTCTATAAACCTGGAATACAACAGAGAGAAAGAGGAATTAGGCTATCGGCCCTTGGCCTTTCTGCCTTGAAGGAATACAACATTTTCAAATTTGGCTTTTACTGTGAATGTTTTACTCTTTTGCTCTGTAGTCCATTCTGAAAATCATGGTGACTTTCTCATAGCGATTTTGGACTTTTCTATTTTTATCCAATTCTCTAGTCAAAATTTGCTGGTAGGTTTATGTTCACATAATATAAGAAGTAGGAAATAAAACAATAATCCTGTAGAAAGTAGGATTCTTTTATATAGTTTATGCTTTTACGTTTTATTTGAGTATAAACTCACCCCAATTTAGTTCTTATTACTATTACTTATAATAGTATATATATATATATATATATATATATATATATATATATGCACAAACAAGGCCGCTGGCTGTATATATTCCGGAGTCATATCAAAATTGCATTTAGTTATTGTTCTGCGTATAATAATAACTATGAAAGCTGTTGCTATTACTGAACTTAAAATAATAATAGCTAAAATTATACGACTATAATTGGAAACTGTTACTGCTGTTACTATCGTTACTAAAGGTAAAGATAGGTTTATGCTCACATAATATAAGAAATTGGATATATAACAATAGAATCCTGTAGAAATAAGGATTATTTTATATAGTTTATGCTTTTCCATTTTATTATATTATATATACTCAAGTAAAATTGAAAAGCATAAACTATATAAAATAATCCTTATTTCTACAGGATTCTATTGTTTTATATCCAATTTCTTATATTATGTGAGCATAAACCTACCTTTACCTTTAGTAACGTTAGTAACAGCAGTAACAGTTTCCTATAATAGTCGTATAAATTTAGTTATTATTATTTTAAATCCAGTAATAGCAACAGCTTTCATAGTTATTATTATACGCAGAACAATAACTAAGTGCAATTTTGATGTGACTCCGGAGTATATACAGCCAGCGGCCTTGTTTGTGCAAATCATTTGCAATGCATACACAAAAACACTTCGCAGCCATTAAAACCTGGCGCTCAACATAATAAATTAATTACATGCAACGGCTTCGCGCGCTCAACAGACAAACACACACACACCAAATAGTAGCAACGTGACTAACGTTCCGATCCTGTTTGAAATTTATTGCATAACATAATTTCAACGTCTGGTTGTTATCCTCCTGTTGGCTGTAGGACTATATTAACAAAATATTCGCCATCGTGAATATAATTGTAGGCGCGGCCCTGCTCTGTGTTTTGTAAACACGCTAAAAGTCACGTGCGGATTGCTTTCCGGCTTGTCGACGAATGAAACGGAATAAAAGTTATAAATGCGGCAATTTGTATTTATAGCCGGGTAATGTCACTGTTGTCGCAATGCAATTTGTTTATAGAAATTGTACTGTGCATTTTATTTCTTTGTATCTCTGCGAGACGTTTGTTTACAACGTGCGCTCTTTTATTGATTACTAGACCTTGTTGAATTTTTTTTTAATTAAGTAAGGAAACAAATCGATGACTGTTAATAGAACAAGACTTACATTCTAATTTACAAAAGTTTGAACCAATCAATCAACCATTAATAATAATAATGACCTAACACGATAGCTAGAATTGTAACAAATAGTCACTTCTTGTTCATTGAGATCTACAACCCTAGGTTGGTTTAGCTTTTCTTTGCTCCATCTCTTACGATTTACGGTATAGTAAGCCTTCTCCAATTGGCTATAAATAAATATAATAAATTCCAGTTAATATCTCGCTGATATATCTTTCCACTGCTCTAATGAGCGCATTATATATTCTGAGCTTTCTGTGTCTGCTGAAAATCGATATGAGAAAATTACCATGATTTTCAAAATGGGCCACAGAGTAAAACTGTAAAACATTCACAGAAAAAGCCAATACTTGAAAAAATTTGTATTCCTTCAAGGCGAAAAAACCATTTGACCTAATTTCTCTCTCTGTTGTATCCAGGTTTATAGAAATATGGCAGGAATGGTTCCAATTTTTTTTTCATTACATATACATCACAATTATTATTTGTAGTTGTAGGTAAATTAAGATATCTAATTATGGTCACAAATAGCTGAATGAAAAAAATATTTTCAATATGATGTGTGTCCTTAAATAAACACCATATTTAACATTGTCAGAATGGACCACAAAGTAGAACTGTGTGAAATTTCCAAAATCCACTCAAAATTCCTGCCGAAACATTTATCACGGTAATATAAAATCGTTTGTTGTTACATTTTTCATTTTAGAGGTTTCTCGCTGTTGAATTATAAACACGTTGAGCTGCAGTGTTATAACATACACAGCTTTAGCAGTCAAATACATTTATTAAAGCCGCTTTCGTTTATTGCTAGGGAGCTGTTCCGAGCGATTCTCCGGGATCTTGGTCAACGGAAGTAAGCTCGAACGTGAGTATTATTATATTATTATAATAATAATTATTATTATTATTTGTGTATATTATATAAGTAATGATTACAATTTCGTATTCTTACAAAAAACACACCTAATAAAAAATCGAATGCAATTGCAATATATAAAGTTGAATTTAATAAAAAGAATCGTTATTTGCTACCATAGTGTACTATATTAAGTGAGACGGCTCTAATAGCGCGTAGTAGGGAAAGACGGCGTAAAAATTGTGTGCGCTACCCTCAAGTATATGGACCAGGGAGGGAGACAAGAGGACTAGTCGCATCGAAATCGGCGACGAGGCTGATACGCGTGTTATTTATTTATATGCTTTTTATTTTATTTATATTATTTATAATTTATATATTACACTATGTTTTCTACCAACCTCTTGATTTTGATAAACTATTCTATAGAGTATTCCAAACCAGCCAAAAACAGCTCTCGAATGATAAACGAAAGGGGCTTATGTTATATTAATAATGTTCATGTTATATCAATAATTATTACGTTTTTAGAAAATATTGTTATTAATATTACAATTTGGAGTTAACTTACTACACGTGCAGCTGAACGTTCAAGTTCACCAACGAAACCCGTCCGAAATAATCAATGCTAATTTCAAGTGCAATTATTTCATACACGTTACGAAATGCAAACACACAGTTTACTTAAGAACGCAAATATTTTTATACAACACAATTATTTATAATTACTGTTATTGGTTGCACAAATCGACTCACTATTTTTTATGTTTTTCAGCACAATAATTGTAATGTACATTATACGCGATGACAGGATTTAATTATGTTGTTTATTTGTACGTTTATCAGGGACACAGGAAAAAACATCACGCATTCCAGGAATCCGGTGTAGATTGCATAAAACTAATAAAACCTCCGTTATCAATATTTACATTGTGTGTTGCACCAGAAATACGTAGTTTTAAAAAATCACACATTTGTAGCGCTGACAGATACATTCATTTATTAAAAAAATAATGGCGGGAAACGTAGAGTTTGATCCAATTATATATATATATATATATATATAAATAGAAGAATATAAATACAACAAATATCTAGAATGTTAGATGTCAAAAATAAACTGACATATTTTTCAGATCCGTGTGGGTTAAACTATTAAACCATTAAAGAATCTAATAGTTAAGCTAATCTGAAGATTATTTTGAGCTGCTGTCAATATTTGTTAAAAGTTATTTTATTTTCTCTCTAGAGATAAACTTATTTATTCTTTTGGAGAAAAAATTACAAGACTTTTTTTAAATTTAAAAATTGCTTAATTTCAAAATACAAAATAAATATAGATTTATAAATCTATTTCTGATATATATATATATATATATACATATATATATATATATATACATATATATATATATATATACATATATATATATATATATATACATATATATATATATATATATATATATATATATATATATATATATATATATATAGATGTTTATACATTTGTAAATTCTTTTCACTCTTTTCTGTTCATCGCCAGTTGTCTTGCTTGTATAAGTATTTCCTTTCTTGATTATTATTTCCTCTATTCTGTTGCCCCACTCTTTTCTTGGTCTACCTCTTCTTCTTTCTTCTTCTTGCTTCCCATACCTGTTTTCTTTGATTCTTTTTCTCCATCCTAATTAAATGTTCCCACCAGATTAGTTGTTTCTTTTCTATATACTTTTCTATAGCTTCAATTCCCAATTCTTCTCTGATGTCATCATTTCTTATTCTGTCACTTCTCGTAACTTGTTTTACTCCTCTGAGATATTTAATTTTTATTGCTTGTATTCTACTGTTGTTCCTCTTCGTTAGTTTCCACGTCTCGCTCCCATATGTCAGTATAGGTCTATATATGCTTTTGTATATATTTATTTTTGTTCTTCTACTGATCTCTTTTTGTTAATCAGTATATTGCACAGTGCGTGGTAGGTTTTAACTGTCTTCTGTCAGTGCTCCTCCTAGGTATTTGAATTGTTCTACTTGCTATATTTTGTGTTGTTCTATCTTTATATTTATTTGTTCTTTCCGGTTTCCTATTACTATCACTTTTGTTTTGATATAATTCATTTTCATACTATACATTTCTAGATGTCTGTTCCATACACTCAGGTTGTGCTGCAGATTTGCTACGACATCATCAGCGAATGCTCCTTCCGATATGTTTACCACTTGGATGTTTTTGTACCCTATATTTGCTCTTCTGATTTCTGGTTTCTTGCTCTTCATTATTTCATCCATATATATATATATATATATATATGATAAATAACGTAGGACACTCCTTGTCTTAGTCCAGTGGTTGTTTTAAATGTTGTTGATGTTTGCCCCTTGTGTATTATTGCATGGGTGTTGTTGTTATATATGTTTTGTATTAATTCGACTGTCTTTCTTTCTACACCTCTCTCTTCCAGGATTTTCCATAATTTGTTTCTTGGGATCATGTCGAACGCTTTTTCTAGGTCTATGTTTCCTAAATATGTGTTTTATTATTTGTAGTTCTTTTTTCTGTGATTTGTTTTATTGTGAAGATGTTGTCCTGTGTGGATCTTCCTTTCCTAAAACCGCATAGCGATTCTTCTAGTGTCTGGTCTATTCTTGCTATTATTGTCTTGTTTATTGTCTTTTCTAATATTTTCATCCATATACTTATTAGTGTTATGCCTCTATAATTTGAGCATTTCGTCTTATACCCTTTCTTGTGTACGATTAGTTCTGTT
Organism: Lordithon lunulatus; assembly: GCA_963942505.1. NCBI lineage: Eukaryota > Metazoa > Arthropoda > Insecta > Coleoptera > Staphylinidae > Lordithon > Lordithon lunulatus. The sequence continues at coordinate 57,116,753 of OZ012667.1, read as the reverse complement.
TGCCAGTTATTTGGTATGTTATTTGTACTCCATATGCTGTTCAGTAGTTTCCGTGGTTTTTCATTACCTACCGGGCTCAGGTGCTTGATCATTTCCGCTGTAATCTGATCTTGCCCTGGTGCTTTTCCTATTTTTAATTCCCTTATTATTTCTGGTAGTTCTTGTTCCTTGATACTCTCTGTATCTGCTTCTGTGTTGTTCTTGTCTCGAATTCTTGTCTTTTGTTCTTTGTCGTTATTTGAGGTTAGTAATTCTTCAAAATATTCTTTCCATCTTTCTAATATTTCTTCGTTTTCCTTCAGCATTCTTCCTTGTTTATCTTGTATGTATCTCATTTCTTGTCAAAGGGGAGAAAACTAAAAAACTTGGTTCTTAACATCTATCAGCCCGAGGGCGTTTCCACTGTTAAAGGCAGAAGCTCAGAGGAATGTAGTAACCCAGTATTTACCTTAATTTCACGGAACACCTCTGAAAAACTGTGAATCCTGATTTCGACCACAATGGGGTTTGAACTTGCACCCCAAACCAAACTCAGTATGAGACGGTCGGCGCCTCTAACTACTAGGCCTCTAATCTGGACGAAGACATCTATTTTGTAAAATATACATATTTCTTATCTTCTTGCTCAGCGTTATTCTTCCTGCTTAGCTATCAGTTATGCACTCCTAGATTATCTTTCATTGTTTTCCATACGTCTTCCTTGTCCATCCTTGTACTATCTCTTCCCTGCAAGTACTTTGATGTCATCTAGTAATTTTATTGAGATTTAGGCTAGGACATGATTTTCCTATGATATGTAGGGAAAATGAGGTAGTCACGTAGGACAGAGGTCGCTATCTCTGAAATAGATCTATAGTTATTTTGTCTATATATTGAAATTAAGAGATTTTTAAATTTTTAAAAATGTCTAGTGTATTCTTCAAAAGAATAAATAAGTTTATCTCTAGGGAGAAAATAAAATAATTTTTATTTATTTAATTTTGTATAAATAAGTTTATCTCTAGAGAGAAAATAAAATAACTTTTAACAAATATTGACAGCAGCTCAAAATAATCTTCAGATTAGCTTAACTATTAGATTCTTTAATGGTTAGTTTAACCCACACGGATCTGAAAAATATGTTAGTTTATTTTTGACTTCTAGCTTTCTAGATTATTGTTCTATTTATATTCTTCTTAGTGCAGATGATTTATCAATAATTGATAAATCGTCTGCAGTGTTCTATTTATATTCTTCTTAGTGCAGACGATTTATCAATTATTAATAAATTAACTACACAAGAAGAATAAAAGAATAGATCTATAGATCTATATTTATTTTGTCTATATTTTGAAATTAAGCAATTTTTAAATTTTTAAAAATGTCTAGTGTATTCTTCTCCAAAAGAATAAATAAGTTTATCTCTAGAGAGAAAATAAAATAATTTTTATTTATTTATTTTTTTATAAATAAGTTTATCTCTAGAGGGAAAATAAAATAATTTTTAACATATATTGACAGCAGCTCAAAATAATCTTCAGATTAGCTTAACTATTAGATTCTTTAATGGTTAGTGTAACCCACACGGATCTGAAAAATAAGTCAGTTTATTTTTGACTTCTAGCTTCTAGATTATTGTTCTATTTATATTCTTCTTAGTGCAGATGATTTATCAATAATTGATATATTGTCTGCATTGTTCTATTTATATTCTTTTTAGTACAGAAAAGTTATTAATTATTGATAAATCATCTGCACTAGTTAACTATTAGATTCTTTAATGGTTAGTTTAACCCACACGGATCTGAAAAATATGTCAGTTAATTTTTAACTTCTAGCTTTCTAGATTATTTCTCTATTTATATTCTTCTTAGTGCAGATGATTTATCAATAATTGATAAATCGTCTGCAGTGTTCTATTTATATTCTTTTTAGTGCAGACGATTTATCAATTATTGATAAATCAACTACACTAAGAAGAATAGAAGAATAGCAAGAAATCAAAAATAAAAGGATATTAATTTTTAAGTGAGACTACAACTCATGTATTTAATTAACATCTGTTTAATGAAACGCAGTTACAAAGTCTCAAATAAACTATCGATTACGATTTTATTACTAGTATATACGCTGTTCATTAAATTATACGCACATCATTAAATATAACATTGTGTTTAATCACCTTGTTTGTTTATAGTGCGCGTTTGATGTGTTTATTAATAATGTATGCAGTGGTAGTTAATGCTTTAGCACATTTATAATTAAATCTGTTTGTCTTGATTTGAAATTTCTAGCATGCAACATATAATATTAGAAAATATAAAACGTGAAATATTTTTATTAGAATACTACAGAGTAATTAAATATGTTGTAAGGCAACATTCACAAAATGGGGGTCACGAAAAAATATTCGTGGGGTCACAAAAAAATGGTTGCAGATTATTCGAGATGCTTTTCTACACATAACCATTCTTCAAGGGGTCTTTTAAAATTTTTAATAGGAAATGCTTAACTTTTTGGTCTGCGACCTCCTTCGCAGACCAAAAAGTTATACTACAAGGTATAGTACTTTCTTTAAATGTATACAATCAGGAAATGTTATACAACTAACCCACTAGGAGGAAAGTTAAACGCTATCTGGCGGCACAACATCAATTAACATTGCACACCCATATGGTAATAACCGTCAATGCTATCAAGATCACCGGGTAGTGCCCTCTATGGAATAATATTCCAACAGAGTGCTTGAAATATCAGCACAAAGCCAATTTTGTAAAACATATATAAGTGTGAATCTACCAAATGGGTGTGCATTGCTAATTGATGTGGTGCCGCCAGATGGCGTTTAAATTTCCTCCTAGGGAGTTAGTTGTATAATTTTTATATACAACCACTCGAGAGATTGTGTGAATTCATCCTCACTAGCTGAGCTACACTGACGAGATCTAATAAGATCGAAATCTAGATATGTAGTTTGCTAAGACACACATATATATGTTTTACAGTCAGGAAATGCTAATTGGAATTAAAAATTATATTAGTGAAATATGATTATTTAATAATGAATTTTATACAACTGCCCGCTCAGCCGTTTTTTGTACAATAAAAAGACTACACGCCTCTCTAACTAGTTTTGGCTAATAAATTACCGCTTACTATAGATAATTATGTTCAAGACTAGTTTCATTACTACTTAGAAAGAAAATTTGACTGTATTTCTAATAAAACATGCCTCTAAACAATTATGATACCGAACGAATGGGCGGTTCAAAGATTCTTGAGAAAAGTGTGAAGAGAATTAAGGAAACTTGGTGCAATCGTGCTAGTGAGATATAAGCCGCTTTATTTTATCGTTCAGGAGCTCTTCCAGGCGTTCGTCTCGTGTATAATTATCTTTTTTCTTAAAAATTGAGTCCAGCACCAGTAATATTCACTAATAATAAAAGTTAATACATTTTTATATATGTATATGTATATGTATATGTATATATATATATATATATATATATATATATATATATATATATATATATATATATATTATTAGAAATAAATTACTATAGTAGTAGTAGTAGTGCTCCTATAACTTTTTGGTCTGCGAAGGGGGTCGCATTTATTTATATATATATATATATATATATATATATATATATATAAACCGAACCGTAACTGTATCAAATACCTTCACAATCTGCTATATTAATTTTTTTGTGGGTAACCGTTTGGAATTTCACGCGTTGACGACCCAAAAATCCATCACTGTCGCGCAACCGTCCCCGCCGCCACAAGCGGCGCCAATGTGTGAGTATGCGTTGTTTTTTTTTTGTAAAATCTGAATACTTAAAAATACCACAGCATTATTTTGTGTGTGTCGTAAATAGCAGCCGAATAAATAAGATTCAGACGCGCCTTTGAGTAATTAATATGCTTCGCTCAATTTGTCAGGGTATTATACTGTCCCGAAAATAGCTTAATAATCGTCGCCAGGGACGGCTGTTCGAAATGTTCTGGTTGAAAGTAGTGCTGACTTATAATGATGTATTGAAAATAATTTTACATTGGAGGCAGCAGTGCGTGGAGAGGGGGATATTTTTGTAACAGAACACTAATTATGTAGTACGCTAATGAGTAATAAAATATATAGAGTATGTTAAATGGCATCGTGATGTTTATTTTTGTAATTTAAACTACTGGGGTTTGGTAAAACTTTGATGAACATCAGATTTATGGGCTGGTTTTTATAATCTAAATGGGATATCTAAATGGTTATTGTCTAAATCTATTTGTTTCAGACTATTTATTACAGACGAAATGTATGGTTATAATTAATAGCATGGAATATTTGTTTATTTAACTAATGAACAAAGAAAAGAACAAATGCCTCATCACTATAGTTATGATATATACGAGTATTATATTATTATATTATATATTGTATTATATAGTAATATATAGTATTATATAGTATTATATAGTATTATATAGTATTATATAGTACTATATAGTATAAAGGTCGACAATTTCTTAGCTCAAAAGTTGTTCAAGAAATGAATTCATATATCCTCCTCCCATACAATTTGTTCTTGACAAATAGAACGCGTTATATTTTTCCATTCGATCTACCATCCAATTCAATATTTCAAATAATTTTCTGTATGATACGAGACAATTTAGTTTGTCTCGCAACTTGTCTAACTTTTGAGTCAAGAAATTGTCTTGTCTAAAACGACCTTTATATAGTATTATATAGTTTTTTCGTTAAATAAAATGAAATGTTTTTAATAGCAAAATATATTTCCAGTAATAAACACCGGTGATTTTTTTTTCGCGTGATGTGTGTTGATGTTTTTGATGGAAGTTGAGCTATGTGTGTTATCCCATGCGTGTTATTTAGTTCATGCAATCAGTTTTAATTATCAAAAGCTAAATACAACAAAATAGCATTTAAAGATCTAAAATTGTATAATTTGAAATACATAAAATGACATACCAAATATGTTTGTGGACGGTCTGAATATTGATCTGGTAACTCACCTGAAAATAAACAAAAAATAATTGTATAATACAGACAGAATAGTTCATAGTACAGTAGATATGGTTTTTAAGAAGAACATATTTTCATGGCTAGGCTATAGGATAAATCGGCATTATAGTAAAATTAAAGTGTTATTATAAATCAAAACTATCACCAACACAATAATTACGTTAGCAAACGGTCTGAACACCCGTCCACCCTGTGGTTTATTAATAAATCCAATCCCAATTTGTTATTGTTAGTTGTATGGTATTGGACTAATAAAGAAAAATACCATGCAATCACCCTATGATACTAATTTATTAACAAGTCCCGTTGAAAACAAAAAATATGGTAACTGCGCTGTACATACAAAAAAAAACGCGAGAAAATCATACGTTAGTCTGCCTGTAGCTTAGTACGTATATATTATATACCCCGCAGGCTGTTTAATGAGTACCCCGTACGCCTTATTAAATATTATTCCACGAGGGTCGTTTCACTTTATATTTCACAAACAGATGTTTGTTTATCCTATTCGTTGACATTCTGATCTATTAAAGTCAATTGCTTTTCATGGAATAAAATAAATAGCGAAAATATCCTGCAGAGAAAACTGGAAAATATATATATATATATATATATATATATATATATATATATATATATATATATATATATATTACGTTTATATTCCGTGAATTAAGTATTAACGTTCGTGACTCTGCAGCACTATATTATAATCATTTTGCGAGAAATATCAACGTTATTATAATTTGTAAAATATACTTTCTAGGTATAGAAAATGAATAATATAACCGGTATTCATAAACAGTACAGCCAGTCCATAGAATCGTTCGCATTATATATTCTTTACTGGGTTCTAACAAGCAACTAGTATATAGCTCCGTTGATGATAGATAAGTGACACATGGAGCTACAGGGAGGGCACGAAAGAAAACACGTGTTTGTTATATGCGAAAAATGCCCTGCGATGGAGTTAGAACATAGCAAGGATCGTATTGCTAACGCCCGGTTTCTCCAATGAATCTTTAACTAGTTTAAGACCGTCTTAATAATAAGACGGTGTTAAAGCGTTGCACCAAACAAAAATCGTATCTTAAAACGATAAGACGGTCATATATTGTAAGACTAAGTAAGATCTACATATGTTTGGTGCAACAGAATAAAAATTTAAGACGTGGTTATATATAAGACGAGTTTATATAAGACGAGCTTTAAGATTTGTTGTAGAAACCGAGCGTAAGATATTCACAACTCCTTGCGCGACTGAGCCTCTCTACTAGAACTACGAACTTACTCATTGTAAGACTAAGTAAGATCTACATATGTTTGGTGCAACAGAATAAAAATTTAAGACGTGATTATATATAAGACGAGTTTATATAAGACGAGCTTTAAAATTTGTTGGAGAAACCGAGCGTAAGACGTACACAACTCCTTGCGCGACTGAGCCTCTGTACTAGAACTAACTTCGCATCTTTAATTTATCGGCCTCTCTTGGCCAACACTTCAGGTACTCACGGCTCTTCCGACCTCGACGCTATTAGGTATGGAGAGGCCACCCCACCTCTATTCTCCTAAAAAAATCATCTTTCTGATTCATGTCGGGATGAACGAGGGATTGGAAAAAGGAAAAAACTTTTCTTTCACTTTATCTTGTTTCTTTCCGCACTGAAGGCCTGGCTCAGGTGAGGTACCCCGCCGGGGTACGCATCAAGAAGCGGTGTGGGGCACGCCGATTTGACTGACACAGGGACGGGAAGGAGGAAACCTTAACACCAGGAACTAGACAAAGACAAGTGTACTACGGACACCCGAGAACTGAGGCAAGTGACCAAGAGCCGAAACCTTTAAAAGGGAAAGGAGATCAACTGAGTGAAAAAAAAACACGGTATTCGGTTCATTGTTTTGGTGTCATCCTTTATTTTTGGGTAAAAAATAGTTTCCTTCCTTGATTGTGTGCAGTGTTCGACACGATCAAGGAAGGGAACCACTTTTACCCAAAAATAAAAGGACAACACCAAAACAATGAACCGAATACCGTGCAGAGGAGACCTCAGCACTGGTCAGTGAGGGCATCGTGTCATCCGACTACATACTAGTAGCAGCAGAAGCAAACACGGGACCAGATTTCGTGGAAAACACCAACCCGTCTAGAGGAGGCGGCATAACACCAAGGACTCCAACGACCAAAAGACAATAGTAATCAGAACTAAACAAACCTCCCTACAACAGAGAATGACTAGTCGACTGTCTCATATTGAGGGCCGGAAATTCTTCGGACTCAGAGGAAGGAAGGAAGGAAATGATGGAAGGACCACCGTTGTCACCAAAATGATGTGTAACGATGTAAAGATCCTGCCGATGACGCCAATATTGCGGTCCTTTGCCGAGTCGATGCCGCTAATGCTGAAGGGAACCACCGCTGGATACCACCTGTTTAACTCTTGGAACGTCGTCGGAAGGAACTGGAAGCGTCGCTGCCCCCACCTAAAGAAGAACTAAAACTATTGCTGTGTGGTTGAAAGTTGTGGATATTGTTTGGGTGAAGCCAATGATGTATATGGCTTCTTGGTCGTTCCGCGTCTGTCTCGTCTGATGGTACTCTTGCCACTTCGTCCTCTTCTGTGTCGTCCTAATCACGCTTTCCAATGGGCTCGTAATGACCGGCCGATAATGGGTTAGTGAGGGATTCGTTGTGACTTAACGACCGATTCGCTTATTCGCGCAGACAATAGGGCGTCGTTTAAGTATAACACAACACCAGGCAGCTAAGAGGAAAGCCACCTCGCCCCAGCAAGGGGAGACGGGAAGATAAAACCAACAAGAGTTAAGAAAAAGCTGCCAACGCACCACAAAACAGATGGTGAGGGCGAAGACGAGGGATATAACCCCTATATACTGCTGTCAGAACTGAAAAACTGAGAAACACAATATTCAGTATTAAGATGGACATGGCTGTGACAATGAAGAACATTCCTAAGGACGCGAAAACATACACGGCTGTTGTTATTTGGGAAAACAGGAATTCCGCTAGAAAGCCACCAAAGCACCAAAGCGAAAGGCACATACTGGAAACCCTGCAGGCGGAAAAGCGCAAATAGTAGACGTGGCGCTAAAACTGCCCACATGAGGAAAATCGCTGAATTCCTTTTTGCAGATACAAATGTGCAAGGGACCTGAAGGAACCACCCATAACTGGAAGTCCCCAGCAAACAGCTGCCACCAACGCGTCAGAAACCAAGACAAAAAGAAGGCATATTGATTAAACTGACTGCGGGCCAGACATATGTAGACCTAGTCCGGAGAATCCGGGAGATCGATAGCAATGTCGCTATGTTCGAGTAAACCGAAGACGGACACCTCCGTTTGGGTGAGGGGCAGTGGCGCAAACGTCAATGCAATGTGTGAGGCCATTAGTGCGTTGGAACCGGGAACCGGGACCAGGGTGTAACCCTGCACATAAGGGGCCTGCACCTAGTCACGACAAGAATAGAGGTTGATCAAGGTGTCAACAAAAAATACTACAGGGTAGAGGAGCCTAGACAATCCAGAATGGGCACTCAGAGCAATATATAAAGGGGTGGATGTCCTAGAAGCAACAAGGCTGAACGTAGGAATGACCCAACGCAGAGCAACAAGTAGGGAGGCTGCAGCTGTTGTTAGTTGGATGACCACAGAATCCACGAGTGCAGTAGGGACGACAGAAGGAACCTTTGCTTGAGGTGCGGTGAGGAAGGCCACCAGACAAGACATCATTTCAGGAGGCAGGCTGCCTACGGCAAGACGAGGCAAATAGCTAGCCATAGGTGACGGCGGAGGGGGCCTTCTCAACGCAACATAGAAATCAACACAGCCAACTATAAACTAAGACCAGAGTAGTAAGCGGGGAGAAACAACCCTGACTACCCGGAATCCCAGCGAAGGCAGCGTTTGAAGAGCTTAGTGTGCCTTAAAGGCCGCCAAGCTTCCGACGTGGGATGTTAGGAGATTTAGTCGGTAGGCGCCACGCCAGAATGCGGGGTGAATCCGACAGAGCATGGACGTCTTTAGAAGATTCTACTTCAGAGAAATAATAAAAAAGTGTGACAGTAGATTGGGTATAAATTGCAGGATGGTGAGTGACTGGTTAAGAGAGGATGGGAAAGACTTGGAAATCTGCTGAAGGCAGCCGCGATAGAGGAAGTGTGTGACGGTAGAGAGGCCATAGTAGGAGGAGGCTTATATGTATGTCTATATTTTAGTATTCGATATTATGTTGAACGTAATAGTTATGCCAACTAAAGGTTGTTTTTTTAGAATTAAATATTGTTGCATTTATTAAATAACAGCTCATCATAAAAGCACCTTACAGAGTCAATAATACTGTCAATCCTTGTACTGTCAGTATTTGCTTGAATCCTCCTTGAATACTTATCAAGTAATCAATTATCCGGATAAACATCAGTATTCTCTTCATTTCATTATTACTATAACTTACACGATCAGTAATTCTGTAAATATTTTAGAATAATGAAAATTTTAAACATCTTATCGCACAGTAATACTGTCATTATTCTAAAATATTGACAGTATTATTGACCGTATAAGGTGCCTTATAAAGGCTCCTTACACGGTCAGTAATACTGTCAGTATTTTAGAATAATGACAGTATTACTGTACGATAACATGCTTAATTTTTGTTATTCTAAGATTTTGACAGAATTACTGATCGTGTAATGTATAACAATGATGGAATGAAGAGAATACTGATATTTATTCGGATAATTGATTTCTTGATTAATATAGAAGGGGGATTGAAGCAAATACTGGCATTACTAGGAATGACGATTTATTGACATGGTGCCTACAAACATTATTAATATATGAGAATGCGATGAAACTTTTAATTAAATTATGAGTATAAAATTATAAAAAAGGTTAACTCTCGATGGGCATTTGAACCTATGAGTCCGACTTAATATATAAAGATAGCACAAGAAACATAAATGACATGTTGATCGGCTTCAAAACATTGACGTTCCTTTTATATATATATAAGGACTAGGCGAAATTCCCTTTGTCCGATAACGTATGATGAATCAACTAACTTCTTTGAGCCCGTGTGACTTTGTGTATGCTTTTCCTCTCAAAATATTATCAAATATAATATTGTGCGCCCTGTAGCTTCTTCCATCTATGCAATTACACCTTCTAAGGTAACAATAGACAAGCGGTCGGCTTCAAAACATTGTCTTCGTATTTATATTATTGGGATTAACTTATAAAATGCTGAGGGAATCAAATGTGATAACTTCGAAAAATAGTAATGTTAGTAATATTACTATAATTAAATATAAGCATTAACAAATATAATGACAATATAAAAGTAATTTTTGAAACTTAATATATATCTATATATATATATATATATATATATATATATATATATACCCATAATACCCATAATATATATATATATATATATATATATATATATATATATATATATATATATATATATATTATGGGTATTAGTTAAATCCATCAGTATCCATCAGTATTTAATGATACAAGAGACACTGTTACACAATCCCCCTCAAAATCATTCAATTATTATACAAACTTAGGACGTACTTCCTCCACTATCTATTGTATACATATATAATTAATGTACTCACACACCACCGCCAACTAGTTCAATGCAATATGGGGTGAGAGCCTCTGTTTAGTTCTTACGCTTGTAATTTAATCATTTCCCTTAATGGCGTACACCATTATTACGCATACTCCTATAATCTCGCGTTGCCAGTCTGCATTAAGTCCAGATGAAAGTGTATTTACAGTCCGCAACGAGAATGTGTATCCTTTGCCATAAATCCATTCACCATTGTAAATAATTCCGATTGAATCAACACCGGGAGCGAATGCCATTTACAAATTTAGTTACTCTGTATACAATGAAAATTGGATGTAATCAGCAATAATTTGTACTAAAATTGTACAGTTTTTGTTGAACTTATTAAGGCTGCATTTGAGGTCTGAATATTGAAATTATTGATAGATTAAATCATTTAATCTGAATAATGCTGGCATTATCACACGTATGGGAAAAGAAAAGTTATGATTTCTAAGTACTTCGAAGTTTAGAAATCTGAATGATTATAAAAATATTGTATCTATAAAAAATGCTTAAATATAAATTTATTTATGAATTATACTGTATATAATCCATAAATAAATTTATTCATTCAGTCATTTATAATTCACAAATGTTTTAAATACATTGTTATTTTTTATTATTAGTCTTCGAAAAATGAAACTACGAAAGTTGATCCCTAAAGCCCGTAGGACATTATCTAGTTTCTTATATCGTTTTCGATGCAGACACAAACTACATAGTGTCATACACGCATGTAGAAAATGATATAGTGGCGGAATAATAATAAATTCACTTAACAATAACAACACCCGTAATACACAATGTTAATTTTCCATTTAGAAATAGTTTAATATATCAATTCTTATATATAAAACGATATAGGAAACTAGATATTGTCATACGGGCTTTAGGGTAGTAAGTCGGGGATACACTATATGTAGTAAAAAATATATTAATGTATAAAAACAACAGTGTTTTCAGGACAATGCGTATATAAACTGTTCGACTATTTTCCGCATTTTGTAAGATTCATGAGTAATTTGATAATATAATGATAGCAACGTCCAAGACATTTAAACAATCAATAACGAATTGTACGAAATATCAGTAGGTATTGTAGTCGTGCAACAAACAATAATAATTGTTTGCGAGAATTCTCTTTTGTAGGTATCATTTTAAGACCATCTCTGGTAACTGTCTGTATGTCTACGGTTCATATATAATTTGGTGCACGTTTTGAAAAAAAAAATACTGTATATTTTACTTGTAAATATTTCATGTGGCTATTGTCTTATGTCTTGATGGTTAGTGGTGAAAAATCCATGTTTACTAACTGCGATTTTCCAATTTTGAAAAAAAGATTTACACAAAAAACTACAAAATACTTTACTAACGCGACAAAATAAAATAGCTCTAGCAAAATATTCACTCAATAAATTAAAAAAATGAATCTCTAATACTTACTACTGAAATAAGAGGAAGAAAACATACAATCAATAAAGACAGTTATTATTATTTTTTACATTAAGTCTGGCCATTTATTATTATAATTTTAAATCATTATTGGCTTTGGATTATCGAAAAAAAGGAAGGTATTTGTCGTTTTAAGAGTATTCGAAAATATTTAGATCGAATGAAAAGGTTACTTATAAATTTTAAATAAAGATTGATACAATTTGTTGATAAATAATAAATTGCAGCCCTTCATCATATGATACGTATTGCTATACGGTATAAATTTTATAACCCAATAAATATGTTGCACGTGCGCGCCTTGAGATTAGCAATTCGTGCGAAAAAATATCATTTTTCAACTTTCCCTCTTGTGCACCGCAAACATCACAAGCCTCTGAATTTATGCCAGTTAGGCACAAGCGCTGCCTCCGACGTCCCCCTTTTCGTCCTTTGTGGGGAAAATCGATTCGTCCTTGCGCCGCCGTTCCCGCCGCCTCCCGATGCGTTTACACGCGTACACCACCCGGACGTTGCAATGTTTATGTGTATTACGCGAATATTATACGCCCACGGTCAAGGCCGCGTATTGGAATTATTTAACAAATGTATTCTTGGAAATGTGGAGCGAAGGTTGCGTTTCCAACAGTTTACATAATTCCAGCCCGGATTTGTTTGTTTTTGCAACATCAGTTTCTCCTTGCATTAACACAATATAATTAATTCTGGAGTGAACCAGAGCTGTGCTCTTCAACCTATTTCAACTCAAAACTAAAAGATTATTTACAGTGGCAAACAAGACATCCCAGTTCTTTAAGACTACAATTGAAAATATAACTTTTTTCAATGAAAAATATACGTCCGTATAAGTCCAATGCTGGGCTATTTAAGTCTAATGAGAAGCTAAATCCCTAAAAAAACTAAGTAATATTATAGTATACACTATTATATATATATATATATTATCTTATTGTATCTGTTTTGTATGCATTTGAAATAAATTACTAATGTTATTATTTGATTAATCTAAAAAATGTACACTCCGGTAAATACAATATATTATATAGGAACGTCCCACAACAAATGCGTCAGCGGATTGTACTTTAATAGTTCAAGCACAATCCGCCAACGCGCTTAAGAAAACATTTGAAAAGAAAATGCTATTAATTTATTATATACCATCTTTATACACAGGGGTATACATTTAACTTGACAACTTGACTATATGTTCCTGTGTAGATTTTCTGACCGTACTTTTTCTAACGTTTCTTCTCTTTCTTGTTGCAGTCTACTCTCCATTATTGCTTCAAATACTTTCGATGTTGCATATATCAGAATGATAGTCATTCAGAATGTAGTTGTAATAACTACAGGGCAATATTATTGATATATGCAACAGCGAAAGTATTATTCCTGTGCAGATTTTCTGACATAACTTTTTCTAAAATTTCTTCTCTTTCTTGTCGCAGTCTACTCTCCATTATTGCTTCAAATAGTTTCGATGTTGCATATATCAGAATGATAGTCATACAGAATGTAGTTATAATAACTACAGGGAGATATTATTGATATATGCAACAGCGAAAGTATTTGAGAGGCAATAATGGAGTAAACTGCGACAAGAAAGAGAAGAAATTTTAGAAAAAGTTAAGTCAGAAAATCTACACAGGAACATATAGACGAGTTGTCAAGTTAAATGTATACCCCTGTGTATAAAGATGGTATATAATAAATTAATAGCATTTTCTTTTCAAATGTTTTCTGTTAATATACCTTGTCCGGAAATCTTTATAAATTCTCTGCACCGCTTCCAACTTATATAGAAATAAAAGAAACACATAAAACTCACCCCAATACATATTTATTTAATCATTCGCAAACATTGCCGTTACAATAAGTGGCAATTATCAAGGGAACAATAACGTCCTAAGCGATACCATTATCGCAGCAAATTAAATACAACAGAAGAAAAAGAGGTAAAATATAGACCTGTGTATTTGAACAAAAAAATACCCCGCGGCGAGGGGTGCATTATTAATCCCAACACTTTCGCAGCTACTTGTAGAAAAGAATGAAATTTTAATTTGTTTCCTCCCCGACAGTTACATTATTGATGTAACAAGGGGCGCCGGATGATTTTCAATTTCTTGCGTCGCAATTAGATTCGAAAAGTTTGAGAAACTTGCCAAATAAATTAATAAATCCCATCAAGTTCTGCTGGGTGAAAAGTTGCCCGAAAAACTTATTAAATGAATCACGGAATGACATATAATAATACTGGGGGATTCCAACATTCAAGAGTCACAATAGACAAGGCATGATATAATCCATAAATAAATTCGTATTTAAGCATTATTTATAAAGAAAATATTATTATAATCATTCAGATTTCTTAATTTTCAAAATACTGAGGAATCATAACTTTTCGTTTCCTATACGTCCGACAAACCAGCGATGATTTAATGTATCAATAATTTGAAAAATTGGAGCTCAAGTGCAGCCTTAATAAGTTCAACAAAAACTTGCACTGCTAATTATTAGTCGTACTTCTAGTTATATAAAAACATTTACTTTAAATTTTTATATATAAGTCATAATTGCAGTTATAAAACACCATGAATATTGAATTCAATCTATTATCTTTAATTTTTTTTGTATCCGAATATTTTGAATTTTCTGTATCCATATCCGGATATTCAATAATGTTGAATAATTAGAAACCCTAATTTTGTCTATTTTTAGGAGCCAATATGTAACGAAATAAAACCAAATGCAACACATCAACATTTTGTTGGCAAAATTGGATACGATCATAAACAAACATAAACACTCCCGTCACGTGTGATAAAGCCATTTCAATCAACAAACAAAAAAAATACGTATGATATCTCTCCATGCCACACGTGCATATTTTTACAGACGCAGTTCAAACAAATATCCCATCCATTTTCACAGGTAGTTACATTAACATCACACACGCATACACATGCATATGATACATACAAGGATTCAATTTTGCACATATTACAATGTAATCTAAAATAAAATACCTTTCATATGTTTGCCGATGACAAGGCTGCAAAGTGTAAAAATTGAAATATGTGTCCATACATACAAGGATTCAATTTTGCACATATTACAATGTAATCTAAAATAAAATACCTTTCATATGTTTGCCGATGACAAGGCTGCAAAGTGTAAAAATTGAAATATGTGTCCATTCACATTTTATCAGTTATCAATTTCCGTTAGGTCACAATTTTGCGCAGTTGCATTCAACAACAGCCGTAACGGTGGAAAATGATTGCGCCAAGTCACGCATTCGTGGTTGTACGTTGTGCTTAATTTCGCACGCACTTTTCCATTGAAAGCGGGCAATTACACGCGATTACCGGTGTAATTAATTGCATACGTTTTTTCTTTCAACTGCAACGAATTATTTCGGTTGCGTTGCGACGTCGGTTTGCGCAATGTTTTTTCAAAGTGTAATCATGGGAGATAATGTTATCGGAGTGTCAACATTAGGCTCATTCACGAATTTACCTACACATTGCGTAATTATAGCTAGATAAATATTTTTGTGTTAGCGCCATGTGGGATAAAAGAAATTGCACTGATATGAGATATAGGGCAAGCAACACAATTACAATTAAGTATGACACAATGTGTTGTCTCGAAGTATTATATATATATATATATATATATATATATATATATATATATATATATATATATACATATATATATATATATATATATATATATATATATATACATATATATATATATATATATATATATATATATATTATAAATTAACAAAAGTAAAGTATTTGTTGGTTTTTGCAAGTCATATTAGTGAAATTTACATATATTGGTGGTTTCCTGTGAGCATCGGACCTCCTCTAAATAAAAGTAAAGTATAAATTCAATACAATAATCATTTATTAATTGACTGCGGGACATACAAATATCTCTCAGCTTTGTATAATTAGAGGCGTATTATCGGGCACTGGACAATGGGCACTATTAAGTTACAATATAATCAGGGCCGGTCCTAGGTAATCGGCCGCCCGCGTGCGAACATTATTTGGCCTCCCACATGTTGTACTTAAAAATTTATAATTACCATTATATAGGATATTAGGATATAAATAATTATACTCAGTGTTTTCACAGATTAAAGTTTATAAATGATTTACTAATTTCTCCACATATAGGGACATATGTGGAGAAATTAATAAATCATTCATAAATGCTAATCTGTGAAAACACTGAGTATAATAATTTATATCCTAATATACTATATAATGGTAATTATAAAAAAGACTGAGTGGGATCTTTTTATAACCGAAGCTTATAATTGAATTCTTCATACATTTTTGGACATGAATTACGTTAAAAAAAATTGCATCATGATGAATAGGTATTTGTGCAGGAATCCAAATTTCAACTTATAGAAGCCATATCTTTGAAGGCAATGAAGATATCTTATTAGTGTTTTTGAAATTGAGTTCATAATACATTTTTGAACAACTGTAACAAAAAAAATCTAAAATTAGATAATGAGGAACCGCAGAACAGACTGATAATATAAATTTCAAATTTAATAACCGTTTCTTTGAAAATAATGAAGATATATCATTAGGGTTTTTGTAATTTAGATCTTCATATATTTCTGGGCAAGAATAACAAATAAATCTAAAATTGCAGCATGAATCCTATTTTTAACAGGAATGTGTGATAATACAAACTTCAACTTTTACAAGCCATATCATTGAAGATAATGAAAATATCTCATTTGAGTTTTTGAAATTGAGGTCCTATCTTTAGACCAATGTATCAAAAAAATCCTAAATTTACATAATGAGATACCGTTTTCCTTAGTAGAAAAGACTGATAATAAAAATTTGAAATTTAATAAGCCATATCTTTAAAGACAATGAAGATATATCACTAAGGTCTTTAGGGTTATTAAAATTGAATTCTTAATACATTTCTTGACTAGTGCAATAAATAAATATTTTAATTTTTAAATTACATAATGAGGAATAGTGTTCATTAGCAGAAAACAGTAATAATATTAATTTCAAATTAAACAAGCCATATCTTTGAAGATAATAAAGATATCTCATTAAGGTCTTTATAATTGAGTTTTTCATACGTTTTCTAGACAAGAATAACACACAAACAATCTTAAAATTGCATCATAATTAATAGGTGTTTTTGCAGAAATGAGTGATAAAACCAATTTCAAATTTCACAAGCCATATCTTTGAAGATAATGAAGATATCTCATTGTGGTCTTTATAATTGTGTTTTTCATACATATTCAAACAAGAATAACATACAAAAATCTTAAAATTGCTTTATGATGAATAGAAATGTTTGCAGGAATGTGTGATAATACAAATTTAAACTTTTACAAGCCATACTTTGATAATATTAAGATATCTCATTGAAGTCTTCATAATTTTGTTTTTCATATACTTTTAGACAAGAATAACATACAAAATCTTAAAATTGCATCATAATGAATACATATTTTTGCAGGAATATGTGATAATACAAATTTCAACTTTGACAAGTCATATGTTTGAAGATAATAAAGATAACTCATTGGAGTCTTTATAATTGAGTTTTTCATACATTTTTAGATAAGATTAACACGAAGAATCTTAAAATTACATGATGATGAATAGGTATTTTGCAGGAATGTGTGATATTACTAATTTTAACTTTTACAAGCCATATCTTTTTATAATGAAGATATCTCATTGGAATCTATATAATTTGGTTTTTCTAACATTTATAGACAAGAATAACATAAAAAGTCTTAAAATTGCATTATGATGAATAGGTATTTTTGCAGGAATGAGTGATAAAAAAATTTTCAAATTTAACAAGCCATATCTGAAGATAATAAATATATCTCATTGCGGTCTTTATAATTGTGTTTTTCATACATATTCAAACAAGTGTGATATAAAAAAATCTTAAAATCGCTTTATGATGAATAGGTATTTTTGCAGGAATGTGTGATAATACAAATTTAAACTTTTACAAGCCATATATTTGAAAATATTGAAGATATCTCATAGAAGTCTTCATAATTTTGTTTTTCATACATTTTTAGACAAGAATAACATACAAAAATAAAAGTGCATCATGATGAACAGATATTTTGCAGGAATATGTGATAATACAAATTTTAATTTTCACAAGTCATATGTTTGAAGATAATGAAGATAACACATTGGAGTCTTTATAATTGAGTTTTTCATATATTTTTAGATGAGAATAATACAAAAAATCTTAAAATTGTATCATGATGAATAGATGCTTTGCAGGAATGTGTGATAATACAAATGTCAACTTTTACAAGTCATATCTGTGTAGATACATCATTGGAGTCTCTATAATTGAGTTTTTCATACATTTTAGATAAGAACAACACAAAGAATCTTAAAATTACATCATGATGAATAGGGATTTCGCAGGAATATGTGATAATACCAATTTAAGCTTTCACAAGCCATATCTTTGAAGATAATGAAGATATCTTATTGCGGTCTTTATAATTGAGATTTTTTTACATATTTAAATAAGAATAACATAAAAAATCTTAAAATTGCTTAAAAAAGATGAATAGGTATTTGTGCATGAATGTGTGATAATACAAATTTCAACTTTTACAAGCCATATCTTTGAAGACAATGAAGATATCTCATTGAAGTCTTTATAATTGAGTTTTTCATTCATTTTTAGAAACGAATAACATAAACAGTCTGCATCATGATGAATAGATATTTTGCAGGAACGTGTGATTGATAATACTAATTTCAACTTTTACAAGCCAGATCTTTGAAGATAATGAAGATATCTCATTGCGGTCTTTATAATTAATTTTTTCATACATATTTAAACAAGAATAACATAAAATATCTTTAAATTGCTTTATGATGAATATAGATATATATATATATATATATATATATATATATATATAAATGTATATATATATATATATATATATATATATATATATATATATATATGATTCATTCATATTTACAAAAAATATTTTTATTATTATTATTATTTATTTCCTTAAAATGTTTGTGAAATTGTAACATTGTTGACTAGTGTAAGTCGATGAAATCAAATACAAATACATTCATATCTGATGTCGTGGTTTGCTGTCTTAGATTATGTTAATTTCTCTGACTAAATGTGTTACTACGACTCAGAGTAATAATATAGCGTGCAATTCTATTACAAATAGCTGCCACGTAGTAGAATATACAAAGTAATTACGACTATGCATGCAATACTCGCTTGATTAGCACTCGCAGTACAGGTATACAGTTTGGCCAATGCCCCTTGAGGATGAACCGCTATAAATAAATGAACTTGATGTGTGATTGAAATTATTTACATTATCCCTAATTACGGTAAACTAATTAAGATCAATACAATCCGAGTTTGTTTTATAATTGCTAACAAATAACTATATTAGTATTGAACATTTTAATCAGATTTATGATTTGCTATCTTTATAATTTAAGAAAAAAAAAGGTATATCGGTTCATATAGCAAATTGTATTCTTTAAACGTGTGACAACAAATTGGATCCAAGAAGTGCAATAACTAACAAATTGGAAAAAGTTCAGGGAGGCCTAAGTTCAATAGTGGACTAAAATAAAACTAGCGCTGCATAATGATGATGAATTAAAAAAAATAGGTAAAATAAAGAAATACCACCCAGCTCAGTGGCCGAGTGGTTAGAGGCGTCGTCCGTCTCGTACTGAGCATTGGGGAGCCTGAGTTCGATCCCCAGCGGGGAACGAATTTTCGCGAATCACCTTTCACAGTTTTTCAGAGGTTTTCTGTGAAGTTAAGGTATATACCGGGTGATTAAACTCCTCTGAGCTTCTCCTTTGACCGGCGGAAAAGCCTCACGGCTGATAGCCCTATAAAGATAGAAGTTTTTTTATTAAAGAAATACCGATATTTCTCAATGAATATCGGTATTTAAATATCCGGTATACCGGTTTTCGGTATTCCGGGATCCTATTTTTGCAATCCCTAGGCGTAAAGGAGCCAACTAAAATAATATTATAAACGCCAACCCAACTTCACACTGATGGTTTCTGAAAAATATTATTTATTTATGATTTAAAACACTCATGAAACGCTTTCTGTATACCAGATTCGCAAACTAGGGGTCGCGACACCCAGGGGGGTTGCGAAAAATATTTGGGGGGTCGCAGATAATATTGATTACAGATCGTTCAGGATGGCATTCTACACGTATTCATTTTGGGGGGATCCTTTGCAAATTTTATATGAAAATGGGAGTTGCGGAGCAAAAAGTTTAAGAAACACTGGTATATAAGGCACCTTACACGGTCAATAATACTGTCATTCCTAGTACTGTCAGTATTTGCTTCAATCCTCCTTCAATATTTATCAAGTAATCAATTATTCGGATAAATATCAGTATTCTCTTCGTTCCATGATTACTATACCTTAAACGATCAGTAATTCTGTCAATATTTTAGAATAAAGAAAATTTAAACATGTTTACGAACATCGTACTGTAATTATTACTTAAATATTGACCGTGTAAGGTGCCTTTATGCAAATTATAATAATTTTGTAGCATTAAAATAATATAATTAATACAATTTGCATCTAATCTAGAAATCTAAATGACTTTACCGCACCAGACAACAATTAATACGAGTACAGTAACTCCACAATTTTCCGCATGATAAATTGTTCACTGTTAATCTTGTAAATTTATTAGCACGTAACTAAAATCGTAATCGCACGATAAATCACGCTGTAATTATTATTTGCTTTCAATAGTAACTCAGTTTTAATAATCGCTATTATGCGGCTGAGCAATAAAATATATGCATAACTGTGCGCATTGTGTTTTATCAAAAGTAATGATTTACAACTCAATTAAGTAACGGAATAATTGATTCGTCCGTGTGTTTCTACAATTACTAAACATGCGGCTACTTAATATACATAAGAGTGTTGTTCATTATATTTATTGAGTATAAGATTAAATTTGGGCTCGGTGGTGTTAAAATTTTGGTTCATTCATAAAAGATAGTTCTAAATTTTTGTATGTTTATCGAAAACTACTGTTTGAATAGTTATCAAACTTTATAAATGGATTATCAATGTCATAAGCTATCTATTACTAATTACTAATATAGTAAATTTCTATTAGAACAAATACAAAACTATTACTAATTACTAATCTTTTTTACTTTGTAAATGTTCTAATTATATAAAACAACATGTGAGCATTGTGTATAGGGGGATGTTTGTATTTCTCGAGAGGTATGCCAAATAAAAGGTTTTTTTTTAATTAAAACAACTGAAATTGAAATGCCCAATTTATTAGGCCAGCACGATATTGATTTGCAATTTTTTGTACCTTGGATCACTGTTATACTCATGGGGCTTAAAAATCTTTGAGGGAATCTGGTGACGAATTATAGTATAGTGCATTGCTAATTGATGTGGTGCCGCCAGATGGTGTTTAACTTTCGCCCTAGTGGGTTTGTTATATCATATTTTAAAACAGTTTTTGGTGTCCCAAAGCAGAAGCAAGAATTAATTTTAGTCAAAGTAATTTTGAAAAGTTTTAATAAATAAAATAAAGTAAATAAAAAAGTATAATTAAAAGTATAATATATAATACAAGTATATAATTATAAGTATAATTATAAATAAAAGTATAATTGAGGTACTTACATTATAGTAGAGGTAATAGATAGATTGAAGTTGACACATACCTGAAATTAAAATGAAAAACAATTAGATTATGTTCGAAATACACTCAATTATAGAGAAAAAAATAAATAAATATATATATATATATATATATATATATATATATATATATATATATATATATATATATATATACATACTGATACTGATACTGAGGGTAGTTTTTCGCCGAAAAACTAGTTAGGGAGAGACTATTGGGAATGCGACGCAAGGACTAAAAGAAGCATCTTATTTTTACATCGATATTTCGCTTCGCTCTGAATCCAGAGCTTCCAGACAGTTGCAATGGTGTCAATGGTGTACCAAGCCATAATATAATAATAATAATAATATATATATATATATATATATATATATATATATATATATATATATATATATAAGGATGTCCCTAAAGTATGGAATAAATTCGGTAAAACATTTAGTTATGATTTTCTCAAAAATTGCTCGGACACGATTTTTAATTTTATATTACCAATTTTTAATTAAAGCGTCAATTTTTTTCGACCATTTTTGAATATGCAATGACGTCATCGACAAGTTTTTCACATGAAAACCCCATTTTTTTAGTACGGATTTTGAAAGGGATTATTTTTCTGCGATCTTTTCAAGAAACATCATTTCAAATGTCAGAGTGGAAAAACATTTTATTTAAATTTTAAAAATTATTATGGAGTAAATATAATAATAAAAATTATAAAGATGTGTATATGGCATTCCTTGGTACTATTCTGCACCCAAGGCGCTTGCTATTTACGCCAATTTCTGTGTCGTGATTATTAAACTTTATATACTACATTCTAGAAAGTTTAATATAACAGACAAAAGCCTGAATATCGCGTATAAGTTTCATTACGTTCCATCACGCGGTATATGTTTTGTGTGCAGTTCGTTGGGTGTTTTATCATCTATGTCAGAGTTAATGTGCGGGCGTATTGTACAATAGCGCAGATTTTTACATTAGATTAATATTCGCATATTCAAATCATGTACAATGCGACAATGGAGTTTTATGAAAAGTTGTTTTTATTTATAAAAGGCAAGCGGTAGCGCATAATGAAATTACTGCAGCAAATGGAATGACTGTGCAGTATTTTTCTTAAAAGTAGATTTTATTTGTGTAACAAGGAACTAGACTCTCTCCTGTAAATCTAAAGTAATTTAAAAGCAATAATTTTAAGTGCAACCATTTGTACTTCTATTTAATAGCATGCAAGTAATAAGAATCTAAAGTGGAGAAATATTATACTCGGTGAGACAAACTGTATTCTATAAAATCGGTATTATGAATAGATTATATATTATTTGCTGTTAAATTTCTAACAATATAACTAGATTTCAGTTTCATGATAAATATTAATATTGCGTGTTAGTAATGTGCTCGAACATTATGAATATCAGAAATGTAACAAACAAAAAATCAAAACAAACGGAACCGGATGTAAACAATACAATCCCATCTGTAATACTGCTAACAAAATAGTTAACCTACAATCTCCTCTACTGTCGCTCGTAGGGGCATAACGACCTCTGACAAAAGTACACTATTTCATATGATATTTTTCAATAATATTAATATATATATATATATATATATATATATATATATATATATATATATATCGATAGCCAATTAAAAAATTGTGCATAATATATTAACTACTACTACTATTAACATATAATTTAAAAAAAAATTATTATTAATTTTTATTTTATTGTTATTCTTCGACTTATTCTAGTTAGCATTTCATATGATTTCAATCATACAAAATAGATTTATAATATCTATAATATCGAAATACCGAAATTTTTATAATAGTAATACAATTAATAAGATAGTTTTTGTTGAATAATAATTTGGAACACTTTCTACTTTGAGTTTATTTATATTATTACATTTATTTTTTTCGAAAAAGCGGCCGCTTTTGACGTCATTATTTACATACACGTAAAACTATCACTGTCACGTCAAAAGCGGCCGCTTTTAAGCGACCGCTCTCCGAGGAAATCAGGGTTTTAGACTATAAGCAAAAATGTTATTGGATGAGTTGTAGGTTACGTATACGTGATGATTGAGAAGTCTATATAGCCTTATAGCACTTTAGGCAATGGTATATGTAAGTTAGGAACTACTAACGAACTGTATTAATGATTATAGAAGGATACATATATCATTTATGCAACACGTTCCTAATCTATTCGTAGAGTTTATGGGTAACTACAGCGAGCCAGACTGAGAATGCTTTATTGCATATATAGCATTTTTATCATTTTATACCATCATTATTTGAGAGCACCATCCCTCTTTAGGTTAACTTTTAACAAATAAAAGTTTCCAAACAAAACAACCGTCGTCGTTCAACATGGAAAGTGTAAACAAATTAAAACTTTAACGTCTGTAGAACAGCCCGTGAACTAATAATGTTGTTCAACAATCAATAAATACTGACTTTGAAAGGTTGCAAAATAAACATTATTATAGAGTTTAAATTAGAAAAGTTTGAGGTAAAAGGTATCCAGGAAATGATAAAAGCGGCGGTTTAACACGAGGATCAACTGCTATTATTGCGTTTACGGCAGAATGCTTTGTAGCAATTTTCAATGTGTCACTACATAGCGGGAATTTATCTTTAGTTCTTCACTACAAGCACCACCGTTATGATTGACAAATAAAAGTTGTTTTCACACTTCTACACTGTGTTTATAGAAATGCGAAATTAATATAATATAAATTAATTACAAAAGAATAATAATATAATAAGGATTAAACTACCTAATTATATAAAATAATAATAATAATAATAAAGTGTCTTTATTTCCTGTTCAATTACAATTTCTAAACAGTTTGACATTAGAACAATACAACATTGAAAAAGAAAACGGCGGTTTTCAGGTGATTGTACATCTTATACAAGATGAACAATCTCTGCTTTTCAAAACAACCTTGGTAACATAAATATCATGATTGAGTATACATACATACATACATATACATACATATACATACATATACATAGATATACATACATATACATACATATACATACATATACATACATATACATACATATACATACATATACATACATATACATACATATACATACATATACATACATATACATACATATACATACATATACATACATATACATACATATACATACATATACATACATATACATACATATACATACATATACATACATATACATACATACACATACATATACAGACATATACATACATATACATACATATACATACATACACATACATATACATACATATACATACATATACATACATATACATACATATACATACATATACATACACACACCTACATGCATACATACCTACTTAACTTATTTCCTAAAGTTAGTGCATAATTTAGAGCAAAAATAATATCTAAGTTATATTTTTCTGAAACTTAAAATACAACGTCTAATACTAATCAATATACTAAAATTAAAAAATTAAAAATTAGCACATAGACCTTCAATACCATTAGCCCGAGATGAGATGATGTGTTCTCAAATGCCGAGTCGAAGACAGAAGGAGGAAACAACAGAAGAAGAAATATATTGTATATTATTCTAAATACTATTCTAAGTACTATGGTACTATGTACCTTCTCCAGGGAGCAATCCCAAGAGAAGGTATGATCAGCCAACAAATCCAAATATAAGCTAAGTAAGTGTGCTGAATACCTCAGAGTAGTTATAATTGACTCGCTTAACCTTCTGGGAAAAATGAAAAGTGGCAGCATGCAAGCGAATTACATGTAAGAATCATGAGTCCTAGGATTAACTGATAAACCATATAAAGGCTGCACCCGCCCCAAGGGAGGGTGCAGAACGTGTAATTGTTAGGGCAGACCAACTGCCTAAACTAACTAAAATTTCAGTAGTTGAGTACCAGGGAAACCAGCCGAGCCCCAGGTCATACTACAACGTCTGGCAGCACAGAACACAACGTTGTCTGTCAAAAATAGGTGTGAATTTCATAGGGAGACCAAATAAGATGGCGGTCTGCTCGCCTTCGGTGCACTCTCATATGCTATCGCAGATAAAAAAAAGAGGTTGGGGATAATCTATTATAGATTTGCCGCCCTCAAGGTAAAAGCCCATGGGGGAGAGGAAGACTCTGGGCTGTCAGACCCTGTCGAAGCTACAGCTGAGACAGGCAATGCTAACCCGGATACAGATCCATCTCATCCATTGCTAATAAAATAAAATAGGCCTGGTTTTAGATATCACCCAAATCAATTTGCAGCATTCTAAGGTGGCAACTGCTAATTTAGGTAATCATCTACAGAATATGCAATATAGTATCGCGCTGATCCAAGAACCTTGGATTGTTAAAAACAGGGTTGCCCTGTTTTTAACAATCCCTGGATTGTTAAAAACAGGGTATGCAGAGAGATCTAGATAGCCTTTGCGTATCTACCGTACGTCGCAGCACAACCATCTCCCAGCCCAGAACTGGTAAACTTCGTGGAACACTGCGAAAAACTAAAGATTGACCTCATCATCGGATGTGATGCTAATGCTCACCATGTGGTGTGGGGTAACAGCAACATTAACAGAAGAGGAAAGGCTATAATTGAGTACATAACCAGTACAAAAATAGAGATACTAAACAGAGGGTGCGAACCAACGTTCGTAACACAAAAACGAGCCGAGGTGATGGACATCAGTCTAACACTGAGAAATATCTCAAGCAAAATAAAAAACTGGCACGTATCAAGTCAGGAATCCATGTCGGAGCACCGATTGATACGCTACGACCTAGATTTCGTACCACCAGAACAACCGTCTTACAGAAATCCACAAAAAACTAATAAACAACTATTTTGCAGATACAACATCCTATGTATCAAGCAGCAAACAAAATTCCAGAATCAGTAGTCGACTTGGGAGGTTTGTGTGAAACACCTCCAAAAATCAATGATTTCATCCCATGAGGACTCCTGTCTCATGAGAAAGGTGGGCATGGGAGCCTCTGCACCCCCTTGGTGGACTGCAGAAATCAAATGCCTTCGATCCAGGAAAACGTTCAATAAGGCCAAAAACTGTAATGATATAGTTCTATGGGAATATTTTAGGGAAGCCTGTAGATAATTCAGAAGTGAACTCAGGAAACAACAAAGGAATGCATGGAGAGCCTACTGCAATGACATTGAATCCACAGCAGTAGCTACTCGTCTGAAGACAGTAATCTCTAAAGACCCTGAACAATAACTCAACTCGCTAAAACGAGAGGATGGCACCTTCACATTAACACCCTCCCAAACAATCGAGGTACTCCTAGACACCCAATTTCCTGGCAATCAACCTGTAGGTCCCATAACAACCGATCCACATCAACCTAATGAGGAAGATTGGCTGCAAGCTGACCAAATGATAAGTATACTAAAATAGAATGGGCAATATCTAGCTTTTCATCTTTTAAGTACCCAGGACTAGATGAAATATTTCCAGCACTACTACATTATAAATACATTGGTTTATATATTTAAAGGTTGCATTGTATTTAGGTATATACCAAATACATTGAGAGAGGTCAAATGACCTTTATACCCAAACCAGGCAAAGTCATTCAGGCCCATCTCATTTCTATTGAAGACGTTGGAAAGGCTCTGTGATCGTGAACTCGGGGACGAACCGTTGAGACCGTACCCCAAACATCCGAAATGCCATTAAAAGGATGTTTCACAATAGGCCCATTTTGAGACCTAAGTGTCTGTAGTTATGCTAACCTACAGCTAACTATCCAGAACTATCCAGACTGTAGGAAACAAATTGGATGAGTGTAGGGTGGATAGCTGCAACAAGAGTGATGAGGTACGAATGGTAGTGGGAATGAGTGATAAAAGGCTGGAAAAATTGTTTAAGAATATATGCAAAAGTGGTGAATGGATGTCTGGAATTAAATATTTGTATGAAATATGTATCATATTTGTCATTGAATAAAGCGCAGAAATGGCAGAAGGAAGGGGTTAGACCCGAAATTATTGAAAAG
Source organism: Lordithon lunulatus (assembly GCA_963942505.1). Lineage (NCBI taxonomy): Eukaryota > Metazoa > Arthropoda > Insecta > Coleoptera > Staphylinidae > Lordithon > Lordithon lunulatus. The sequence goes on along the minus strand of OZ012667.1, from coordinate 57,088,797 downwards.
TAGACCCTACAGAATGCGAATGACAAGTACGAGCCATCTCAAATTCTACACACCGAAAAAGTACAAATATACATGAAAACAAGAAGCGACGGCTACAAACAACCAGTAGGTCCGACTTAACTGTCGTTCTCACCTACACGTGCTCAATTCTGCTGGAAAACCAACGAGGCTCTGGCGACAGAGACATGGCGGTATAACCGTTTCTCACCAGGTATTAATGTAATACCCATCTTCCAACCTATCTAGCCAACTTGGAAGGTTGTGGTTCTTTAAATCCCCTTCAAAAAAACACCATGACAAATATGAAAACAAAAAGAATATACTCCAGGTGAGTAGATTCCAAAGACATATTCCAGACCTCTTAGGAGAGTTATCTTTCGGATTATGGGGAAGGCAAATTCTATTTATACCTAACCAAATGGAGCAACATACCGAAGAAACTGCGTAATTCGCCTATATTTAAATAGGAAGATGTGAAATCGCCTGATGGTGAAGGCCAGGACGACGCCCTATCACCTAATGAGTTCTAAGTATCCTCACGTTATAATATTGTTGACATGGACGACAAGGCAAATTCTACTTATACTAAACCAAATAGAACAACGTACCAGAGATACTGCGCAAATCGCTTATATTTAAATAGGAAGATATGAAATCGCCGTTGATGCCTTATGGCGAAGGCCAGGACGCCGCCCTATCACCTAATGAGTTCTGCGTAACCTCAAGTTATGATATTGTGACATGGATTCTAGTTTTAAAACACATGATTGTGATACATATCCCGCATACGTTTCTTGTTGAGCAACTCTGCTTCTCTATCGGATGATTTGTTTGTAGTTCTTGAATCCGTACAGGTAGTAGACATGAATTGTTGTTCATGGGCGAGTGTGTCTGTTATAAGGCATCCCTAGAGTGATATCTTTTAAAGTAGTCTCAGCCTGGACATGGTGGAGGCTGAGTATCTCAGAAAATCTTTCATTCATAGTCAGCAGGCATAACGACAGGTATAAGGATATAAAGATACACCGACACCTGCCGTTGTACCTAACAGCCTAGGGCGATAGAGGACTGAATGTTAGCTACAAGATTTAGGTATGAATGCGTGGAAAAGGAACGTAAATACTGGATGGATGAGGATTATAGGAATTGTAGGTTGTGTGAAAGAGTTACGGATAAGTGGGAGCACTGGTGTGGTCAAACAAAAAAAATATCCGAGAACCCTCAATACTAGCCAGAGATTGGTCCCACACAATTCCCAGGCTTCAACAACAAAAAATTGAATAAATAAATATGTATTTAATCGAAATAGAGTTTACATTTATTTTTATAACATTAAAATAAGCACAATACATACAAAATTAAAATTAAATTAAAATGCATCAAAACAGATGCTTAATATGAATTTGTTCATTAAAGACATAATATTGCTAATAACAAATATAATATCATCTGCGAAGTTGATTTAAGTATGCATCATCGATATTTCTGCATTAATTGTATTAATTAAAACAATAAACTTTATTTGTTCTATATTAAACAAAAAAAAACAGGCCGCAATCGCAATAAAACTGCGAAAACAAAAATGTAATCATTGTTATTGCCATTCCGAAAAGGTCAAAGATTAAAAAAATAATCCATCATTAAATTATTCACGTGCGAGCTGGCACAATTGCACCGTCGGAATGCAACGAGTGTCACTAGAAATATATTTGACCGTGATATTTGTGAATAACGATATGAAATCAGTGATAAGATATAGATAATGTTTTCACTTCGCTTGGTATGAGCACACAATAATATTAAATAAATTTGTATCCACATTTTTTTTTTTATAAAAAACTTTTTTTTCATAAAAAACAAACGTGCGACTAAATATTTGCAGTGCGATAACAAAAAAAATCAGATTCAGTTTGAAATTACAAACAGGGAAATGAGTGAGGTCGACAGCCTTTCATGTTTTTTTTTTATACAAATTATAAGTTATAATAATATATAACTTATGAATTGTATTAAGTTAGGACTTAAGGTCGTTTTAGACAAGACAATTTCTTGACTCTAAAGTTAGTCAATATGCGAGACAATCTAAATTGTCTCGTATCATACAGCAAATTATTTGAAATATTGAATTGGATGGTAGATCGAATGGAAAAATATAACGCCTTCTATTTGTCAAGGACAAATTGTATGGGAGGAGGATATATGAATTCATTTCTTGAACAACTTTTGAACTAAGAAATTGTCTTGTCTAAAACGACCTTTATTCGAGATATAAAATATATGTTAAAGCAGAAACTGTTGGAAATTAAGTAGCGAATAAATTCAATAATACCCTTATTTATGATTTTTACTAACAAATTTTAGGACACGTCGATTATGGATTTTTAATTTCCAATTTTTAATGAAAGTGTCATTTTTTTCGACCATTTTTGAATGAGCAATGACGTCATTGATATTTTTTTTCAAATGGCAACCTTATTTTTTTATTGCGGATTCCGAAAGGGATTATTTTTCTGCGATCAGCAATTGTATATTATAATATAGGTGACATAAGGAAATTTTCGAGAAAAATCATTACTAGTATACATGTAATCTAGAATAAAGCTAATAACAGTATTCCAAATATAAATTGTGTTTTTCCCCTTAATACTAAACGCGTGAGTTAATATGGTACCATCGCACTATAAAAAATGCACATAAACCTCGTAAAACAATCACAACAGTAGGATGTTCGCCTTGTTTGTAGGCATTAAAAACACCACTTGACATTTTAATCTAAACAATTTATTTACTCGTTCCAGGCAATTCCATTGTATATTTACGGTTAACACCAGACGGGTTAAAATGCAACAACAACAATACAATGAACCCATTAAAAATATGATTGTTGTTTATTTGAACCTTTACACGTAGTTTAATAAACCCAAGCGGTCATTGTCTACGTGCAAATTTCACGACGTCCCCGAACGACCACGCATTCAAATTAATCCTGTGCCATTAAATCTCCTCCGTTATTTACTGCGAATGTTAATATTAACATTTTATAGCGTCTAATATTTATTATTGCACCTTTCCACTTATATCAGCCAGCGTTTCCGTCTCTTTCTCTTTCTTCATATGAGTTATTAACTGCAACATGTTTCACATTCAACGGGAATGATGCCCCTCGTAAATTCCTCCCCACCTACCGCGTGAGAAATGCTATGTTCATAGAGATAAATTGTTGAGCGGCGGCCTAAATAATGCCGCCGTAATAATTAATATAAGTAAATGATTAAAATTTCTTGCGATGCTTCCGATAACACAAACGGCATTCTTCGCGGTGTGGCGAAACGCGCATTCTTCTGTGTTATTTTAAGGACGGCCTGTGATTATTACCAATTCGCTTAATTGAATGATGAGAGGTAATTATGATATGAATGTATGCCGTGGCAATTAACAGCGTAGATTATATTTATGGTAATTCTAGTTGGATTTATTTATAGTTATAGGTTGGTTTATTAGAACGACTTGATTTCGTAAAGTGTTTTCTTCGCATAACTCATTTACCGTCGTGGAAATTATGCTTGCTTACAACATGCAGGTTATAGATTTATTTTGAACAAATTTATGTGTAATAGTTTGTGTAAATTCAGAAGAGTGTGATATATATTCTTTCTTCTACTGTTGTTTCTATCAATTACCAATATTAATAAAACTTTATGGGTGAATTTCTATCACCTTATTAAACATTTTTTAATGAAATCCTATGTTAATAATCGAGTCTTAAGAAATATAACTCGAGAAAATTTACATATGATATCAATAATATCATTAGAATTCAATATACAACAACTAAATTGTCATTAATCGCCATATTTATTTTGTAGATTATATTTAAGTATGTCAAATTTATGTGGAAATATCTGGTGGCACCAAATGACTTTCCGAATACATTGAAATTTTTTCACCCTTTTGAATTTTCGACATTTTTTATACTTTACACATTCAATGTTTCTTTAAAATGTTCGTACAAATGGACCGATACATTTTATGTAAAAGACAGAGAGAACAGGAAGAAAGTATCAATATCACAATAATAACGATATAAATATCATAAATATATACTTTAAGTTTAGAATAGATCGAAAAAAATAGAAAATAATTCATATTCACATCTACAGGGTGGAACTTAAGCAGCAAATAAAATCAATAAAACCTTATGATTTTTTCAAAAATTGCTCGGACACGGCTTTTTAATTCTAAATTACAATTTTCATGAAATTTCAATTTTCAGATATTATTGAAAATACGCCTTGTACTGAAAGTTCTACTAATATAGATACACATAGATAGAATAGCAGCAAATAAAAAACCGTAACCATTTATTTTCAACCCGTCCCCACTGGTTACAGCAGCGCAAAGAATGCGCCTTTAATATAATAAAAGACACTTACGTTGAGTTCAATGTCCGCGAAGTCATATTCGGGGGGACGGGCTCGTTAAACTACCTGTATAATATATTATGGTTATTACTATTACTTCTGATACGTACCAAATTCTCCATATAATTTGGCGCTATTAGTGTATATGTATAATTTGGGGGGTCTTATATCGCATCAATTTTTGAACATACTATGGCACACGCATGTGAATGTCCCCATAATAGGACCCTTCGTAGCATACGCGCTTTCCAAATTGGACAGCAAAACGCCCTATTAAATATACATCCAGTGTGCGTTATTGGTGACGTAAAAACATTACGGCCCCAACTGTAATATGCGTTCCGAATGGGGGACCATTATTTTTACTGCGCAATAGAACATAATGAAAATGTCTTTTATGAAGGGCGTCGTTAAAGTGAGAGATTTGTTTTTAGGCGCCGGAGTAGACAAAAGTGGACCGTTGCAGACAATAAGTTGTAAATTAGCTATTATATGTCAGAGGTGATTCAGTTCAGAGATTATTCAATGATTTTCAATATTAAAGAGATTCTATTTTTTTTTAATATGTTCTAATAGATCCTTGAATTTTGATTTTAGTTTATCGGTTCTCAGTTCTCGGTTCTCGGGTCTCGGTTCTTCGTTTTCGATACCTTAGAAAACTGTTCTCGGTAATCGTTTTGTAGTACTCGATTCCAAGTTCTCCATTCCTGAATGTATTGGAGAACTAAGTTCTCGATTCTCAAATATTCTCGATTCTCTCCATCGCTACTACGAACTATTTCAAGAAAAACTGCCCAACGTAATATTAAAGTGTATATAACAACAATGTTATATATATTATTATATATTATTATTATGGATATTTTTAAACAATAAAAGGCACCTTATACGGCCAATAAGACTGTAATACCTAGTACTGTCAGTACTTGCTTCAATATTTATCAATCAATCAATTATCCGGACTAACATCAGTATTCTGTTCAATCCATCAATACTATCACTAATCACTATTAGTAATACTGTCAGTATTCTAAAATATTGATACTATTACTGATCGCGCAAGGTGTATACGATCAGTAATAGTGTCAATATTTTAAAATACTAACAGTATTACTAATCGTGTAAAAGGCACCCTACACGATCAATATTACTGTCAATATTTTAGAATAATGACAGTATTACTGTACTATGTTTAACATGTTCATTATTCTAAAATATTGCCAGTATCTCATCATGTAAGGTATAGTAATGATGTAATGAAGAGAATACTGATCTTTATCCGGATAATTGATAACTTGATAAATATAAAAGGAGTATTGAAGCAAATATTAACAGTACTAGGATTGACAGTATTATTGACCGTATAAGGCACCTTACACGGTCAATAATACTGTCAATCCTAGTACTGTCAATATTTGCTTCAATCCTCATTTTATATTTGTTAAGAAATAATTATCCCGATAAAGATCAGTATTTTCTTCATTACATCATTACTATACCTTGCACGATGAGTAATACAGGCAACATTTTAGAATATATATATATATATATATATATATATATATATATATATATATATATATATATATATATATATTATCAATTGCCTTTTACCTTTCGGTGTAGGCTATTACATTAACATTATTAACATTATTATAGTTTACAATTACTCTTGTTTATACATTTGTAAATTCTTTCCACTTATTTCTGTTCTTCGCCAGTTCTCTTGCTTGCTTGACTGTTTTTCCTTTCTTGATTATTATGTCCTCTATTATGTTGTCCCACTCTTTTCTTGGTCTACCTCTTCTTCTTTTATTTTCAGTTCTTGCTTCCCATACCTGTTTTGTTTGATTCTTTTTGTCCATCCTAATTAAATGACCCCATCAGTTTAGTTGTTTCTTTTCTATATACTTATGTACAGCTTCAATTCCTAGTTCTTCTCTGATGTCATCATTTCTTATTCTGTCTCTTCTCGTAACTTGTTTTACTCCTCTGAGATATTTCATTTCCATTGCCTGTATTCTACTTTTGTCCCTCTTCGTTAGCTTCCACGTCTCGCTTCCATATGTCAGTATAGGTCTATATATGCTTTTATATATATTTATTTTTGTCCTTCTGCTGATCTCTTTCTTGTTAATCAGTATATTGCTCAATGCGTGGTATGTTTTAGCTGCGTTGTTTATTCTGTTACTAAGTTCGCCTTCCATTTTTCCGTCTTCTGTCAGTGCTACTCCCAGGTATTTGATTTCATCTACTTGTTCTATTGTGTGTTGTTCTATCTTTATATTTATTTGTTCTTTCCGGTTTCCTATTACCATCACTTTTGTTTTGTTCTAGTTCATTTTCATGTTATACTTTTCTAGGTGTTTGTTCCATACACTAAGGTTGTGCTGCAGATTACCTTCATTTTCTGCTATCGCTACGACATCATCAGCAAATGCTCCTTCCGATATTTGTACAACTTGCATGTTTTTGTACCCTATGTTTACTTTTTTGGTTTCTGGTTTCATGCTCTTCATTATTTCATCCATGTATATGTTAAATAATGTAGGACTGAGCCCGCCTCCTTGTCTTAGTCCAGTGGTTGTCTGAAATGTTCTTGATGTTTGTCCCTTGTGTATTATTGCATTGGTGTTGTTGTTGTATATGTTTTGTATTAATTCGACTGTCTTTCTTTCTACACCTCTCTCTTTCAAGATTTTCCATAATTTATTTCTTGGTATCATGTCGAATGCTTTTTCCAGGTCGATGAATCCTAGGTATGTGTTTTTATTATTTGCAATTCTTTTTTCTGTGATTTGTTTTATCGTGAAAATGTTGTCCTGTGTGGATCTTCCTTTCCTAAATCCACATTGCGATTCTTCTAGCGTCTGCTCTATTTTTGCTAGTATTCTTTTGTTAATTGTTTTTTCTAAGATCTTCATACCTATGCTTATGCTATAGTTTGAACATTTTGTCAAATCGCCTTTCTTGTGTATCGGTACGATTAACGATACTTGCCAATCTTTGGGTATTTTATTCGTCCTCCATATTTCGTTTATTAATTTTAGTAGTATTTCGTTACCTGCAGGTCCCATATGTTTAATCATTTCCGTTGTGATCTGGTCTTGTCCTGGTGATTTCCCTATTTTCATTTCCCTTATTATCTCTAGTATTTCTTTTCCATTGATCATCTCTATATCTGCTTCCGAGTCGTTCTGGTCTCTTGTCTTCTGTTCATTTCCACCATTTTGTAATAGTAAGTCTTCAAAATATTCTTTCCATCTTTCCAGTATTTTTTCGTTGTCCTTCAGCAATATTCCTTGATTGTCTTGTATATAATTTACTTCTTGTCCTTTTTCTTTTCTGTTTAGTTTTAGTGTTTTATAGAATAATTTTTGGTTTTCCTTTTGCATTTTTCTCCATTGTCTCTCCGAACTTTTCCCATTCCCTGCTCTTTGCTATTCTGACCTTAACTTTTACTATTTTCCTCTTTAAACTGTATTCTTCGTAGTTTTGTCATTTAGGTATCTTTGCCATGCTTTTTTCTTTTCCTTTATTTTGTCTCTTATGTCCTGCGACCACCATGCTGTCTGCTGCTTCTTGTTTGTGATTTGCTTTGTCCCACATGTCTCTTGTGCTGTTTGCAGTATATTTTTCTTTAATTTATTCCACATTTCCTCTACTTCTTGTCTATAGTTGCCCTGTACTAATTTCTCCTCTATTTTCTCTTTATAGATTTTTGCTATTTCTTTTTCCCTTAGTTTGTATGTTCTTATCTTGTTGTAGTTTATTGCTATATTTGGTCTCTGCTTTTTTTATCGCTATCTTGGTAGTCTTCCTTTATTTTCGTCTCTACTAGATAGTGATCACTTCCAATTTCGTAACTTCTCTTTACTCTTGTGTCTATTATTTTGCTCCTTTTCCCTTGTTCTGCTAGTACATAGTCTATTATAGATTTTTCGTTTCTGCTTATCACTTCCCTGTTGTATTTGTGTATGTCCTTGTGTTTGAATAGTGTATTCGTTATTACTAGATTATTCTTTCTACAATAATCTAGCATTTTCTTACCATTATCGTTGAGTACGCCTACTCCATATCTTCCTCTCATCGCGTCATTATCTTTTACTTCGTTGCCAATTCTGCTGTTGAAGTCTCCCGCCACGTACACTTCTCCTTTGGCTTTTTCTGTTGTTTCGTTGAGCTGCTCCCAGAATGTTTCTTTGTTGCACGCAGTATCATCTTCGTTTGGTCCATACACTGCTATGATAGTTTTATGGTAGCCGTTTCTTTGATCTCTAACTTCGATAGACAAAATCCTCTCCGTAATTGCATCCCATTTATATATATTCGATTTCAGTTTTTTATGCACTATACATCCTACCCCTGCTGCGGCTCTCCGATTGTTATCTACACCGCTATATATGAATATATGTTCCTTGTCCATTTTGTACTCTCCCTTCCCCTTCTTTCTTGTTTCTGTTACCACTAAGAAGTCTAGTTCAGCTTTCTCAAATTCTTCTTCCAGCTCTTTTTCCTTTTCATTTATACTCCTGATATTCCAAGTCCCAATTTTCCATATTTTTCTTTTTTTTACTGTACTCTTTTCTTTGTTTCCATTTATTATGTGTTTTTTCTTCTTTCTTATGTTCGTTGTCCCTTTCCTCGAGGTATTCTTTGTATTTTTGCTTCCGTCCGTTTTCTCTTTTGCTAGTATTTTTTTGGATTGGTTACTTTCACCCCATTATCTTTGGCTACGACTCCTTTCTCCTTTTTATCCCATATGTATATTTCATTGTCTGCTATTATCTTTCTATATCCTATTTTTACGTGTTTTCCTTTTTCTTTTTCCAATTTTGCTATGTTTCTTATCTCTCTTTGTATTTTTCTCTCCTCTTCCGTTAAATCATCGTCTATATATATATCGTTGTATTTCTCAGTTTATATTTTGCTTTCATTATTTTTTGTTTTCTTCCCAGCTTGGGATTTCCACTATTATTATATTTCGTTCTGGGCCTGTGTTTATTTTTTGTATTTTGTTAACCCCTGTCTCCACTTCCAGTTTCTCTTTGATGAGTGATCTTACCTCTTCTATGTTATCTATCTTGTCTAGACCTCTTATTGCTATGTTATTTTTTCTTCTTCTCTTCTCTTCAATGTCTGCTTTATTTTCTAGTTTTTCTATTCTGAATAACGAACATATTAAACATATTATCGTACAGTAATACTGTCATTATTCTAAAATATTGACAGTAATATTGATCGTGTAAGGTGCCTTTATAAGGTGCCTTTATGGTTGAAGATTATTATTGCGGCATCAAACATATTATTATATTAATTTGTTGATCCTTGTATACAAAATTGTAAAATGGTCTCTATAGACTCTGGATCAATATAAATATGCTCGGAAAAAAATATTACTAATTAGAAGAAAACAGTTAGCGATAGTAGCCTTAAGCCCGTATAACATTATCTAGTTTCTTATATCGTTTTCGATGCAGACACAAACTACATAGTGTCATACATACATGTAGAAAGTGATATAGCGGCGGAATAATAATAAATTCACTTAACAATAACAACACCGTAATACACAATGTTAATTTTTCATTTAGAAATAGTTATACAGTTTAATATATCAATTCTTATATATATATATATATATATATATATATATATATATATAAAACGATATAGGAAACTAGATAATGTCATACGTGCTTTACATAAATCATGAACTTTAACTGACTACATAAAAATATTCGGAGGCCATTCTATATAATACTCAATGTAACGTAAACCATGTTTTTGTTTTATAAAATAATAGACAAAACAGTGACAAGACTTGTTCAAATATAACTAATGACTAATAAGAAACCTCTATTAAATGCTGGAAACTATTCAATGTTTTTGAATGCCGCTTTAAGCGTGTTCGTCTTAACTGTGCCAAATAAAATTACAAATTTATACTACAAATTGCTATTAAGTATATATATTCTGTTACAAGCTTGCAACGTGCCAAATTTACAGTGGAATTTGTTACTAACGCAGTAACATAAATGATACATTCTCATTACTATAAAGAAATTAAATGGAAGATCCAGCTCGGTGGCCTAGTGTTTATTATCTCGTACTGAGCATTAGGGAACGAGAGTTCAAACAAAACAGGTTTTCTATGAAGATAAGGTAAATACCGGGTGCTTACACTTATCTGAGCTTCTCCCTTCACCCTCGGGCTGTTAGCTATAGTTTTGTGTTTAAATGGAGGAGCTATCAACTGTAGTGATGTAGCTCCTAAAAGAGATATCCAACGCCCGAATGGAAAAAAATATAAATATTGTGAACTCGTATTGTAAGGCACAAGTACAATCGATATTAAATATGTATTTAATATCGATTGTACTACTACCGGGGGGTTACACTCATCTGGTTTTCTCCCTTTTCCGGCGAAAAAACTTATTAAATAATTTTTTTTTTCTAAAAGTTGTATTCTTCTAAATGCAATTTCCGCCTTCTGTGGAATTTATCTACCCAGCGGATCCTTATATTTTCTACATATTAGGCCAACCGTGGCAGGTATGTATATGCCACGGTTGGCCTAATATGTAGAAAATATAAGGACCCGCTGGCTAGATAAATTCCACACAAGTCGGAAATTGCATTTAGAAGAAAATACAACTTTTAGAAAAAAAAATTTATTTAATCAGGCTATTTCGCCGGAAAAGGGACAAAACCAAATGAGTGTAACCCCCCGGTATCTACCTTAACTTCACAGAAAACCTTTAAGACTCTGAAAGGTGATTTGTAAAATTTCGCCCAAAATGAGGTTTGAATTCTCACTTCCCAACGCTCAGTACGAGATGCCCCTAACCACTATTCCACTGAACTGGGCAATTAAAAGAAATAAATAAGATTTAAGTGGGGGTATCTAAAGTCAACATTAAAACACACACGTTCTTTAAAGTTGTTAAGGATAACAACGTTATGTAAATTAATGAATTTACATAACGTTGTTATCCTTAACAACTTTAAAAAACGTGTGTGTTTTAATATTGATTTTAGATACGCTACGTGTTTTAAAGAGGAATATGATGCGTCAATAAAAAAAAAACTAAATTTTGCAGTAATAAAATCAATATCTGTAATTTTCTTGATATTCCGTTTTTATATATTTAGGTCACTCTACATGAAGAAAAATACGAAAGCCATCAATCAAGCCGGATTGGTTTGATAAAGTAGGGCAAAAACACCACTCCAGTTGAATATACAATGAGGGGAAGTAAGCAGTTTGTAATCAAACGAAATGGTGGGTTTCAAATGAAATTTTAATGCATTTTTTTTGCGGAATGTAAACGCTGGTGGAGTAATGCTGATAAACGTTTGCGGAATCCTGAATTTAATTTGCATTTGCTTTAGAAATTACATCTTTATAAGATATATCCATGCGAGAAATTGAAAATACATGAATATAATTTGAAAATATCTCTTAGTAAATAAATAAAACTTCTGATGCGTAACCAAATGATTAAATTTAGTTACTATTGCTAATTGCAATATATACGCGATCTGTATAAAAATGTAATAAATATATTTTCGATTTCTACCATGGTTATGTTGCAATTAGCAATATTAACTAAATTTAATCATTTGCTTACGCACCATAAGTTTTATTTATTTATTTACTAAGAGATATTTTTCAAATTATATGCATGTATTGGATTGTTAAGGCGTCTACTTTGTGATAATTCATTTTAAAGGATAAATAAAACGATTTTTTACTTTTTTACATTTGGAATATGTTATATAATAATAATAATAATCGTTTATTAGTGTTATCACTTACACTAAAACGATTACTATTATAATAATTATTATTATATAACATATTCCAAATGTAATATAAAACGTATGTCTTTGGTGCATTGTCACAGGGTTGGGGTATGTCTATCCCATACCTGTTATGCATCCGAAACAAATAAATAATAATATAATAATAATAAACAATATATTTATAGAAACAATTCCAAAGTTAAAGGCTGTTAAAAAAATATTTATCATGTTGCATACCACAAGTCGCAATGAATTTAAATTGCTATATAGTAAGTTTTACAATTTTGCACCACGCGAAAGAAGTTAATTGTGTTAGACGGCACAATATCGACCACCAGCGTTGCCCACACACAAGTAAGAGCCGCTTAATTTAATTACCAGCCACTGTCCTCTGTTTATTTACATCTGGCCGACGTGATGCTACAAGTACATTGTACTAAATTTACGAATGAACGCTATTTAGGTTAGGCTCAAATGCGGCTCTAATTTTAGAGTGTCTATGCGAGTTTATATTAGACACACAGTGGCTTATTTTGTTCCACTTAAGTGAACTAATTAATCTCAATTACAAAACAACGCACAAACTACTCATATAGCTAAAATTAGTTTGTCGAAAGCAAAAGCGACGAAATAAGGTGCAATAAGTAATACTACTAAATATGTAAACCTAGTAGTAGTAGTAGTAGTAGTTACTGTATTTGTTACAATTATGTAGCTGGCTATCCTCTTTCGGGTCCTTCTATCGTGTGTGTACATCAAATCTATTTAGAGAGTTAAAAAAACTTTACAGCAGCACGGCTTTTTCGCCGGTAAAGGGAGTTAAGAAAAGTTTAATCACCCTTTACTTCACGGGTGAAAGGTGATTCGCGAAAATTCGCCCAGGTGGGGTTCAAATTCAAGCCCCAATGCTTAGTACGAGATGGAAACGCCTCTAGCCACTGAGCTGGGTTTTAGTTATTTATTTCACCCATTCGAGGTGATATAACAATTCTGACATGACGCGGTGGTTGGCAATACACCTCAGTCAGTGAAGGTTACATCCAATAATCTATCAATAATAGAGTTAAATAGCAAAGCACATTCTTGGCAACAGTGATCGGTACACGATTGCAATATATAAAGAGGACAGCGTAGTTTGGTTCTGTTCATCGGGTGATACTTATGAACAGGACCGTCCTAAGATATTCGGCGCCCGTGGGCTACTAAAACATAATGCGCCCCTCTTCATAAGAAAATACCCGGAATGGCGAGCGGGAGCAAGGTGATACCAATAAAAAATGCGCCTGCAAAAGGCTTGCACCCCAACTTATCCAGACATATTTTAACAGTTATTGATACATAACAATGATATCAGTTTAGTTGTATTTGACAAGCAGGCTAAATGGGCTATAGCCTGCCTTTTAGCTCAGTTCGTTTGAAAATTGGGATATATATTAAAAAAAAATTTAAATTTTAAAAAACTCTAATGGTAAACACAGAGTATAATGGTGGTGCGAAGAAGTTTCTATCAATAGTAGACAAGCTAATACGGCAAGAAGAAACTCATCTAGAGCTATAGCAAATGATAATCCTGCAATTAATCAGTTAATATTTATATATAAAGAGAACAGGAAAGATCTGTCTCTGCAATTCAGAGAAGCAAAAAACGTTGCTGGCTATCTTTATGTGATGAGGTAGAAATAATCCTTGGGGCTTGCTTTATACATACGATGGATTAGTATTTCCACCTGAAGGTACGACAAAGACCTTTAGCGGACGATTTAGCAATTATTACGAATGATAGATGTAATAACAAAGTTAAAAGTGCAGCATTAGAAGCAACAAATATGATTGGGAATGGGATGAGCAAAACTGGTCTAAAATAAGCAGAGTAGAAAACAGAAATAGTACGGTTGTCAGCAAGAAGAGTGGAAATAATCCTTGGGGCTTGATTTACAAAATAGTAAGGAACAAACTAGGTCCTGAAGCATCAGTTCAGGGCATACGATGGATTAGTATTTTCACTTGAAGCTATGACAAAAGCCTTTGCGGACGATTTAGCAATTATTACGAGGGATAGATGTAATAACAAAGTTAAAAGTGCAGCATTAGAAGCAACAAATATTATTGGGAATGGGATGAGCGAAACTGGTCTAAAATAAGCAGAGGATAAAACAGAAATAGTATGGTTGTCAACAAGAAGAGTGAAAATAATCCTTGGGGCTTGCTTTACAAAATAATAAGGAACAAACTAGGTGCTGAAGCATCAGTTCAGGAGTAAGGAGAGTGATTAAGAATGTATTCCCTCCTGGCCAACAGCCAAATGAGATTATAACAACTAATATTACCCGAAGAAATATGCACATTAGGGTCAGTTGAGGATATGGTAATAGCTGCTAAAAGAATGCCTAATAGAAACGCTCAAGGTCCTGATATTATTCCAAATGAAATTATTAGGGTCAGTAGACGAGATGGTAATAGTTGCTAAAAAATGCCTAATAGGAAATGATAGTATTCCAAATGAAATTATTAAGCTAGCCTCGATGGTAATCCCAGAAAAACTAACGGAATTATTCAATATTTCTCTTAAGGAAGGTGTAATTCTAAAAAATGGAAGGGAGCACGTTTGGTCCTGGTTTCTAAAAAAGGTAAAGATAGTAACGATCTATATTGCATACAGACAAATTTGTCTACTAAATGGTGCCGGAAAAATATTGGAAAGAGTTCTTGCTAATATAATAAAAGAAATTGCAGATGAAAAAGAGGCGTTATCACCAACTCAATTCGGTTTTAGAACAACTATAGGCTACCGGAGATACCCAAGAATGCTATCCCGTATGCCCCTTGCCGCCCTCAACGCACTCTTCCCCTGAACCCTTGAAAGTATGTCCCGGATACTCTTAAATTTCCATCGATGTCCCTAGAGGGGCGCTCCATAGAGCATTGTGCTTTCGGCAACCCGTGCCGTCACCTGTTTCTGCTGGCCCAGGATTTTGGTTTTAGCTGTAGCGCACCTGGCTGTCCTAGCGCTCGACGCCTTCACATGTTTTCCGAAGGTCATGTCCTGGTTTAACAATCCCCAGATACTTGACCTCCTTTCTTGCAATAAATGGTGAAACGGATCTCGGCACACATTGCCTTGCCTATCAGCGGTACCGTCTCGGTCTTCTCCTCGGAAACATCCAGGGAATTGTCGGTCAGCTACTGCAGGCCTGCCAGGCCTATGTTTACTCTGGCCCTCAGTACGTCTTCACTGTGCTACGATCGCCACATCGTCGGCATATCTCATAAATTTCGTACCCTCCGGAGGAGGAAATATTATCATACGTTACAATCCACGATTAGCTTGCGTTTCTCTAGGTAGCTCGTGATCATTCTTAAGGCATCAATATAGAGACCCATAGTTCTGGATAGTTGGCTGGAGGGTAGCATAGCTACAGACACTTAGGGCTCAAAATGGGCCCATTGTGAAACCTCCCTTTAAGGGACTCGTCGCACCAGTCAATTTTACGTACAAGCTGCAAAACTCTGGCGGGTGAGGAGCTGCCAATGCTGACCATAGTAGGCCAGCACTCCCCTAGTATGGGGACCCATAGGTTTACATTTCTTCATTGTCCTTCCGCTGTGGGGCGTGTTAAAGACGTTACGCACGTCAATTACAAAATAACAACTGCGCAGAGCTTATGCCTTCTCCACGACCAACCTCTAGACAGTTTCACAACCTCCAGGCAGCCTCCATGGCCTGGATGGTGGACCTTCCTGGTCTAAAGGTCGTTTTAGACAAGACAATTTCTTAGCTAAAAAGTTGTTCAAGAAATGAATTTATATATCCTCCTCCCACACAATATGTCCTTGACAAATAGAACGCGTTATATTTTTCCATTCGATCTACCATCCAATTCAATATTTCAAATAATTTGCTGTATAATGCGAGACAATTTAGATTGTCTCGCATCTTGACTAACTTTTGAGTCAAGAAATTGTCTTGTCTAAAATGACCTTAAAGCTGTATTATTGGACTGCTATCCGCCCTAGGTGCCCTGGTGGTCGGCATAATCCAGCCCAAAACCAAGCACCCTAGCAGCTTGACCAGGGTATGGAGGATGCACCACGGTCCGTATGCTGCTGGACTGTCCTGGCTTGAGGATCAAATACAATCTGATCCTCGTTAGCGAAGACTGCATCCGCTCGTTCATCACGTTTTCGTTCATCACGTTTGTTCTATGTTGGCCACTCCCCTCCCCCAAAATTAGTAAGGAAGAATTCAGTGGTCCGCTAAGGAATTGAAAACAATGTCTAATGATAGCATTAGAGGTTAAAATGCAACTATCTGCCTTGGATAATAATAATATAATCTTTGAAAGATATGCTTAACCCAAAATAATTGATGAAATTGATGAAAAATTATTTATCAGATAGAGAAGTAGAAAATAATTCGGCAGATTCAACTAAACATTTTGATAACTAAACATTGTTGTTTGATTTTGATGACTGGGGTTTCTCAAGGGTCAGTAGGGATCATTATTGCTATGGAATCTTGCATACGATGGACTAGTATTTCTACCTTCGACTGTGACAAAAGCCTTTGCGGGCGATTTAGCAATTATTGCGAGGGATAGATGTAACAACAATGTTAAAAGTGCAGTATTAGAAGAAAGAAATATTATTGAGAATGGGATGAGCAAAACTGGTCTAAAATAAGCAGAGGATAAAACAGAAATAGTATAATTGTCAACAAGAAGAGTCGGTAGAATGAATGATAATACTATAAAAATATTGAGGAGTATGTTTAAAATCTCGAAAACTTTTAAAATCTAGGATCAATTATGGATTCAAATAAATTCTATAGTAATCATATGTTAAGGCAGAAAAGGGGGCAGTAATGCCCTGGCTTCCTAAGAGAGCGATCGCTAAAAAGCGGCCACTTTTGACGTCATTTACACACCACAAAAATCGCTTTAAGTATATATACTTCAATAATTCGCCTTTTTTTATTCTCATTGCCCTTTTGCATTACACTAAGGTATAATGGGCCATTCACAATAAGCGCGGTAGTGGTAAGGTAGCGGTAAGCAATATTTTGTATAGCTATACAAATTCAGACGTTCAGAATTGGGCAGTAATGCTATGTGATAATTATTGTAGAGATAATTACCCATGTTCTGTCATAGTTTTACTGCGCTTCTGTAAACGCCCGCATTTTTATACATGTGTCCAATTTCGTTTACCACTACGCTACCCCGCTAACTCTTTATGGTAAACCATATGCATTTGTATACACGTAAAACTATATATGTGACGAAAAATCACGTCGCTTCTAAGCGAAGAGTTATTTACCAGGACTTAAGAGTAGGAGACCAGGACTTAAGAGTAGAAGCGACAGTAGCAAGTAATGCCGAATTTAGGCGGTCCTGGCGAAAGTAAACGTAGATTATTAGCTACTGTAGCAAGATCTATGTTACTGTATGCAGCTCCAATTGGAACAGCGGCTATAATGAAAGATAGAAATATAGTAAGGGTACGTAGAGTTTTAAGATCAGGAAATCTAGCGGTTACTAAAAAATATATACTGACGATTCTGATCATCAACTATTCCAGCAGATGTGGTAATGGAGAGTTTAGAAGAATTAATTAAAATAAAGAAGGGCTTCTGATTTCATCAACTATTCCAGCAGATTTTTCTGATTTCATCAACTATTCCAGCAGATTTGGTAATGGAGCGTTTAGAAGAATTAATTAAAATAAAGAACAGTCGCCCTTCTTTATTTTAATTAATTCTTCTAAACGCTCAGTAAAAACGAAAATAACAGAGGAATCAATTGCTACATGGCAAAGAAGATGGTCACTCGGCAATAAGGGTGAGTGGATAAGGATGTTAATCTTAATAATGCTATCATGGCTAGAGTGTGAAGACGGAGAACTTTCACACTGGATGACACACATTTTGTTAGGACATGGATACTTCCAATCATATTTGGTTAGAATTAGAAAATGCTTATACTGTAATGCAGAGATAGATTATGTTGAACACATACTACTATATTGTTCTAATTGAAGCTACGAAATTGATACATTATGCAATACGTTAGGTGCAATTATGATGACTCTATGATCTAACATCATTTGAACGATTGATCGTTCCAATGGTGTTAGATTCTGAGGATAACTGAAATGCGATGTGTGCCTTTGCAGAACGTAGGGGAAAAAAATCACCGTCAGTCTATCTGCTGAAGTTCAAATTATTGTGTAGAAGTTTTTAGTTTTTTGACCAGCACCTCGGTATGCCTTGAGGCGAGACTGGATGGACATGGGTTTAGCTGGTAGATCGGGCATTGAGGGTCGAAATCTAGGTTTGTTCCGCAAACTTGGTAACATATATCTTTACGCAGATGACACGTGTCTGATTTATAATGGAGCAAATGTGCATGAAATCGAAAACAAAATAAATAGAGATATGAACAATCTTCTACAATGGTTCAGTAACAATCTATTAACCATCAACGAAACAAAAACAAAAATTATGAACATATCAAATAAAAATAAAAACAAAATACAGACATACATTAAAATAAACCAAACGGAAATTGAATGTACAACAAATTACAAATACTTAGGACTCACAATAACAAACGAACTGAAGTGGAACCAACACATAGACACAATAAGAAACAACGCTGCTGCAATAATAGGAGCCATATATAGAGCAAACCAACATTTACCAGAGGAAACAAAAAAGTCAATATATCATTCGCTTTATCTATCAAAGATTAGCTATCTAAGTAATATTTGGGGATGCACAACAGTGTCAAACTTAAACACACTGCAACGTCAACAAAATAAAATATTAAAATTAATTAATAATCTACCCAAATTAACACCCACCACAAAACTGTACAACCTAACAAATGAACTAAAAATAGAAGAACTAATCCAACTAAATAAAAGTACTCATATACATAAAATTAAAACAGGAAATATAAAAACAAACATAAACATCAAAACGAACAAGGAACTGCACAAATACAACACGCGACGAAAAAGTGACATGCACCTAACAAAAAACAAAACCAACACCCTAAATAAAAGTATACTAATAGCAGATACAATAGCATACAACAAAATATCTAAAGTAACAAAGAGTTTCACCAACGTTAAAAAATTCAGAGAAAATCTGAAAAGAGAAATAATACAATATAGAGACAAATAACACCGAGATCCAAACCACCAACCACCACCATACCACGACTACCAGCATCTCTCGATACCAGGACAAGTGGGGTATCCTCGCGAGTTCCTGCAGAGAGAATCACCTTATTTTTATTTATTTTTACTTTTGTATATAATATCAAATTGATTCGATAGATTGTATTATTTTTATTATGATTATTAAATAAAATATTAAAAAAAAAAAAAAAAAAAAAAAAACCAGGAAAGTGTCCATTTTTTTAAATTAATAGTTGTTTAATTTTAAGTAGTTATGTGGAGGATGATACCTATTTAGCAACCTCTGAGCATATAGCGCAACGGCACCTCTGGAATTACGTGTATATTAATCAAAAATTATCAGCATATCGTTACTATTCATCTTAAAGTAATAAATAATTACACATTTTTTTACTTTGTTTTTTTATCAAACTTCAGTTACACTTTGCAACTAGTTTCGGCTAAGCTCTAGCCATTTTCGAGCTCCTCCAATGTGCTCGTTTGAGTTTAATATAAATAGATCTAACATTACAACACCAAATGATATTAATGCATCAATTATAAAATTGAATTAATCTGTAAACTGCTTAGGAATTTAGTTAGATTTTAAATAACCATATAAAATATCTTTGTCCAGAAGTTTTTAATATCACTTAATATTTTGTGTGTCTCAAAATTCATTAATTTATTCAAATATTGGATTGTTAAGGCGTCTACTTTGTGATAATTCATTTTAAAGGATAAATAAAACGATTTTTTACTTTGTTTTTTATCACACTTCAGTTACACTTTGCAACTAGTTTCGGCTAAGCTCTAGCCATTTTCGAGCTCCTCCGATGTCATTAATTTATTAGTTAGTTTAGTGACTGCCCTGAGGTATTTGTTGCAGTAAGATAAGATAAATAAAACATAATTTTTAAAGATTTAATCAAATCATTGTCAATTTTATCAAAATTAATTCATGTTTCTTACTTTGTACTAAATACAATTACATCATATCCTTATATGTATTTATATCCGTTAACATTTAAATACAGAATAACATGAATACCACTTTAATGTCAAATCAAAATTCAATAAAAATAAATGAGATAACGCCACGGTTACCATAACACTCATAATTGGTATTAAAACGCAATTAATTTAATATCCCCGTATCATTTTTGTCTATAGATAAAGCAAATACGCTTCAAAACATTTGAACGCAGCTCTAAAAACATCACAAGGTCACCGAGTATTATAATAATTTTATGGGGATAGGTTAGTACCGTTTCGTAATAAACAGTGCTATTAAAAGAAAACAAATAAAAAAAAACAATCTTCAGGCAAAATGTTAACACACGAACAACATCCATTAATTCAATACTGTTTAGAGAATTAAAACTAGAAGAGAAAGTTTGATTTATTTGGTGGTATATTTGCAGAACATGGTATTAAGTATGTTATGTGTATTTATTTATATAAGCAAAGATTAAAGCTATATTTTATGACTGTTGTTTGTATTTGTAGCTTGATATAATTGTTTATCTATTAGTGATTAATGATTTTACTATTCTAATTACTACTTTATTTATTTCCGGATATGCAAGAATTGGCAACCCAATAAAAACTATTGTGTTATAATCAATATCAATTTTTTTTAAGTAGCAAAAATGTTATTAATTTACTGTAGTAGTTACTGTATTTGTTACCGTAATAACTGGTTATAGACCTTCGGATCCTTCTAGTGTGTGTTAAGCTCCCTACATAGGGCCGGTCCTAGGCAGTCGGCCAACATAATTTGGCCGCCCCATTATATAGGATATTAGGGTAGGGACATATGTGAGGAAATTAATAAATTATTTATAAACGCTAATCTGTGAAAATACTGAGAAGGATCTTTGATAACAGAGGCGAGTTTAGATTTTATGTTTAAAACTATTTGGATAGATAGCTCATGTACCGGGCTGAATATGTAGCATCTTATAAAGGCACCTTACACGGTCAATAATACTGTCAATCCTAGTACTGTCAATCTTAGTACTGTCAATCCTAGCACTGTCAATATTTGCTTCAATCCTCCATTTATATTTATCAAGTAATCAATTATTCGGATAAAGATCAGTATTCTCCTCAGTACATCATTATTATACCTTACACGATGAGTAATACTGGCAATATTTTATAATAATTAACATTTTAAACATGTTATCATGCAGTAATACTGTCATTATTCTAAAATATTACTGTCAATATTATAGAATAATGACAGTATTACTGTACGATAACATGTTTAAAATGTTTCTAAAATAATGTCAGTATTACTCATCGTGTAATATATATTCGTGATGTAATGAAGAGAATACTGATCTTTCTCCGGATTATTGATTACTTGAGAAATTTAAAAGGAGGATTGAAGCAAATATTGACAGTACTAGGATTGACAGTATTATTGGCCGTGTAAGGTGCCTTATAAATCATATTCTAAGGTTTAGATTAAGTTTGATATTGGTAAGGACCTTTTCGAATTTCATGAATGCATTTTTTATCTAGGAACATGGCTAACATAGGAATGGTCATCAGACACCAAGGTTAGATGTAGAATTGAATATGGACTATTCAATTCTACATCTAACCTTGGTGTCTGATGACCATTCCTATGTTAGCCATGTTCCTAGATACTTGAATTTGACTTTTTTTTATGGAAACTTGCCATACGTTAGTACCGCGTGCTCTGCTATGTTCGAGTTTCGGGATATAAACATAAATAATAAAGTCCTATGAGTTCACTAGTCGTAGCAGGTTTCTTGGAGGTCTTTTAAGTTAGAATTGTGTCGTCTGCATATCATATATTGTTTATACCGTTAAGCTTTATGCCGTTTTTACGTCAGTGATTGCTTTCAGGAATACGTTCACTCACGATCGCCACATGGTCTGTAAGGAGCTTTAGGACTTGCTATCTCAGAAAATCGTCCCCAAGTAGTCTAAAGTGTTGTTAATTGTATCCTAACTACAAATGGTACAGACTACCCGTGCTACTTCACTTGCATTTATGCGAATAACTCCTGTTAAGGATGTAGTTATTTTTCTGGGAATCATAAATCACGATTTTTTTTATTGCATATAATTTATCTCGTAACGTAGATATAGGTGGGTTAAATTTATTGCATATATTCTTGGGCACGTAATCAAGGAGGTATTGTTTGTACAAGAAAATATACAGATTCTTAATGGAAAATAAAAATTAAATTGCCTGTATGCATTCTTTTTATCTTGAAATCATGTAGCTATTTTCTGTACAAAGAATATATAAATTCCTAGCAGAAAATAAAAATTCAATTTGAACCATTATAGTTCAATAATATGCAACTATGTTGAGTCATGGGAATTTTACCTTCACCACACAAACAAATAAAACAGCAAGTCACAATTTGTATTTAAAAAAAAAATATGACTAATTTGTTTATACAAAGTAACTTACGCATGATGACCTACTATTCCGCATCCCCTCATTGTCACTCACCTGCAAACAAAAAGAACAACTATTAGAACAACGATATTACCAATTAATTAGTTTGTCGCGCACAAGTAATTAATTGAACCCGTTCCATTGCGCGTACACACTCGCTAATTGCTCTGTGTGTAAACGACACACAATTCAAGCCCACATGCAACACATGGCTATTTATAGAGCGGCGGTCTTTTAATTATTTGAGGCATTAAATAAAACACCCGTGGACGACGTCATGGTGTTTTTAAAATAGATCTACGCGGCGCACGGTTTCGTGAATGTGCAATTACGCGTCGCGATTTCTATTGTGCGGCTATTAAACGATGACCGCATGACGCTGGCATGGCATCAACAGCAATAATATTCAATTATGATGGAAGTTGAAATCAGCTGCGTGGGAAATTACTACGGTGTGCTGCAGCTAATTGCCGGGTGAAATGTTAAAGATAATTGTATTATAGGTTAATAAGTGATAAATTACACGGTGATTATAGTACTGTGGAGAGATTAATGTATGTATAGGTTTATCAGATGTAGATAAGATTCACTATAGTGCTTGAATATGGCGTCGTCATATGTAAGCTTTATATATATCGAGAGATCTTATAAATTTACTTCAAGAGATGGATTTGATAAAAAATAAAAGTATGGTGTAATTAGATAATGATTGTGTATCACGATCGCCCACATTCTGTATGTGATTACACGAACAATTATAATAAATCTATTACACATATCAATCAAAACACTCCTTAAAAGATGGACAAAGGAAATAACTGTAAAACAATTTAAACCAATACATACGAGAGCAGTTAGTAGTGAAACAACCAAATATCACTGAAACCTAAAAAGTGAAACAAATAAAAGAACATAAACAACTTAAACCTTCAACACCAGGGACCACACCCAAGCAAGGGAATGGCTACACATCGAGGGAGACATCAAGTTTTCTATATTAGCTAATATACCATGTTATTCTTAATGTAAAAATTGAATCTGAGACAAAGTCAAGAATATATATAAATATATATATATATGGGGGTTTGTGTATATAAATGTGCTCTAAACATGAAATTTGGTTTTCTAGAGTTACACTGACATTCCCCCTTTTTGTCTTGTACTCTTCATATATAATAAGAGCATTTATTTGCTTTATTTTGTTATGGAGGGATCTTATTAATTAATCTATAAATCTAATTAATTCAAATGTAAATATTTAACGCTTTACATAATAAGTTCGCACTATATTTTTGTTAGTTGCGAAAAAAAGTGTTCACTATGAGTTAAATTAAGTTATAAATAACTACAATAAAATCTTCAAAAATAACTACAATAAACATTGAATCTTTGTGGCTTCTAACAGTAGTTTGATTCATCTCCTTCATTGAAAATTAATTACCACGTAGTAGGGTAATTCATTTTCAATGAAGGAGATTAATCAAACTACTGTAAATCCCGTATCTAGTTTCTTATATCGTTTTCGGTGCAGACACAGAAACAAAATACATAGTGTCATACACACATGTAGAAAATGATATAGCGGCGGAATAATAATAAATTCAAATATTGGATTGTTAAGGCGTCTATACATTGTGATAATTGATTTTATAGGATAAAAAAAAGGATTTTTTACTTTGTTTTTTATCACACTTCAGTTACACTTTGCAACTAGTAACGGCTAAGCTCTAGCCATTTTCGAGCTCCTCCGATGACGCATC
Source organism: Lordithon lunulatus (assembly GCA_963942505.1). Lineage (NCBI taxonomy): Eukaryota > Metazoa > Arthropoda > Insecta > Coleoptera > Staphylinidae > Lordithon > Lordithon lunulatus. The sequence goes on along the minus strand of OZ012667.1, from coordinate 57,064,177 downwards.
TTCGATGAGTGAACTGAAGTGTGATAAAAAACAAAGTAAAAAATCGTTTTATTTATCCTTTATAATAAATTCACTTAACAATGACAACACTGTAATACACAATGTTAATTTTCCATTTAGAAATAGTTTACAGTTTAATATATCAATTCTTATATATAAAACGACATAGGAAAGGAAAAAAACATAGTAGTTTGAGTAATATCCTTCATTAACTTAATACATAATATATATGGCTAAAATACTTTTCATTTTGCAAAACAAAAAATTGCTATTTACTCTAATATATTTATTATATTTTCATTTCTTATTTGCAAAACAATATCTACCAAATTTGCAGCAGCGTATAAAAGAGTTTGGGAAATCCAATATTGAACTCATACAAATCCTTGAAAATTGTATTAGTTTAATATCTTGTGACTTTTATCCGCTTTCAATTGGTATTCAGAACCGCTTTGGCAGCGGAATGGGCATGGAAAAAATATGAAAAAATGCGGACTAAGGGTGCGGAATATCAATTTCATTATTTTAGGGTGAACACTTTCAATCAATAATATCTGCTTTATAACAGCAGAGATCCGTCAACATTAATTTGAAACCGAGCTTCTTACAGTGTCCATTAATATAAATATAATAAAACAAATACATATAGGTGAGATGATTACAAAGATAAAAAAGACTTAATTAAAGATAAGCATGCTAATGGAGAAATAAAATTAAAACCAAATTTCGCATGTGTAGATTCACCGTATCTAATGTAAATTAGTTAGAAATTTTTTATAAATCTGTTATTCTGAACGTTTCTTTTTCTTGTTTAATAATACTAAGATATAATAATATATACAAATGTAATGCTAATAATATAATAATTTTAGTTAACAAAAACAATATTTTAGTGTTGTTTAGTCTATATTGTAGTGGTTCCGATCGAACATTTTGAAGGTCCTGATATAGATATGTTTAGCAAATTAGGAACGTGCCACATACAGCACACCATACAATAAAAGAATAACTGGGAAAATAAATACTGAACAATACTTCTATTCAAATTCTCATTTCAGAAAATTATGAATGTTAAAAAGTTTTATGGGCATGTGGTAAATTTGCCATGGCAATATCAGTGAAGAATATGGTTTGTCTGACGATGATCATCCAATAAACCAATCAGAGTGTCTTGAGGAAACTGACTCTAAAGATTAAGGAAATAACAAAAATTATTTAGAAAATGTTATAATTTCTGAAACTGATTCCGACAGCGAAGAAGACCACTAATTCATCTGGCAAAACGAGCAAAAACAACAACAAATCTTCCCACATGGAATACGATGCATCTCAATGTGGCAGAGGATGATATAAAATTTTGTGGAAACAAAGAATTGGCTGAAAATATTCAAGATCGTGAGTGGAGCAGGGAGGACAAAGTGTGCATGATAAAAGCAAGGTGTGGGTCAGACGAGAGAGGAAGGAAAGTGTGGATGGGTCTGGGATACACCGCGTGTGCGCTGTGTAATAAGGCAAGCAACATGTGGTGGCACCTTAGCAAAGAATGTGAGGGGGTGAAAGCAGAGTGGGTTGGAGATTGCAGAAGGCTGAATGAATGGTTAGGAGAGGATGGGAAAGGTGTGAAAATCTGCAGGAGGCTGTCGTGGGAGAGGAAAGTGGCAAGTGCAGAGGGGGTGAAGAGTGACTATGTATTGTCTGTTAATTTGTATTTGTGCGGATTGTTACTTTTTATTTTTATTTTTATGTATTTTTTGTTTCTTGCTCTAGCTGTTATAATCATTGGGGAATGTTTGTATTTCATGAGAGGTATGCCAAATAAAGGTCTTTTTTACAAGATCTTATATCTCCTTAGCAACGTTTTTAATTTTTCATCACAGATGGAATACTGAATGATATTGTGAATTGTGATCCAATTATTATTCAGCTCAATTATGACCAGAAAACCCATTATCCAATTGCAGTTGTATATTGTTCAATTACCTACTACAAGCCATTATTGGAATCAATAAAAAAACAGACCTTTATTGGCATTTCCCTCACTGTCCCTCCACATCACAAACCTCAACAAAAATATACAAAAATAAAAATAAAAATACAATATAAATAAAAGTACTACTCCGCCAAAACTTACAAATTACCCCCATCTATCGCCGCTCCCATTGCCCTTGCCACTTTCCTCTCCCACGTCAGCCTCCTGCAGATTTTCACGCCTTCCCCATCCTCGCATAACCATTAATTCAGCTATCTGCAGTCTCCCACCCACTCTGCTTTCACACCCTCACATTCTTCGCTAAGGTGCCACCACGTGTCGCTTCCCTTACTACACAGCGCACACGCGGTGTACCCTAATCCCATCCACACTTTCCTCCCTCTCTAGTCTGACCCACACCTCGCTCTTGCCATGCACACCTTGTCCTCCCTGCTCCACCCACCCCTGGCTAAGTAACTCGGGAGTCTCCCACTCACTTGCCACTCTACGTAGCTAGGGTTGTAAGAGCTCTCATTCATTCTAGTCTGCCGTTCTTGCCACTCAATATCTCTCAATCTCTCTCTTACCTTAGTTCCTAGGCTTCCCATTTCTCTCAGCTTCTCCTCTACCCACACCTCAGACATACCCACTCTTTCATACATCCTTCCTCTATCCTTTCTCCAACCACTCTCCGTCCTACTCTTACACCTCATCCATACCTCCCGCACCAGTCTTTCCTCACCCAATTCCTGCAATCTTTCTTCAAACTTCACAACCCTTACACACGACTCCCACCACATACTCATACGATTCGTCTCCTGCAACAGCACTGCTCTCGGTGTCGACCTTTCGAGACCCAGCAGACTCTTCAGGAGCACACCTTGCTCTCTCTCTATCACATCCCACTCACGCAATCCCCACACTTCCAGTCAATACAACAGAATAGGTTTTACACACGCATCCCAGATCTTGCACGCCATTACGACGTTACCGCCCCACAACCTCTCCCATTTCCTTCTCGCTATTCCCCAAGCCATTCTCGCTTTCGCTTGCATACTTTCCACATGCACCCTAAATCCTCCTCCACTTTCAAACCAGAAAACCAAATATTTAAAGGCATTCACTCTCTCAATCATCCTTCCCTTCTATTTCAGCTCTTGCACTCTACCCCTTCTACCCCTATTCCTAAACATCATCCATTTCGTCTTCTCCACATTCACTACTAGCCCTCTCCTATCCATGTACCTTCCCATTCTTTCCAACATCTCTTGCATCTCTTCCACTCTCTTGGCTACTAATACTATGTCATCCGCATATGCTAGCATCCACACCTTGGTTCTCCCCACCACGACCCCTCCAGACTGTCCTCTCCTCAGCACCGCCTCCAACTCGCTTGTGTATAGATCGAACAGGAGGGGGCTTAGCGGGCACCCTCGCCTTACACCCACATTCACCCTAAACTTCTCAGACACTTCTCCATTCACTCTCGATTTTGCCCACGTCTCTTTCTTATTGGAATCAATACTTGGGACATCCATTAGTATTTAAGGTTATGATCTGTAATCGTTGGGAGGAAATCAAGAGATTTATTTATTTTAATGATAATAATAAAATTATTCCTCAAGATCAAACTGGACATGAAAAATTGCACAAAATTATACCACGTCTTACAAAACTAAGGAATCGTTTACTTTTAATACCAAAAGAAAAATGTATTGCAGTTGATGAGCAAATTATACCAACAAAGGCCAGATTTTTCTAAACGGCTATACCGAATAATTCAATACCATGCTGTAACTGGCTTGCCATATGTAGCACACAGCATTATTTGTGAAATAAATGTTTAAAATTTCATTATTATTTTTTAAAATTATTTTTTGCCATAAATCTATGTTAAAATACATTACAATACAATAAAATTTATGTTATAGGAGAAACTGCTACAGTGCGTGAATAGGGTGTCGAGTAGAACGGTGGAGTTTCCGGAAGAGTGGCGCCTGGGTATGATTGCGCCAGTTCATAAGGGCCTTAGCCTAGTAACTCTTAGTCTCAGAGCTGAAAAACTATAGGGAATCACGTTAATAAGTGCGGGATACATGTTGATGATGATAATGGTGAAAAACAGAGTGAAAAGTGATGTGGACAGAAGAGGGTTGCTGCCGAAAAATCAGGGTGATAGGATAGGTCCTTTGGATCAGATTTTTACGCTAGCGATAATGGTGCAGCAATGCAAAGGAAGAATATGTCTAGATCTTAGGATAAATTCACACAATATCTCGAGTGGTTATATACAAAAATAGTACAACTAACCACTCGAGATATTGTGTGAATTTATCCTCACTAGCTGAGCTACACTGATGAGATCTAATAAGATTGAAATCTAGATATGTAGATTGCTTGCTAAGAGGTGGGTTCACACGTATATATGTTTTGAATTGGAGGATTTGCTAAGGAAAGGTCAAGCAGGAGGGGTAGTGGCAGGAGAACCAAGTGCTTATAGCCAAGAAAGTAGAAAACATGCAAAAGATATTTGAATTTGATACGAGCGTGTTAGTAATTAATGTAGAAGGGATCAAATGGATGATGTTTAGAAACAAGGATATGATGGGCAGAGCGGAATAGTTGAATCGAAAGGAAATAATGATTAAGAGTGTGGATAGTTTAATGTATTCAGGCTTTTGATTTGACTACGGATGTGATTATTATTATATCCCGCATAAAAGTACAGACATTTCCGATACAAATGAGTATTTTTATAAGAACTGTAAATGAAAACTATAGTTATTCAATAGAACAGAATAACGATCATTGCACGAAACAACAACAGGTAGATGTTTATAAGAAATTAAAATGTGTAATAGCGCAGGATTTAATAAGTGCACCGCTATTGTAACTGACGGAGCCAGAGCTATGATAAGAAAATAATATTAGACTCGCGGGACTACAAAAAGAAGGAATAAACTATATTGTGTATCAGGAGGCATTGTGTGGCCTTTCGCTAAAACTAAAGGATCCGTTAGTTTGCAAAATAACAAATTTAATTCGTGGCTGAAATCGTTCGTATTATAAAAATAATTTTTGATATATATATTGTATAAATCAAAAATTATTTTTATATTACGAACGATTTCAGCCACGAATTAAATTTGTTATTTTGAACATAAGTTAAATATCCTAATTGAAGATTGTATTACAAAATTTTCTTTTAATAATAATAATAATAATAATAATAATCTTTATTTACGACAAACGCCTTGAATAAAAATGAGATACATAAGTGGCAATACATATAGCGTACGACAATGGACAAACAATCATGACCTTAAGCTGAGTATTAATTTATTCAGTTAACCATTCAGTATTGATATTACCTTCATTGATCCTGAATATCAAATTATCAAATTGGCCTTCAGGCTTACTCATGTATTGCATCTAGTAGAGGAACTAGAATAGAGGTATTGGATATAGAAAAATATCAAAAAATGAGAGATATTGAGGAAATCAGTTCGGAACTACATACATATATCTGCGACTGTATATTTTCTGACATGAAATATATAAGTCTAAATATAGAAACAGTCTGAAAATATGCTAGAACAAATGAGGCACACACAGAAAAAAAAGTGGACTAACCCTCATATTTTAACAATCTCTATTTTACGTTATTATTATCATTAGGCCGAAAGACGCATGTATGGGTCGATAGCCAAATAAAGATTGATTATACATATTATCATTATTATTATTAGTACTAATATAAATAGATTTTTATTTATTTATTTTGAGGGTTACGCCACTTTTGCCCTCAATGCCTCAAATATTGACATAGACATCAAATAAACTGTTGCTCAACACCTACGGATGTCTAGTCTAGTCTACAATGCTGGCTTTAAATATTTTGACTGCGTTTTAATTATTGCTAGTTATGTATTATTTTTCGGATAGAGCATTCGCTGATGATGTAGTGATAGCAGAAAATGAAACTAATCTGCAGCACAACCTGAGTGTACAGAACATACATCTAGAAAAGTATAATATAATATATAAAGAAAATGAATTATAACAAAAGAAAAGTGATGATAATAGGAAATAGGAAAGAACAAATAAATATAAAGATAGAACAACACAAAATCAAGGAAGCAGAAGAATTAAAATACCTAGGAGTAGACAGAAGACAGGAAAATGGAAGATGAACAACATAATAAACAACACAGTTAAAATATACCACGCATTGAGCAATATACTGATTAACATCAAAGAGATCGGCAGAATTACAAAAATAAATATATACAAAACCATATATAGACCTATACTGATATATGGGAGCGAGACGTGGAAACTAACGAAGAGGAACAAAAGTAGAATACAGGCAATGGAAATGAAATGTCTCAGAGGAGTAAAACAAATTACGAGAACAGACAGAATAAGAAATGATGATATCAGAGAAGAATTGGGAATTGAAGCTATAGAAAAGTATATAGAAAAGAAACAACTAAACTGCTGGGGACATTTAATCAGGATGAACAATTAGAATCAAACAAAACAGGTATGGGAAGCAAGAACTGGAAATAAAAGAAGAAGAGGTAGACCAAGAAAAGAGTGGGACAACAGAATAGAGGAAATAATAATGAAGAAAGATAGTTATACAAGCAAGAGAACTGGGGAAGAATAGAAAAGAGTGGAAAGAATTTACAAATGTATAAACAACAATGTATTATTTTTATTATTTTTTATATAAATTTATTTAAAAATTATTATTTTTTCGTATAAATAAAATAACTTTTGAATTGACATGAATTGATGTTTCATTTGTCTATCCTTTTTCTCCGAAATATTTTGAAAAAATAGCCCGTGGGTTAAGAGACGTTGATATAGAGAATCCGCCGTATTGAATTGCCTATAGTGTCCGATATCGGTTATAATAAAAACATCCCTATAATATAAAAACGAAGACAATGTTTTGAAACCGTCATTTATGTTTTTTTTTTGAGCTGTCAGTTCAAAAGTGGAAGTCGCGGCTTCGAATTCCCACCGAGACGTTTTTATATTTTTATTCATTATGTACTAGAATTATATGTTTTAAGTTTACTTTTTTACAATTAAAAATGTATTTATTCATTATCTTAAAATTAATAAAATTAGTTAATAAAAATCATCTCCGTCGAACGGCGGAAAATTCACTTAGTTTGTTAATAAAACAATCGATTTATGTATATATATATATATATATATATATATATATATATATATATATATATATATATATATATAAATCGATTGTTTTATTAACAAACTAAATGAATTGCAATTGGGATGATTTTTGATTAAATTAATTAATTACTTTTAACATAATGAGTAAATACATTTTTAATTGTAAAAAAGTAAAACTTAAAACATTGCATTGTTTCAAAACACTTCTACTACTACTTCTATCACATAATGAATAAAAATATAAAAAACATCTCGGTGGGAATTGGAAGCCGCGATAGTTTCAAACTATCGAATGAAATGCATCCACATAAAATCTCGGTTAGAAATTCTGTTTCAATTTGATAAAACACAATTAATTTATTTACCAGTTTACCAGTTTTTTTTTGTTTGAAATGTGTGTTACCTCACACCCTCATTGTGTAACATAAATCGTATATTCAATACACTAAAACAACCTATTTGATTTAACTACACTCGCCTACAACTTTTAATAAGGAATACAATAAATTTTATAACCCAAACAAATATTCACACAACCAATATAAATCAATTTAATATCAAAACTGCGGCCACACCTTCGCTATGAATCGTAAAATCGCGTTTTATTGCGGCGGTGGAAACTCCGTTTAATATAGACGTTGGAACTATTAATTTAGCTCGAAAACCATTACATTTTATTTACATGCGGTTATAATAATTACAAAAAAAAATTGTTCCCGTGTGTAATATAAATTTGAATACATGTCCACGTAATGTAATTATTGGCCACATTGTTGTTCATTTGAATACGAAATGTCTGGTATATTACAAGTTGTTTTGCAATTTATGAATTAATCCACTGCCATTTCCATTCGATTAGCGCATTTTTATCGTCCCTGCTATCATTTTAGACCTAGATATTTATGATATGCGATTTTTATTTGCGATTATAATTATATAGCAAATGCGTGTTATGTGCATTGCTTCGAGCGTGTTATGGTTAATAGATCTTGGTAAGTAGGCACGCAAAATGCGTATAATTGGTTAAATATTTGAATAATTTATATTTGTTGCAAGGTTAAAAATAATAATTTAATTAAGCGTAGCTATTTTAATTTATAGGTTACCTCACTGAATGGTATTAATAGTAATTTACATTATAAATGCAGGAAGGCAAGTTTCCAGAATGAGGGAATGGGTTTACTGTATTAAGAGCGTATTCGGGAAACGGCCTTATCGCACGAATAATGTATCTTATTTTGTGTACTCATGTCCTAAGACAAGTCATTTCCTGCATTGATTTGGGTGCGGGAAATACTACTTCTCGCACTAGTGCCAGTGTTGCCAAACAATGTATGGCATCTATTTAGTTGCAATGCTAGTGTTATTATATTGTCAACTATATAATGAGCCAACACGGTATTATTAATAATATGTAACGATTAAAATAACGCGACACGTGCAACTGTAATAAAAGCACACATTTGCATGGTTGCCGCATTAAATTCTATTTTACGCAAATGAGGCGCAGCGGATACGTGTTAAAATTGAATAGCCAACCTCGAGAAACTGTTCATAATTTAAAGATGGTAATTAAATTGTATATATGTCTTGTTTGTTGTTCTTATAACTAGCACTCTAATTAATAATGCTTGTACGGTCTATAATAATATCACTAGAAGTTTAGTTTTATAAAGATAATCTAGCTACATATTAATATCAATTTCATATTAAAATTTATTATTTATTTTATCTTGTAGGTAGAATTCAATAGATTGTTTTGTAACAACACATAATTATCTATAAAACTATGTAATATATAATTCTATATGTAGATAGATATGTTTCTCTACTTTACATTTCTGCGACATATACATCTTCTAACCGGTGTGAAGTTCAAAAATTCTTATAATTCCGGGCGGCGTATAATTTGTATGCCTTTAATCTTTACATTACATAGTTTTTAGTAAAACATGACGAAATATTTCTCCTTATCACCAGAAGTAGAATAATAGAAGATGACCGGTGTGAAGTGAAACAATTCTATAGTTTTTAGTAAAACATGACGAAATATTTATCCTTATCACTAGAAATAGAATAATATAAGATGACCGCTATGAAATTAAACAATTCTTATAATTCCGGGTGGCCCGTGAGTTGGCGCGGCGTGGACTTTTTCTTGGTGCATTGTTACTAAACGGAGTGTGCAAAAAAAATATTTCTAAAGTTGTTTACTTATGGCTTGTTAACCATAAAATAAGAGAAAAAAAAGTTAATTTTGTTATCTGTTATTGAATGTTAGCTGTTATTGAATAATATTTGCAACAAAACAAACTGCAATTTTTATTAATGTACCCACCCACGATTTTTTTTTAAAACTTTCAAAATATTGTTTAGAATTTAACAACAATCATCAGACATATTTTCAAATAGGGCGCTGGGACTTAGCTATTTTTGTAATATTTTTGAACATAAACATGTATGTAAGTAAAATATATGTAAAATCATTTTTTCTTTATAATAGATGTATGTGCCCATACGCCAATGTGTTTATTTAACAGTTTTGTTTATAAGACATCACTTTAGTGGTTTCAAAAAAGAACAGTTAAAAAAGTTGACAGCAAGTATTTTTTTTTGAAGCCGTAAAACTCGTGGGCGGAAAATTTTAAAAAATTAACAACAATCATCAGACAGATTTTCTAATAGGGCGCTGGGCCTTAGTTTTTTTTTTAATATTTTTAAACATAAACATGTATGTAAGTAAAATATTTGTAAAATCATTTTTTATTTATAACAAATTTATGTGCCCTTACACCAATGTTTTTATTTAACAATTTTGTTTATAAGACATCACTTTAGTGGTTTCAAAAAGAACAGTTAAAAAAGTTGACAGCTAGTTTTTTTATAAGCCTGTCATTGAATAATATTTGCAACAAAACAAATTGCAATTTTATAATTATATATATTATAATTATAATTTTTCGTCCACGAGTTTTACGGCTTATAAAAAAATACTTGCTGTCAACTTTTTAACTGTTCTTTTTTGAAGCCACTAAAGTGATGTCTTATAAACAAAATTGTTAAATAAAAACATTGTTGTATAAGCACATACATTTGTTATAAATAAAAAATTATTTTACAAATATTTTACTTACATACATGTTTATGTTCATAAATATTTAAAAATAAACTAAGACCTAGTGCCTTATTCGAAAACATGTCTGATGATTGTTGTTAAATTCTAAACAATATTTTGAAAGTTTTAAAAAAATTGTGGGGGGTACATTAATAAAAATTGCAATTTGTTTTGTTGCAAATATTATTCAATAACAGCTAACAAAATTAAATTAAATTTGTTTTTTTCTTATTTTATGGTTAGCAAGACATAAGTAAACAATTGTAGATTTTTTTTTTTTTGCACACTCCGTTTAGAAACAATTTCTCACCGAGAAAAAGTCCATGCCGCGCCAACTCACGAGCTGCCCGGAATTATAAGAATTGTTTCACTTCACACCGGTCATTTCTATTATTCTATTTCTGGTGATAAGGAGAAATATTTCGTCATGTTTTACTAAAAACTATGTAATGGAAAGGCATACAAATTGTATAAGTGGTTTCTAAAATTTTGTTGTAATAATTTATGACCATATTTCATATATAGTGGTCATCAATTTTTATTACAACCAACAACAAAGTGGTTTTTTAAAAATTAATTTGCATACATTTTATGCCATTCCATAATATAATATTCAGTAAAAGAAAAGCACAATACGATTTCACACATCATAATTATCAAATTGCATCAATTGTATACCGATCTGTTTGACTAAAATTCCAATAAAATATATACTATAGGGCGAAAAGGCTTCCCAATTAAAGGGAGAAATACATATTCAGGCCTTCCCAAAAGTCCTGGGATGGATCTATAAATTTTGAACGAGTGAAGAAAAAAATTGCAAATTTAGGGATCACTAAAAAGTCATAAAAACTACATTCTTAGATAGTTTAGAAGTTCCATGCAACGTGGGATTTTCAGGGGATGACCACCCCAACATTTTGAAACCGGAACCCCTGTCGGTAAAACTCGATTATTTTAAAGACAATGAAAAAAGAAACAGATTCCCATAAACCAAAACTCGATATCTAAATTATTTTCAAGAATTATGGGGGATTGAATGAATTGAAATGTTTATGCACTATTATTATAGTTTCTATAACAAATGTTCAACTTGTCGGCCTACATTCTGTTTCGAAATAACCCAAACGCCTGTAAATGGAATTTTGAACCATCATGAGCCTATCCCTAGTGATATTGGTGGTTTCTTCAAGTATGTGATTTTCCAAATCATTTATTGATTCTGATTTTGTTGGATTCATTCTTCTTTTCAGAAACCCCCAAAAGAAAAAATCGAGTGGTGTTAGATCAGGAGATCCAACGGTTTGGAAACGTGCGGCTTTGGACAGCGCGACCAAAATGTGGAGGAGCATCATCTTATTGGAACCACTTATTGTCAATACCATTAGGGCATCTATCTCCGTATATATATATATATATATATATATATATATATATATATATATATATATATTATATATATATATCCCCTGGCCTTTTCTTCCACAGTGTGGTGTAAAGGTTTGAATTTAACTCTATTTTTTCCATTCTCTTCTAGTTCTTGCCAGTTCTTTTGCACCCTTCCAGCTTTTTCCTTCCCCTCTAATAATTCCGATATAGCTTCCTCCCATTTTTTTCTTGGTCGTCCTGTTTTCTTGTTTATGGTTTTTGCTCTCCATCCTCTTTTGGCTGGTGCTATCTCTGCCATCCTAATTATGTGTCCCCACCATCCTCTATGTACTTTATTGTCGGTGTTACATTTAGTTCTCTTTTTATATCCTTATTCCTCATTTTGTCCTTTTTTGTCACTCCTCTAACTCTCTTCATATACTTCATTTCAACTGCTTATATTTTGCTTTTTTGTGCTTTATTTAATGTCCATGTTTCACATCCGTATGTTAATATAGGTCTTATTATAGCTTTATATATTTTTATCTTCGTTTCTCTTGTTATTTCATTTTTGCTTATGTATTTTTTGTTCATGGCATGATACACCTTCATTGTTTTTTCTACCCTATTGTTGATCTCTATGTCTTTGTTTCCCTGTCGTCTCTATCGGTATTCCCAGGTATTTAAATACCTCCACTTGTTCTATAATTTCCCTCTCAATTTCTATACTTATTTTCTCTTGGTTATCTCCTATTACCATGACCTTAGTCTTGTCTTTATTCATGCTCATTCCGTATTCTTTTAAAATGGTATTCCATACTTTTTGTTCTCTGGGAGTGCCTTTTTGCTTTTTGCATATAGAACTACAATGTCCTCAAATGCTCCTACTGCTATTTGTACTCTTTTCATTTGTGTGTATCCCACTGTGTACTGCATATCATTTTGCTTTTCTTTATTATCTCATCCATAAATAATGTGTCTTCGTATAAATTTCCATTAACAAAAAATGGACCAATTACATTCTATCCCATGATACTAGTCCATACTTTAATTGTCTACAGTCTTCTCTTATCTTACGTAGATTTTCATCAGCCAAATAACAACAATTGTACCTATTAAGCTTACCATTCAAGTAAAACGTAGCCTTATCAAAGAAAACAACATTCAAAATAAAATGTCTGTCAACATTTTTCACGTACATTTCACAGAATTCCAACCTTCTTTCGAAGTCACCGAAGAAACTTACTTTCTTTTCAAAATTTTCTTGATAAAACTTTTACCAATTTCATGTACCTGGCTCGTTTTTAATAAGGAACTTGAAGGTTCTTCAATAAAAGACAGTAACGCTTCTTCAACATTTTCTGAAGTTGTTGCAGATTTTGCTCTGCCAGCTCTCGGAAGATCTTGCACAGTTACATCTTCTTGATATCTTTTTTTTTTAAATTAGAAATCATAATAAACGTGCAACGAACCCCTTATAATTCTTGAAAGAATAGTTATCGGGTTATGGGGATGTGTTCTTTTTTTATTACATTTAAAATAAGGTGAAACTCGACAGGGGTTGCTATTTAAAAATGCTGGGGTGGTCATCCACTAAAAAAAACTCCACGTTGCATGGAAATTCTAAACCATCATAAACATATAGTTTATATAATTATTTAGGGATCCTCAAATTTTCAATTTTTTCATTCTTCACTCGTTCATTATTTTTTATTCTTTATTACCAGCTTTACGATTAAAAAGTCATATTTCTGTAATTTATAGTAAAAGTACAGGACTGGATATATAGGACATGTAGTACAACATTTTATTGCTTGGCGCTTAACTATTTATTTTGTTTTAATTCTTATATTGTATTGACTTGTGTAAACTTCTTGAAGTGATAACACTAATAAACGATTATTATTATTATTATTATTTAAATGAGCTATTTTTGGGCTATGCATTGTGCTATTATCCTGCATGCATCAGGTTTCGCATTATTACTTTCTAAATACAGCACTGCTGTATAAGGAAGGTATTGTTTTCGCAAAAAAAAAACATTTCTGCTTTTGTCCACGTTTCATAACTTTTCTAGTCGAAATAGACTATTTTTAGAAAATATCTGTGTATGTGTGTGTGTGTGTGGATATGAAGTTGTCTGTGAATAAAATTCCGGGAAACCGGATGAATAGATCGCGGCCATATTTGCAAATCGGCTGGAAAACCGAGTTGGGACGATCCCGTGAAAATTTGAGCAAAATCGGTGAACGCAAACAGAAAAAAAAAACAGTTTCACAGCAAAAGTCACTTTCCCGGCAATCTCCAGGTATGCCATCCCCAAATAAACAGTTGGTGTAGCTTGGGTTACCTAATATTTCATTTTATTAAGAGAATCTAAATGAAAATGAAAGAAAATATTGTCTAATATAGTAAAATATCGTTTAATATCGCCAAATATCATCAACTATTGTGAAATATTCGTCAAATATAGTTAAATATCGTCAAATATTGTCAAATAAGGCAAATATCGTAAAATAATGTCAAATATTGTTAAATATTGTCAGATATTGTCAAATATTGTCAAATATTGTCAAATATTGTCAAATATTGTCAAATATTGTCAAATATTGTCAAATATTGTCAAATATTGTCAAATATTGTCAAATATTGCCAAATATTGTCAAATATTGTAAAATATTGTAAAATATTCTCAAAAATGTTAAATATTGTCAAAATGTCATTTTTGAAAACGTCATAAACGTCAAAATCGTAAAAAATGGCAAAAATGGCAAAAATTTCAATGTAAGTCATGTGGTGCCCACACCAGATATTTTTTATAAACAAATATAACATTTTATTCCGTACAATTTCGTTGTTGTCGAAAATTCAGACACTGCTAATCCCAATATTTTTTTTGTACATTTATTTCATTTTAATTTGAATAACATTTATTATACATGTATTTATATTTTTCTGTTTTTACGTATTTTTATTGTGTAAATGTGTATTTTGTTTTGATTCGCATATTGTATTGACTTGTGTAAACTTCTTAAAGTGATAACACTCATAAATTATTATTATTATTATTATTAGAGATTATAATTATGAAATAAATTCTATTACTACCTACTAATATGATAATTTAAATCGTGACCGAAACCCGGGCCGTTCTCACGCGTGTTCCAACATGAACAGCAATTATTACTCTATTGACATTATCATTCATGAAATGTTAAGCGTCGCATTCATCGCCACACCACCGTCATCAAATGTATTATTAATGCGTTCGAGTTTTTTTTATTTATACAAAAATTTGGTACAACCGGCCGACAATGTGGAATGTGAAAGACTTGAATTCTTTATGGCTACATTAAAAATGTATAAGGTGCATTGTTTCGGGTTTCACAATTAAATTTGGTGACGCACGCTGTGTCGAAAACAATGCAGGATTGTAATGCGCAAACACATACGAGTCAAGTTTGGAAAATTCCGATTTAAAGTGCAGTAAGACGAGTGCAGGAAGCTAACTGTTGCCAAATTCCTGAGTGAGAATTCCTGCGGTTAGCTGAGTAATTGTATGAGGAAACAGTATGTTAGGTTTTGTGTTGGTTGTAGAGTTTTCAGCAGTGAAGTGAAATTTATTTTCTATGCCTTAAAATAATTCCTATACCATATTAATTTCTATATTCCTATACTTAAAATATGTTATAGAAATTATTTATTGAACTATCAAACCCTAAAAGAGTTTAAAAGATAAGATTCAGAAGAAAAAATTTAAAATAAAAAAACACGAAATAAAATCAAGAATTAGACAAGCTAGAAACGTATTCAATCCTCATTTTGGTGAATACGTTTCTAACTTGTCTAATTCTTGATCTTATTTCTTGCTTATACTCATTTCTCAGTTTTCGTTAACGTACTATATTATTTCGTAGCACAGTAACTAACTAACATACTAACACGTAAAATACATATAGAACAAACACTAATTGCCACCTGCAAACATATAATTTCCACAAAATTAAAAATACATGCATTATTGAATCAGTATCGAGCACCATTCACGCATCAATGTTCCCCAAATGAATTTTTAATACGACAGCCCGGTCTAATTATTGCACACTAACCTATAATTACCCCCGTTCCCGTCTGCCGTTAATTTATTGATGACGCCTTTTAATTAGGGACTTTATTTACTCTTTTTCGAGTTTCGGATATTACGTGGCAACAATTTGGGAACGAATTAGAAACTTAATTAATCATCGCGGGCCCGGGCAACTGCAGGGCAAGTGCGCTTGCCAGATGCGGCCCATTAACGATTTACTCTTATTAGTCACGATAAGTAATAAAGCATTCGCTGTAGTACTCATAACGCACATAAACCACCGCGGCGTTACTCATGACCTGAATATATGAATGAAATTGCCTACTGAATGAACGAGGCAGACACACACATACACATGCATGCGGGGCATGACTGGAAAGCGGTTTGTTGTGACTACGAGAGGCTACGAGAGTGTGCTGCTGGTGGAACTAGGCAGCGAAACTCATATCGCGTGGGCGTGTTGAGTTCGTAGGCATGGGGCAATTATTTGGTTTATAATCGTATCGTATCGCATCGGTTGCTTTTATATTATAATGAACGGCGTGGTGTTGTGGGAATACTGTTTCTGGTTTTTGGTGCTTGTAATTGCTTTCGCCTTTTTATTGTCGTTCATTATTGCATTATGTTGGGCTTTAAAATTACTTCAATTTTCATATTAAATTGTGTTTAAATGTTAACTTCTCATACTAATTAAGAAATTTACGAAACATGTTTAATAGCAGTTTGGTAGGTTGTGTTTTCCTAAAACTTGACTACGCAAGGTGAAAATAATAAAGTATTTTTTTATTATTTCCAAGCGTAATGCATTGGAGTTCTGATTATATAATACAGTATAAAAACTTCTATTTCTAGGGCTGTCCGTCCGTAAATAAAGAATGTCAGAGGAAATTTGTACAATTAATGATAGAATGACAAAATTACTCATAATCCCTAAAATAGATAAAATAGAAGCATTGGATTGTTAAGGAGTCTACATTGTGATAATTCAATTTAAAGTATGTATAAACAAAACGATTTTTACTTTGTTTTATATCACACTTTGCATTAAACGAAACGAAACGGAAAAGTTTTTGCTAGACAATATTTTTCTTATTATAATAAAATTCTCAAAATAATGGATATTTAATTACTACTTTCTTCAAAATATAAATTAATTTGTCTAAATAGACAAAGAAATAAATAAACTGTTTCTGCGAACAATTGTCATCATAAACTTTTTTTATTGCTGGTAAGCCAGCTCAGTGGCCTACCGGTTAGAGGCGCCGTCCGTATCATGCTGAGCATTGGGAAGCCTGAGTTCAAACCCAATCGGGGCGAATTTTCGCGAATCACCTTACACAGTTTTTCAGAGGTTTTTTGTGAAGTTAAGGTAAATACCGCATGATTAAACTCCTGTGATCCTTTCCCTTTCTGGCTCAAAATCATCACGGATGATATGCTTATAAAATAAAGATTTTCTAGGATAGGTGATTTATATTATTATGAATTTTTGTATCTTCTTGTCTTCTCTCTTGAGGAATCTATGTAATTATAGCTAACATGTATCTTATGATAACAGTATACATACATTATATAAAAAATTAATTAACACTTTTAATATTTTCGTTTAATATAATTGCATTACATACAAGCGGTGATTGTATTATTATAACCGTACACTATTTACCGCTGATGTTATCTTCTAATTATGAGGAAACCTAGTTATATCTACGCTAACTAAAATAAATGGATGAAGAATCACACACATTACTATCTAAAGTACATAATCTTTTACTTCCGTTGCCTTATCGTACCGCCGAGCTTTCGGGCAATCGATTCGACCAGAGGACGTGTGTCCTTTCCGGTTCGGTGAAATTACACAAAGCGTAAACCCGTAAACTGGACCTCGCAGGACTATTTGTCTGGCGTATAGGGAGGTCGAGCGGCACATGCCGAGATAAGAGGAGAGAGAAAACATAGCTCGAGGGCGTCCGAATTGAGGTTGGGATTTTCCAATAGAACAAATACAAGTGGGGGGAAATTTATTTAAATGTGTACTGTCTACTAGGAATAATGATAGCCAATTTGAGGATTCAAATATAAATGTCAAGAAGATATCAATACTATAAAACAAATAAACTAAATACCTAAATGAAAATACAAAAAAAAATTAATAGAAAAATTGCTATGAGATGCTACAAGACAGCAACATAAATATCTCATGAAATACGGATAGTATATGTATATGGATAGTAAGAAACAATCACTATCTAAGTGAAAAAAGCAATGAAAATAGAAAGATAGCTAAAGCCCTGGTATTTAAAAAAGCGATCGCTTAAAAGGGCTGCTCCTGGCGTAATGTTTACATCACAATAGTTTTGCATGTATAAAATGAATATGGTTTCCCATAAAGAGTAAGGCCTCTTCTTCTTTAAGTGCAATCTTCGCTAAGAAATTTGGTCATCATCATTGCTATATTTATTGCGGGTCGGACCACAAACTACTGACAGCGGATCTTAAATTGAAGCTTCACATGATTGCCATTGGTATTTATGTCCTCTTATAAACTGGTGTGAAGATAGCCTCTAAGATCCCAGCCTCTATACCGCGCGCACGGCGGATTGTTTGCGGGTCTGTACTGACTAATTGGGGTGACCAATAAAATCCAAATTTTGAGGAATCTTTTATATATGTCTTGCCGACCATAATATATAGTTATATATTTTTATTAATAATTTTTATAGGCGTTGTTGTATAATATATGTTGTTACGTAAATTATTATTTTTACCAGCCCACTGTCAAACAATTGATTTGAAAAAATTACACAATGTTTATAACAAAATGACAATGGAAAATGGAAAGTCTCAACCTGAGCACCTTGTTTCTTCTATTTATTTTCTATTTTTAAGTTTTCCGCTTCTATCAGGACATGCCGATTTTAGAGGCTGTGTCGATAAAAAAATTATGCAACGTATTTTGTTTAATGTTTTTTTGGATATTAGTTCAGAACATATCAGTGCACCAGATTCCTGACGAAAATTTTGATTATAAGTATTTTTTTTCGGCGACCAAATCGAACATGTTTAATTATTATTATTTATTATTTTTATCAGGCCACCGTCATACAATTGATTTGAAAAAATTACACAATGTTTATAACAAAATGACAATGGAAAATGGAAAGTCTCAACATGAGCACCTTGTTCCTTCTATTTATTTTCTATTTTTAACTTTTCCGCTCCTATCTGGACATGCCGATTTTAGATGTTGTGTTGATAAAAAAATTATGCAACGTATTTTGTTTAATGTTTTTTTGGATATTAGTTCAGAACATATCAGTACACCAGATTCCTGACGAAAATTTTGATTATAAGTATTTTTTTTCGGCGACCAAATCGAACATGTTTAATTATTATTATTTATTATTTTTATCAGGCCACCGTCATACAATTGATTTGAAAAAATTACACAATGTTTATAACAAAATGACAATGGAAAATGGAAAGTCTCAACATGAGCACCTTGTTCCTTCTATTTATTTTCTATTTTTAACTTTTCCGCTCCTATCTGGACATGCCGATTTTAGATGTTGTGTTGATAAAAAAATTATGCAACGTATTTTGTTTAATGTTTTTTTGGATATTAGTTCAGAACATATCAGTACACCAGATTCCTGACGAAAATTTTGATTATAAGTATTTTTTTTTCGGCGACCAAGTCGAACATGTTTAATTATTATTATTTATTATTTTTATCAGGCAACCGTCATACAATTGATTTGAAAAAATTACACAATGTTTATAACAAAATGACAATGGAAAATGGAAAGTCTCAACATGAGCACCTTGTTCCTTCTATTTATTTTCTATTTTTAACTTTTCCGCTCCTATCTGGACATGCCGATTTTAGATGCTGTGTTGATAAAAAAATTATGCAACGTATTTTGTTTAATGTTTTTTTGGATATTAGTTCAGAACATATCAGTGCACCAGATTCCTGACGAAAATTTTGATTATAAGTATTTTTTTTTCGGCGACCAAGTCGAACATGTTTAATTATTATTATTTATTATTTTTATCAGGCCACCGTCATACAATTGATTTGAAAAAATTACACAATGTTTATAACAAAATGACAATGGAAAATGGAAAGTCTCAACCTGAGCACCTTGTTTCTTCTATTTATTTTCTATTTTTAAGTTTTCCGCTTCTATCAGGACATGCCGATTTTAGAGGCTGGGTCGATAAAAAAATTATGCAACGTATTTTGTTTAATTTTTTTTTGTTTATCTTAGTTCAGAACATATCAGTGCAACAGATGCCCGAAGGAAATTGGAAAATTTAGATTATAACTATTTTTTTTTTCGGGCGATAAAATTACATTACAGTGGCCTGGTAAAAATAATAATAATGATAAAAAAAAAATTCAACAAAATATGTTGCATAATTTTTTTATTATATTATTTATCATTTTTATTATATTATTTATCATTTTCAAAATAATTCAAATATGACTTAGACCACAGTCATATTTGAATTGTTTTGAAGATTTTGCGTTTGGTATTTATGTAAATCGACGTACGCAGTTACATTTTTATTTATGAATAAATTGACTTCATGTCTGTAACTGCGTACGTCGATTTACGTAAATAGCACACGCAAAATCTTCTCATTTTTAAAACAATTCAAATATGACTTGCACCACTTTCATTCTCAGGCTGAAATATTGGTGAAAGCGCGCTCCGGAACAGTTGTTTTACATTTTACTGCAATTGTTCTTAAAACGTAGTAGTTTAGATTTGTGGAATTGTAATATTACGCTGTAAATTTTTTATTTACAAACTTAAGAGGGAGTGGTCCTGCAAATTGTGGGTACGCCTTGCATGCAATTAGAAATTATATATTGATTTCTATATCGAGAGCTTTATACAATTTCCAAGAAATCATGTCCAATTGTTCGTAAACCTTCAAACTTAATTTATATGATTGCATTTCTGAGAAATATTGGATTTGAATTGCAATTTGTTCCCGTAGAGTATTATCCCTGGTGAGTGGTTGAACAGCGCGCAATATTATAACATCTTGTATGGTAGATATAAATATAAATTTGAACGGAAACGGATGAAAATAAATTAATAAAAATCTTTATTAATCTGGTGGCTATGGTTGATATTTTCATTAGAACATGGAGGTGGCGTAACATATATAACCAAACTAAAATAAATCACAATATTATAAATATACAATGTTTAGGGAAAACTAACATATATCTCGTATATATGAAGATATAACGATGAAATTTAAATACAATTTAAAAGATTAATTCCTAAATAACTAAATAAATAATAAAACATATTTTATTTACATATTTTTGTCAATAATATCTAATATCTTTTATAAAACAGGAAATACAACCCTGACTTATCTGTTGCAGTCTGTAATATTTGGTATGCAGCTCTGCGCTGGTTGACGTAAAACTCGATCTTCATGTTCAGCATGTATGTATTTACATTGCAATTGAGAGTGTGAATATCAATCGTGATATAACGATGATAAAACGATGAAATTTAAATACAATTTAAAAGATTCATTCCTAAGTAAATAATATAACATAGAATTACATATTTTTGTAGTAAAAACATGTTATCTTTCATAAAGAATAAGAGAAGAGGATGTACCCAGAGCACATTACTTCATGCCATAATAAATTAGGGAGTTATTTCGGCCGCAACTGTTTTTTTTTTCTTAAAATAATATAAATAAAATATTTGTATTTCGCCTATAGAGTGTATCCAAACCTATATAAAGCTATATAATAGCTGTTTTCGTTTATCACTATTTGGTGCTCCGAGCGTATTGTCTCTTGTTCTATTTGTCGCTCCCCATGCGCACAATCCTACCTCGTCCCATATAACTGGTGCATGACCGCAAAATTTGGAGCGATACAGCACGCCACAAGGCGGTTAAACGAAAGC
Organism: Lordithon lunulatus; assembly: GCA_963942505.1. Taxonomy (NCBI): domain Eukaryota; kingdom Metazoa; phylum Arthropoda; class Insecta; order Coleoptera; family Staphylinidae; genus Lordithon; species Lordithon lunulatus. Next base: position 57,042,473 of record OZ012667.1, on the reverse strand, counting down.
AACTTATGAAATGTATCTTCTTGAATCAGTATCAACATTCATATTTTATTAACATTTACCATACTGTGTCACATATTAAGTTTTTTTAATGCTATACATTTTCTGCTTGACAAGCATGTTAGTTTTTCTAAGCCCGTATGACATTATCTAGTTTCTTATATCGTTTACGATGCAGACACAAACTACATAGTGTCGTACACACATGTAGAAAATGATATAGCGGCTGAATAATAATAAATTCACTTAACAATAACAACACCGTAATACACAATGTTAATTTTCCATTTAGAAATAGTTCTACAGTTTAATATATCAATTCTTATATATATATATATATATATATATATAAAACGATATAGGAAACTATATAATGTCATACGGGCTTTAGCAATAGTACACAGAACGGCAAGTGTGGCCCTGACTATACAAATATATAAAAGATAAACGAGATTTTTGATAAATCCGCTCCGCTGCGCACGTCCAAGATAATTAAAATTGACCGCAGGATTCAATTAATATCTTTTATAAAACAGGAAATGCAACCCTGACTTGTCTGCTGCAGTCGGTAATATTTGGTATGCAGCGCTGCGCTGGTTGACGTAAAACTCGATCTTGTTTCCTTTCATGTTCGGCATGTATTTATTTACATTGCAATTGAGAGTGTGAATATCAAACGAATATTTAAGGATACGAATAAAACGTAAAAGTTACTGCAGGGAAATTTATATTGGGGTCAAATTTGCATGTTTATCATTGCTGTCATGCCGATATTCATTCAATCATACACTCATTTTAATTATAACACTGGGCAATATGATACAACTAACAGGAGGAAAGTTAAACGCCATCTGGCGGCACCACATCAATTAGCAATGCACACCCATATGGTAATAACCGTCAACATGATCATGCCATCAGGATCACTCAGCTACACTGATGAAATCTAATAAGATTGAAATCTAGATATGTAGATTGATAATGCCCGGTTTCTCCAACGAATCTTAACTAGTTTAAGACCGTCTTAATAATAAGACGGTCTTAAAGCGATGCACCAAACAAAAATCGGATCTTAAAACGATAAGACGGTCATTCAATGTAAGACTACGTAAGATCTACATATGATTGGTGCAACAGAATAAAAATTTAAGACGTCGTTATCCTGAAAACTGATTCTCAGTAGACTAGTTAATTTTGGACACACCTACATAACTATTGAGGAATAAGTAAAATAGCAAACACACCAACTGTCTTATGCCCGGTTTTCCAACGAATCTTAACTAGTTTATGACCGTCTTAATAATAAGACGGTCTTAAAACGTTGCACCAAACAAAAATCGGATCTTAAAACGATAAGACGGTCTTACAATGTAAGACTAAGTAAGATCTACATATGTTTGGTGCAACAGAATAAAAATGTAAGACGTCGTTATCCTGAAAACTGATTCTCAGTAGACTAGTTGATTTGAACACACCTACATAACTATTGAGGAATAAGTAAAATAGCAAACACACCCACTGTCTTACGCCCGGGTTTTCCAACGAATCTTAACTAGTTTAAGACCGTCTTAATAATAGGACGGTCTTAAAGCGTTGCACCAAACAAAAATCGGATCTTAAAACGATAAGACGGTCTTGCAATGTAAGACTAAATAAAATCTACATATGTTTGGTGCAACAGAATAAAAATTTAAGACGCCGTTATCTGGAAAACTAATTCTCAGTAGACTAGTTATTTTGGACACGCTTACATAACTATTGAGGAATAAGTAACATAGCAAACACACCAACTGTGTAATATTTAATGAAATCCCTGCGTGAATAAGTAATTCGCTAAAAGCTTGTCAGTCTGCGCAAACTGGCAGACAGGATCACCAGAGGGGTCATTGCTGATATTTCTTTATTTGCCGCGTTCATGCTGTATATTTCACAACGGAATAATATAAATAGCCTCGAATAAATACGATTTTATCGAAAGGACGGCGATAACGCATTTCTTTTATTAAAATATAGGTGGATAAGTGGCAATAACAATAAATATTTGTATAAATTGTGCACGTCGGCTTGCCATGAAAACAATAAATATTTTGTAATAACTTTATCGTATACTTTTTTGTGAAATTAAATATAAATTTATTGCGATATTAATTCCATATGTTCCAGTGTTGTTTCGTAAAATTTCTTTATTTTATCCTAAATTGTATTAGTTATAATAACACCTTAGCAACGAGGCGTATTTAACCAAACTAGTGTTGTTATAAATTGTTTAACACCACTAGTTTCTTAACTGGTTAATATACATTGGAGCATTTTGACATTTATAAATTATAAATATCACATAACAATCAATTTATGCATGGTGTTTTTTGAAGATTCCCCACATCAGGCAAAAAATATCTAACGAACATGAGAGAGTGAAAGCAGAGTGGATGGAGGATTGTAGAAAGGTGAGTGAATAGTTAAGAGAGGACGGGAAGGGCGTGAAAATCTGCAAAATACTGGCGTGGAAGGGAAGTGGGTGAATATAGAGAGGGAATAGTGGGAAGTATTTTGATTTTACACTATGATATATTATGTAGAGTTGGATTTGGTTTCTTTTGTGTGTTAAAAGCACCTTAAGGTCGTTTTAAACAAGACAATTTCTTAGCTCAAAAGTTGTGAGAAATGAATTCATATATCCTCCGCCCATACAATTTGTCCTTGACAAATAAAACGCGTTATATTTTTCCATTCGATCGACCATCCAATTCAATATTTCAAATAATTTGCTATATAATACGAGACAATTTAGATTGTTTCGCATCTTGACTAACTTTTGAGTCAAGAAATTGTATTGTCTAAAACGACCTTAACACGGTCAATAATAATGTCATTCCTAGTACTGTCAGTATTTGCTTCAATATTCATCAACCAATCAATTATCGTTTACGATTAACATCAATATTTTGTTCAATCCATCACTACTACATCTTACAATAAGGCACCTTACACAATAAGGCACCTTACACGATCAATAATACTGTCAATATTATAGAATAATGACAGTATGACTGTACAAGAACATGTTTAAAATCTTCGATATTCTAATATATTCACAGTATTACTTATGGTCTAAGGTATAGTAATGGTAGAATGAAGAGAATACTGAAGTTTTGCCGGATAATTGATTACTTGATAAATAATATAAAAGGAGAATTCAAGTAAATACGAAAGGTACTAAGACTCACAGTATTATTAATCGTGTAAGGTGCCTTACTCAGTAATATTGTCAATATTTTAGAATACTGTCGGTATTACTGAAAGTGTGCCTTCACGGGTTATGTCAAATAAAAGTATTTTTAAAGACACACATAACTTTGCAATAAAAACTGTTCTTAAACATTTGTAATAAATTAAGTTTTTTGAAATTAGACCAAAATGATTACTGAATTATATTTGGCACTTAGTAAGTTTCAAAATGAAGTATTGTTTGTTTATTTAAGTCAATTGATAACGTATCAATTGAAATCATTATTCAATTTAACTTAGTGACGAGAATCAAGTGTACTGTATTAATAGTAATAATATTATAGTACACAATCTTATATTTAACTAAAATTGTTTATTTGTTCAACCTATATTTAAAATATAAGGCCGCCATTAGCGTCATCATTGTTGATTAAATTGTGGAGATTTGGCGGGCAAGGACAGCTATTCATGTTGCGATCATACTACGCAGATATTTATAATTTAACAAAAACACTTAATAAAAAATGTCTTTATAAAGACACAGCGATATTTCAAACCAATAATGAAGTACTTATAATCTTTTTCATAAATGTCCTGTAACTGTAGGTATAAGATACATTTACATTTAATCTCGGATAATAATTTACTATATTTTATTTGTGAGAATTTGTAAACTATTAAAATCTCTTTGCTCATAATAATTTAAATTCAATTAAATTTAAATAAAAATAATTATTATTATGACCAAAGAGATTTTAATCGTTCACAAATTCTCACAAATAAAATATAGTAAATAAAAAAAACTTGCTATCTTTCTAGGGCTATCAGTCGTGAGGCTTTTCCGCCGGTCAAGGGAGAAGCTTAGAGGAGTTTAATCACCCTGTATTTACATTAACTTCACAGAAAACCTCTGAAAAACTGTAAAAGGTGATTCGCGAAAATTCGCCCCGATGGGGATCGAACTCCCCAAGCTCCCCAATGCTCAGTACGAGACGAACGACGCCTCTAACACACTCTAGCCACTAAGCTGGGTATAGTAAATTATACCCGAAAATAAATGTAAATGTAGCTTAATACCTACATTTACAGGACATTTATGAAAAAAGTTATAAGTACTTTATTATTGTTATTGAAATTTTATCATAATGAAATGAATAACTTACTCAAATAGTTGTGCAATCATATTATATATATATATATATATATATATATATATATATATATACATATATATATATATATATATATATATATATATATATATATATATATATATATATATATATAGAAAGATAGAAGTTTTTTTTACCACAGTGTGGTGGAAGCAATCATATTATAAATTTATTTATAAACATTTAACTACTAAAAAACATAATTTTGATCAAGAAAATAAATTTAAAATAAAACAAAATTAATTATAAAACCCCTCTATATCTAAATCTAAATCTCAGGGAAGAGAGAATAATAATAATAGGTAAAACTTTGTTCTATATATATTATTTTAATTTAACGTTGGCACAAAAGTGGAGTAACCCTCAAATTTAAAAAATATTATTATCAATAGTAATAATATAAAACTAGTTTTTTATTTTTATTTTTAAATAACTTATTTATCTATATTTTATTCATTCTCTGCCCCTACAGAGTGCGGGTAGGGGCAGAGACGTTGCTGCCCTTAACATCTAGTTTTTTGTTATTACTATTGATAATATTTTTTAAATTTGAGGTTTAGTCCACTTTTGCGCCAACATTTAGATTAAAATAATATATATAGAACAAAGTTTTCCCTATTATTATTATTATTTTATTATTTATATGTTCACTATCTTCCCTGAGAAATTTAAGAGTTTTTCTCTCAATGCGTCACCTGCTATCACTTATCACGCATATATAACTAATATTTAATATAAATCTAAAATTACACATCCTTTGATCATCCCACGCACCTAACATTTGCAATAAAGCGATTGTCACTGAAAAGCAACTGTCTTATTAAAATCAACCCGGAAAACAAGCGTCCTGCTCGCAATTAGCCCACAATTACTGTCATCCCAGCAACATTATTTCTCCGAGGCCATTTAAACTCATAATCACGTCTTATTACTATCACAAGCTTTACAAAATTAATCAAGACAACGAAAACACTCCCATATGTATTTAACGGCGGCGCCATGACTTATATACTCTCCCATTCATGTCATCGTTCCCACAACGTAGTAATTATTATCGGCCCGGTTTCAATAAGATCTCTATGCAACTGTGACATTCACAATCATTGACCTATTATATGGTAGCGTTTCGCAACGAAACAACTTGTAATTTCCTATGGTCACTTTAAAAAAAGCGGTACTATTAAGGCCCTGGAAGTAGTAAACACTGTGTGGTGTAGACAGGATTGTTACGCGCAATTATGTTGTCGGGCACACACGTGATAACACTACCGTTTATCGAAGTGCATTGAAAACGAGCAAGGTATAAACACATTTGGTGTTATCATGTTTATTTATGTGTGTTTCTATGTTTGTATAAAAATGCAGTTCTTTTTTGTCATAGAACGTACACAGATTCAGACAGTACAAAAAATGTAGAATGGTAGTAGGGTAATGAGGCTGGTCCTGGCGCTTGATTGTATTTAAGCAAATTTTCATAATAATTTTTTAAAGATATGTCATATGAAATCGGATTTTTAAAAGTTACTTTTAAAACTTGGAAATCCGGCTGCAGAAGAAGGATACGGAACGTTCTATGAAGCTGCACCTGAGGCGCCAGGACCAGCCTCATTACCCTACTGCCATTCTAAATGTTTTGTACTGTCTGAATGTGTGTGTGAATAGTGTGAATCGCAAAAAAAAAACTCGAATCGCTAAATTTTCGCCATGTTTCGTGACTTTTTAACCGTAATAGACGGGTAATGTCTTTATGTTCCCAGCTTAATGAGTAGTAATGAGTAGTATTTAGTGGCGCCGTCCGTCTCGTACTGAGCGTGAGTTCAAACCCCATCAGATGGAATTACCTTTAACAGTTTTTTCACATGTTTTCTGTGAGTTAAGGTAAATACCGGATGATTAAACGCCTCTGAGATTCTCGCTTTATCGGTGGAAAAACTTCACGGCTGCTAGCTCTATAAAAATAGAACTTTTTGTCTGTATTTTGTATGTGTGTGTACAAATTTTTTTTTTATATAATTACGGTAATCATTATAATTGTTTGTTAGTTTATTTGCATATAATTGATGTATTATTTGTTTAATCGGTATTCTAGTTTATATCGTGCAAACAGATATTAAATTGCCTTGAGCCAAATAGTGTGTGAATATGAAATACAAAACGAAATTATAATTAAACTAGCATTCTATAAATGGTAGGTAGATGTTCCGAAAAAAAAAACTATTTCGGAAGGGAAAATGTGAGCCGACAGTATTGAAACTAGTTTTCTATTTTATTAATATTTCGCTGATATATTTCATCGGTCTATATTTCTATAATAAAGATTTCGAATTGCATAGCGGAATAACTGTAATAAAGAAGGATTCACTCTCTCTATATCCCATTAATAAACATCGGTGCTAAATTTGATATAATTTATTGGTAAAAAATAGATTTTGTATATTTTAATCGCTAAATTGTAATTATTTTAAAAATCCCTCGATAGATATTTTTGAAACTAAGTGTGTATCCGGGTTTTTCCGAAAACATGGCTCTATAATGCGGGACCTAATTTGGAAATCGGCTGAGAACTAATTAAAAAAATATATGTGCAAAATAATGTAATGCAAAGTTCAAGTCGTTTGAAATAGTGGACGGGCATAGTTGGGTTGGTAGGGACCTCCCGCCCACCCCACCTTTGCTGGCATAGTTTTTCCATAGGATAACACTCTTCTTGGAATTGTTTAGACAATATCAAACATTGATATCCATTGAAGAAACTATGCGAGCGAAGGTGGGGTGGGTGGTTGTCCTCACCAACCAAACTATGCCCGTCCACTATTTCAAACGACTTGAACTATCCACTACACTATTAACCGTTATTTTCTATGATTCAATTAATGTTATTTATAAATTTAAGGCTAATTAAAAAAATAGAAAATAACGGATAATAGTATAATGGATAGTTCAAGTTATTTGAAATAGTGGACGGGCATAGTTGGGTTGGTAGGGACCGCCCGCCCACTCCACCTTCGCTCGCATAGTTTTTTCAATGGATATAGATGTTTAATGTTGTTAAAACTATTCCAAGAAGAGTGTTATCCTATGGAAAATCTATGCCAGCAAAGGTGGGGTGGGCGGGCGGTCCCTACCAACCCAACTATGCCCGTCCACTATTTCAAACTGCTTGAACTATGTACTACATTGGTTCATACATACTTTTACGAATTAGACGTAAATTAACAAATGGAATTAATTGAATAGAATATAAGTTAATGGATAACAGTATAGTGCAGAGTTCAAGTCGTTTGAAATAGTGGACGGGCATAGTTGGGGCAATCATGTGAAAATTTGAGCAACATCTGATATATAACACGAACGTTATTTGAATATTAGAAATTTAGTTTTTTTTAAGAATCGCAGACAAAAAAGTATGAAACAAAAAGAAAAAACCTTACTTAACATAACATTTCCGAGAAAGTTAACCCCCAAAACCCCCCATCAGATACGGCCCAGTATGGGGGGCAGCAAATAATCCGGAGAGTCGTGTCAGGGTTCGTGTGGTACACCCACATTTTTTTAGTTCATCTTCAATATAAATTCAAAAACATATAAAATTATTTATCATTTTCCATTTAATAGACAAACAATTTTCTTTGTCGCTTGAGCATACATGGCCTTTTTTAAACCGCAAGTTTTATGAGATAAATATGAATAAAAGATATTGCATGTATTGCAAAACTCACTCTAAATGAACGTACTTCACCTACTATTAAAGTTATATCAGCAAAGCAATTTGCAGATTCAACACTAATATCCGTTTATTGACCTACTTACAATCCCACGATTGTTTTGCATTGCACACACAAATTCATATCGTCCTGATTATGAGCTGCCCGTAAAAGTAGTGCTAATGCGATTAGATAATTACCATTACAAAATATAAACACAATCTGGCACTTGAAATTTATATTTCCTATAATTGAAGTTTGGAATTGTTTATTGGTTTATTGTAGATGATTAAGATAATGTATTACAGGAACAGGAAAAACTAATTTATTGTGGAGAGAGCAAGAAATGTATATAAACTTTAAAATCCTTAGGATAAACCAAATATGCTGCAGACTGGGAACGACGAATTCTAGATATTGGATTATGTGTTGTAGAGATGTGCAATTGATGAGAACTTGCTTAATTTAGATATTTGCTAAAAATTGGCCGTTTTGAACGTCTATTTTGCACTGTATCTCGATAACCAAAAGAGTTACAGTTGCGATTTATTGCTTCAACTGTAATTCTTATATGGGAATGAACAAGATCATTAAACTAAAAAAAAATGTTGTCTGTTTAACCAGATATAAATTTATAAATTTCAAGTAAAGTAAGAAAATTTCCAATTCTGTATTAATTTAACATAGCTAAGTATTGTAGTAAAGAGCAACTGAATCAGAAATGCCCTCATTATTGAAAACTATTCTGTAAATAGCTGTAGAGCTTTTTTTGTTGCTTAAAATATAGATATTTGGATAAATAGATATTTCTACCCAGCTCAGTGGCCTAGTGGTTAAAAACGCAGACCGTATTGTCCTGAGAATTGGGAAGTGTTCAAAACCAATCGGAGAAAAATTTCACCGAGTTTTCAGAGGATTTCTGTAGAAGTTCTTCCTTTACAGGCAAAAAAGCCTCACGACTGATAGCCCGATAAAGATTGAATTTTTTTTTGATATATATATATATATATATATATATATATATATATATATTTCTTTATTGTCAAAAGTTATGAGTTTGCGAAAAATGTAGTGTTGTATAGAAAAGTTGTGTTGGGCACATTTTTTGCTATGGTAATGCAAAAAATTGTTTAAAAAAAAACTTCTATCTTTATAATGCTTTTCTGCCGGTCAAGGGAGAAACTCAGAGGAGTTTAATCACGCGATATTTACCTTAACTTCACAGAAAACCTCTGAAAAACTGTGTAAGGTGATTCACGAAAATTCGCTCCCCACTGGGGATCGAACTCAGGCTGTTCAATGCGCAGTACGAGATGGACGACGCCTCTAACCACTCGGCCACTGAGCTGGGTAAAACATTGTTATTATCATAGAAATGTGATTTTGCCACAATGGGGATTTCTAGCCAGGAAGTATTCTACCTGGTAGGAGAAAATAAAAATTGCAACTGTAGAGTAATCAATGTTTACAAATTTATATGATTGGTACGTTCAATTGATGCCAATTTATTTTGAGATTATATATACTAGTGCTTAAAAATAAATTAAAATATAATTTTTTTTCGTTGCTTAAAATATAGATATTTGGATAAATAGATATTTCTAACCAGCTAAGTGGGCTAGTGGTTAGATACGTCGATCGTCGTGTACTGAGAATTGGGGAGAAAAATTTCGGTAATCACCGAGTTTTCAGAGGATTTCTGTGGATGTTCTTCCTTTGCCGCCAAAAAAGCCTCACAACTGATAACCATATAGAGATTCAAGTTTTTTTTTAGATATTCCTTGATTGTCAAAAGTTATGAGTTGATAAAGAAGAAAAATGTATTGTTGTACTGAAAAGTTGTGTTGGGCACATTTTTGCTATAGTAGTACTAGTTATTAAAAATAAATTAAAATATAAATTTTTTCGTTGCTTAAAATATAGATATTTGAATAAATAGATATTTCTACCCAACTCAGTGGCCAAGTGGTTAGAGACGTCGACCGTCTTGTACTGAGAATTAGGGAGCGTTCATACCACATCGGAGAAAATTTTCGGGAATCACCGAGTTTTCAGAAGATTTCTGTGGAAGTTCTTCCTTTACCGAAAAAAAAGCCTCACGACTGATAGCCCTATAAAGATTGAAGGTTTTTTTATATATTTCTATTATCAAAAGTTATGAGTTTGCGAAAAATTTAGTGTTATATAGAAAAATTGTGTTGGGCACATTTTTGCAGTAGTAATAACTAGTATTACTATAGCAAAAATCCAAAAAAAAAGCACTAAACTAAACTTATTTTGTAAGATGTTATGACCTTCTACATTATATAACATCGAATTATGATCATCAATTTTACGAAGTAAAGTCATCAATATTGTCTTATTATTAGCTAGTAAATATTATATGCTATTTCGTTCTATAGCTTGGGCTAAAAGATCAATATATTTTCTAACTATGCCATAAAAAATATAGGCGTGATTCCTACTTTAAGAAGAAAAATAGGTTAGAACGTTTGGATTATTGGATGTATCTGTATAACTAGCCACGTCCAACAATGTGGTATGAGATGTTGGATATGCTGCAGTGTCCAACATCTCATACCACATTGTTGGACGTGGCTAGTATACAACCCAAAAGTTGTAACTCATTTTTCTTCTTAAGGTACGAATCACGCCAATTTTCCTAAAATTATTTATTGGAATCATGGGATTTTAAATGTTCTATATCTTCTCTAGATGCCCCCTCTATTATTACTCAGAGCCACACACTTACACAACTAGTTAACCCCCCTGAAACGCTACAGCGCCCCCTCGCCACTTTGGGAAACACTGATTTAGCAGATGTAAAAAATAAATATTATTTAGTCCCAACTGTTATATATTAAATATTGGATTGTTAAGGCGTCTACTTTGTGATAATTCATTTTAAAGGATAGGTAAATAAAACGATTTTTTACTTTGTTTTTTATCACACTTCAGTTACACTTTGCAACTAGTTTCGGCTAAGCTCTAGCCATTTTCGAGCTCCTCCGGAGGAGCTCGAAAATGGCTAGAGCTTAGCCGAAACTAGTTGTAAAGTGTAACTGAAGTGTGATAAAAAACAAAGTAAAAAATCGTTTTATTTATCTGTTATATATTAAATTTTTCAACATTTTCCCGCGGGAATTTTTTATTATTATATTTATGTATCATAAGAAATATTTTTTTATTATTATTATTATTTCGCCCCGTGTAATTCTTCAATACACATGTTTCACTGTAGTAGCAGTAGTAGTAGACGTCTTTAAAATCGGGACCTGAATAGCAGCCTTAAATCGTACATTTGATATATTCTTCTTAATATGACCCACTATTGTGCAGGATAATCGATAACCGTTCAGTCAGCCGAATATCCTTTAGCCGGCCCTTTGGAAAATCAATACCCGTACAATCTCTATTAATTATAAGTCTACTAGATAGTAAACATCGCATTATGCGCTTATATATTTGCAGAAATTTATACTGCATTTACTACACTTAGTAAACAAATAAATATCTCAGTATCACACTTTGTTTTTGCGTAATAAACCTGTACGCAAGTCTCTCATATGCGAAAACGTGCAACACATCTGGCGCAAATTTATATTAAGCTCCTGGGAAATTTAATGCAAACAAGCCTACTACTCCATTCCGCTTTCCTTAGAAGAGGATTAAATACGCAACGTATGAATAAATCACAATGCTTTAAAATCCGATTAAGGGGCTAATAGATGTGTACAAATATAGTTTTATTTTATATAATCTCTCAACTATATATTTTTAGATAGACCCACGAAAATACTATTATATTGAAGAGAAATTATTGGGGAAGATGTTTACCATCGACACTAGTAGCTCTGGAATAACTACAGAACAGGAAGTGGCCTCAGAATAGTGAAATACAAAATCCAAGTAGATCCGAAGGAAGACATTTACAGAAAGAACGACCAATCGAACATAAATTTTCTTTTTAATGATGCGTAAAGGTCGTTTTAGACAATTTCTTGACTCAAAAGTTAGTCAAGATGCGAGACAATCTAAATTGTCTCGTATAATACAGCAAATTATTTGAAATATTGGATTGGATGGTAGATCGAATGGAAAAATATACCGCGTTCTATTTGTCAAGAACAAATTGTATGGGAAGAGGATATATGAATTCATTTCTTGAACAACTTTTGAGCTAAAAAATTGTCTTGTCTAAAAGGACCTTTAGAAACATGCATGACAAAATCATTATTAAAAAAAAAAGAGAAATAAGTAGATGATGAATCTACATGGGATTTAAATAATATAAATAATAATTGTATAAACCCAGCTCAGTGGCCGAGTGGTTAGAGGCGTCGTCCGTCTCGTACTGAGCATTAAAAAAAGTTAAAATCCCGAGCGGGGAGCGAATTTTCGCGAATCACCTTTCACAGGTTTTCAGAGGTGAAGTTAAGGTAAATACCGGGTGATTAAACTCCTCTGAGCTTCTCCCTTGACAGGCTGATAGCCCTATAAAGATATAAGTTTTTTTAATTGTATAAACTACTTTAAATTGACCCAGCTCAGTAGACTAGTGGTTGGAGACTGTCTCGTAGTGAGCATTGAGGAGGGAAGCGAGGGTTCAAACTTAAGCGAAGAACCTTCCACAGTTTTTCAGACGTTTGCTATGATATTAAAGATAAATACTGGGGATTATAATTTACCATCGATACCGCAATGGCAGCCTTAAATAGTTCATAATTTCTTCTTTATATAACCCACTATTGTGGAGGATAATCGATAGCCTAGTGGTTAGAGGCAGTCTTGCACTAAGAATTGGAGAGCGAGGATTAAAACAGAAATTAACCTCCAGCCACAGTTTTCAGAAGTTTTCTATGAAGTTAAGGTAAATACCGAGAAATTAAACTCCTTCTTTAGGCGCTTTCGTTTAGCATGGTTTAGCATTGCTAGTCGTCACCGTGGCATTCAGTATCACCCAGGTCTTGCGGTCGTACGCAGCCGGTTCTAAGGGCTAAGGTAGAATTGTACGCTTCGGAAGCAGCAAATAGAACAAGAGACAATAAGTCCGTCCCAGCCCAGAGTGAATCTATGTTTACTGGGGGAAAAGTCTTTCGGCTGATAGAAGTTTTCTTTACTTTAAATTTATGATGTAAGTTACCATATGAGTAACAGTAAAAGTAGGCCAAAATGTACGCAAATATAGGGCTAGAAAAAAAGATATAAAAAAGTTGACACAGCCTATATACAACAAGCCCGAATGGAGAAAGGCATCTAGTAAAAATACAAAACACTATAATTAGCAGCACGTATTTTCAAGCGCATTTACAAGGGAACATAGAAAACCCCGGAGAACATAAGATGTAATCAAGTTGACCATGTTGCAAATCAAAGCGGTGGGCATCATCCATAAAAGACGTGCACACATTCAGAGGAATCAATTGAGGTTCAAGCCAATTTTTAGTAATAACAACGGTGAGGCAAAGAATTAGCTATATGGAGAAATGCGGCGATACCAAATCAAGGAAATGGAAAGTAGAAAAACTAAAAAGTGCAAGAGACAAAACTAAATATCAAGAAACAATACAGGGGAACCTAAGAAGACATGCAGTCAATAACTTGGAGGAGGGAGTGGTAACATATCCAAAATAGTATTCTAAAAGTAGCTGAATAACTAGGAGAAATGCAGAAGGGACGAAACGAGATGTGGTTTAGAGAAGACTGCAAGCAGAAGATAAAACTAAAAGACGAAGCAATAAGCAAGTGCCCTCAGCGAGAATCAAGATTATAAGGGAAAATAAGAGAAGCAACCAAAATGTGTAAAAGAAAGAAAAGAGAATGCTATAATAAAAATAAATTGAAGAAAGTAACAACAGCAATCAAAGGAAGCCATTAGGCAACCGTTTAAAATTGCAGACATAGCCAGCCTTAATTTATCTAGAGTTATTTACCAACATCCTAACTGGCCACTATCGGCTAAACAAACACCTACACACGATGGGTCTGTGCCTACCAGACCCATTTATCTAGAGGGTGCAATGAAGAACTAGAAACAGCAGAGCATGTAATATTCCTCTACCCAGCTCTAGGAAATACTAGGCAGCTGGCTACTAGGGGAGTGCTGGCCTAGTATGACCAGCATTGGCAACTCCTCGCTCGCCAGGGTTCTGCAGTTTGCCCACAGAGTTGACTGATGGGACGAGTGAGTAGCATTGAAAGGAGGTTTCATTATGGGCCCATTTTGAGGCATAAGTGTTTGCTACCATCCAGCCAACTATCCAGTACTAACTGTCCAGAACAACAGCAAACTAAACAGAAAGTTCTACCTTTGATAAACAACAACATCATAGGTAATCGGATGACTCGCAGATGTACAAAACATGGATGCGGACAGAAACACAAAACTTATCACAGAATGCAAACCTAGCACGGGTAGGCCGAGAGGAAGATCCTGTAAAAAGTGGAAAGACAGCCTGGACAATAATAAAAGTAAGGGATCGGAGAAGATACAAAAATTAACACAGCCACAGGGTTGTAGGGCCATGGAAGAAGATGATATTAACACACAACGAGGAATAACAAAGTATCTTTATAGAGCTGTCAGTCGTGAGACTTTATAGCCAGTAAAGGGAGAATTTCAGAGGAGTTTAATCACCCGTAACTTCACAGAAAATCTCTGAAAAACTGTGAAACGTGATTCGCAAAAATTCGCCCCAATGGGGTTTTAAACAAGCTGAACAACTGAGAGAAATATAGAAGGAACGAAACGAGGAGTGGTTTGGGGAAGACTGTAGGCACAAGATAAAACTAAAAGACGAAGCAATAAGCAAGTGCCCTCAGCGAGAATCAAGACGAATAAGGATTATAAGGATAAATAACGATAAATGACGCAACCAAAAGATCTGAATGAAAGAAAAGAGAATACTATAATAAAAATAAATTGAAGAGAGTAACAACAGCAATCAGGGAGTTTAATAACCCGTAACTTCACAGAAAATCTGTGATACGTAATTCGCAAATATTAGCCCCAATGAGGTTTTAACTCACGCTCCTCAATGCTCAGTACCAATGTAGAAGTAACCACTAGTCCAATGAGCTGAGCGAGAAAAATCAATTTTCTACATATATAAACTGTAAGAAGTGCGTGAATGTAACGTAAACGCGTTTAATTTAAACCATAACCCATCATTTATGAACGCATACTATGTATTACTATGTATTACTCATTATCGATTATACAATAATTAACGTGTCGAAAAAAAAAATTAAAAAGTCTTGTTTTTGCTATATCTAATTACTAAATAATTACCCATGTAGCTGATAAGTGTTTGGTGATAGAACATACTTTGTGTTCAACGCGGTGCAATTATTAGTTTTAAAATAAACCCAATCAAATTATAAATGCGTTGGCATTCCATTTGTTTTTATTTTACACACTCATTGCATTGCATTGCAAGGAATTTTAAATTCACGTGGTAATTGAGCAATTGATTGAGTGGCTACTTAATTATAATCACAGTTTTATTGAATGGCATCCATTTTAGGAATCCAGGACAAAATTTGCAATGCCTTTGATATAAAATGGGTTTTGTTACAGTTGTAAACGTGTTGGCCATGGTATCAAAATCTATATAGATTTTATTTATGTATTATATTATAACAAACTATCCAGCTCAGTGGCAGAGTGGTTAGAGGCGTCGTCCGTCTCGTACTGAGCATTGGGGAGCCTGAGTTTGAGAAAATTCCCTTTTCGCGAATCCCCTTTCACAGTTTTCATGTAAGATGGCATGAAAAATAAAGGTGATAATATCCGATTGACGAGGGACGCTACTATCTAAAAGTCGTACACAAGACAATTTCTTGACTCAAAGTTAGTCAAAATGCGAGACAATTGTCTCGTATCAAACAGCAAATTGTGTGAAATATTGAATTGGATTGTAGATTGAATAGAAATTAAATGGCGTTCTATTTTTAAGAGCAAATTTTATGCGGACATGTATGATCGCGGATCAAAACTTATTCCGGAATTTGTTTCGCACCATTCAGATTCATCAACTAAATAAGACAATTTCTTAGTCAATATATTAATTCATTTCTTGAACAACTTTTGAATCAAGAAATTGTCTTGTCTAAAACGACCTTAACACATATATAAGTGTGAATCCACCTCTTAGCAATCTACATATCTAGATTTCGATCTTATTAGATCTCATCAGTGTAGATCAGCTAGTGAGGATGAATTCACACAATATCTCGAGTGGTTATATAAAAAAACTAACCCCCTAGGAGGAAAGACCCTTTTAAATTAGCAATGCACACCCATATGATAATAACCGTCAACATGCTCATGCCATCAGGATCACCGGGTAGTGCCCTCTATGAAATAATATTCCAACAGAGTGTTTGAGATATCAGTTAATTATAAACTGTACACTTATAGGCCATAATATTTATTATTCCATTAAAGTACAAAAACTGTCTACTGCACTTTATTGCACAATAAGAAATTGCATACTAAACATCCATTAATTCTATTGTGGATAAAATGACATAAAAAATGTATGGTGCCAGACAGCTATAAGAGGATATAATCAGTAATTACAGCTTGAAGACGGATATCGTTTCTCATATTTAATTCAACAAACTGGTATAATTTCTGCATTGGATATTTAAATTGCTAAGCATTTATACTACAGGATGATTAAAATTATATATGTTTCAATTATTTATGTTAAGGGGTCGCACTTAATAACAAGCCGACTCAAATGTCATTCTCGCATGTACTTGGTATGCCTTGCTAGGAAAAACTAGGTGCTGGCGATTGATTATTGGTGGGATAACCATATCCAAATTTTAAAAAAAAGTTCGACAATAGATAATATAATATGTCTAAGCCAACTGATGGAAAAATACACAGCCAGAAATAGTTAAACACACCTGGTATTCGTACCTTAGTAAAGTATATGACAATGTACCAGTCAATAATATATGGGATAGCACTAGATAGCAGCAGTATTGATGTAAATATCTTTACGGCCATAAAGACCCTGTACAAGAGCAAAGCATCACACGTGAAACTATTTCACTAAGAGCTTCAATGCGACAAAGGGCCTACGACAGGGGTGTCACCTACTTTGTTTGATATCGTTTTGGATACCTCATTGCGACAATGAGGAAGGAAATGCAATGGTATGGGTATGTTGATTGGAAACACAACTCTATATTCCCTTCACTACTTTGAAGATCAAGTTCTCATAGAACAAGACTGATTACATGCAATACATGGCGAGACAACTCCACGAAGAATATAATAAATGGGGCCTTAAAATCAACTTAAAAAACCAATATATGTCCATAGAGAGGACAGTTGAAGAACTCGAGCTGGAGAATGGTGAAAATATTCTACCTGGGAACTAAAATCGAAGACTAGATTGGAGGGCTGGATTAGAAGTCGCATCAATAAGAGCAAAACATTAATTAGAACTAAAAAAAAAATCATATGGCAGCAGAGCATGTAATATGCCTCTATCCAACTAACACTAGACATCTAATACTAGGGGAGTGCTGAGTATGGTCAGCATTGACAACTCCTCACCCGCCAGAGTTTTGCAGCGCGCACGCAAAATTGACTGGTGGGACGGATGAGCAGCCTTAAAGGGATGTTTCACAATGGGCCCATTTTGAGGCCTAAGTGTCTGTAGCTATGCTATGCCAGCCAACTATCCAAACATCCGGAGAAGCACCAAAATGCGCACTACAACAGTATACTAAATATCACCCTGTCTTATTAGTGTGAGGTATGGCCTTTAATAAAAGTTATGGAAAGTAAATTAATAGCAGTAGAAATTGACTTCCTAAAAAGATCAGCGGAGGTATCTCGCAGGGATAGAATTAGAAACATTAAAATTAAGAAACCGCTTGAGGGCCGCAAAAACAATAATAGACATCAGGTGAAGTCAACTAGTGTGGTTCGGTCATGTGAAGAGGGTGCATGATACACGGCTTCCAAGATGAGAATACATGAGTGTACTCACTGAAAATAGAAGAAGATGAGAAGATGCCGACCAGCAAGAATCTAGGATAATGGAATAAGGAGAGCAATGTCCGAGAGAACCTCCAGGAAGGAGATTGGCAAAACTGTGGGGCTTGGGGACGGGGCGGGGCACTGGAGGTGAAACTTATCGCTATAAAAGACGGGAAATATATATATATATATATATATATATATATATATATATATATATATATATATATATATATATATATATATATACAATAAATGTCTATGTACTATAGTTGGCCACAACCCCGGGGGGCTTCGACTGTTCGTTCCCCGAATTTCCTTAATCATTTTTGTGGACATCCTTTGTATTGCATCCCTAATTACTATAAGTCTTTATTTGCTTTTGCTTGTTCTACTATCTTTCTCCGTTCTTTCATGTTTTGTACATTTCCTTTCCAGTTTTTGACCTCTAGCGTTTTAGATATTCTATGCCGTCTGCCCACCATGTCCTTAATAAGTAAATTTCTGAATCTGATCCTTTAAAATTATATATATATATATATATATATATATATATATATATATATAAACAATAAATGTCTATTTACTTCAGTTGGCCACAACCCCGGGGGGCTTCGACTGTTCGTTCCCCGAATTTCCTTAATCATTTTTGGGGACATCCTTTGTATTGCATCCCTAATTACTATAATTCTTTATTTGCTTTTGCTTTTTCTACTACCTTTCTCCGTTCTTTCATGTTTTGTACATTTCCTTTCCAGTTTTTAACCTCTAGCGTTTTAGATCCTATTCTATGCTGTCTGCCTACCATGTCCTTAATAAGTAAATTTCTGAATCTGATCCTTAAATTCCCATATTTTTATATCTTATATTTATCCTGAATTTTAAATTTCTAGGTATTTATATTTTGGGATATATAAATATATGTATGTATTTAAATTTAGATCACAGGGTATAAATACTTGAGTGTATATGTATTTAAATGTATGTGTCTTAACTACTCTAGAAATTTAAATTGATATTTATTTATACTACTAGATGTTTCAATTAAAAAAAACTTCTATCTTTATAGGGCTATCAGCTGTGAGAGGCTTTTTCGCCGGTAAAGGGAGAAGTGTTTTATTACTCGGTATTTACCTTAACTTTACAGAAAATCTCTGGAAAACTGTGAAAGGTGATTCGCAAAAACTCAGGCACCCCAATGCTTGGTACTGAGCATTAGGGTGCCCGAGTTTTTGCGAATCACCTTTCATGGACAGCACCTCTAACCATGGCCGAATGGTTAGAGGTGCTGTCAAGCTGCGTTGTTAAAATTTATTATTAATTTATTTAAATTCTACATGTTTAAATTCATGACGACGTTACAAGTAAAAATTCCTTATTTATATTGCAACAATGCTATATAAATAGATAAATAACAATTTTCAATTAGTAGCAGAGCTGTTGTTGCCAAGGAAACCTATAAACTGTACACAGTCGTTAAATATAATAATTTGACACAGTTCCTACATTTAGTACTATAATAATTTATATTAGCACCCGTGTTAATAAAGCCATTATTTTGACATTTCAAATAACAACAATAATGAAATAAGATCACACACACATATTTATAGCGAACTAACCAAATCGTGGTTCACAAATATAATCCGCATTCCTGATGTCACTCTC
The DNA here is from genome assembly GCA_963942505.1 of Lordithon lunulatus. Lineage (NCBI taxonomy): Eukaryota > Metazoa > Arthropoda > Insecta > Coleoptera > Staphylinidae > Lordithon > Lordithon lunulatus. The sequence continues at coordinate 57,022,698 of OZ012667.1, read as the reverse complement.
CTTCCACCTCCTGCCTTCCCCCCAATGCCGTATTTCAAGTTCAAGCCGTGAAGCCATAAAAAATATTTCAGGTATTTATATACGTGATCCGAGTCACATTTTTAGGTCACCCGCTAGCGGAGTTTTGTTATTAAAAACTTTCGTTTGGAAAATCTTCCGCGACTGCATCACAGCAGACAACAATGCGATTAATAAAGTTGGTGGTAATCGCCACTTTCTTTTTATCTGCAGGGCACTACCAACACATGTGAGATCCGTAACGAGTAAAGTAAGCCGTTGTGCAATAAACGTCGGAGAAGTGAATGAACTAAATACAAACGCGTAAACGGTTTACGGGCGAGCGTCAGTGGCTTAATTAGCGTTGCCGCTTTTCAAAAGAAGCTAAGAACAGAACTTTTTGAAGTGGTGTGGTTTATGACACGCAGTCGTATAAATGAGGCTATTTTTGTTTTGACTGGGTTTAGGAAGATTATTAAATTAGAAACAGAGGGGTAATAAAGATCAGAAGAAATCGAAACGTATAAATATATAGTAATATATTTATTGCATGTAGTTAAATTCTATATGAAAATTACGTGTGACAAAACTTCTATAGTTAGTATATTATTTTCACTTACTTTCAATTTTATAAAACATATATAAGTGTGAACCCACCTCTTAGCAATCTACATATCTAGATTTCGATCTTATTAAAGGCACCTTACACGATCAATATTACTGTCAATATTTTAGAATAATGACAGTATTACTGAACGATAAACTATTTAATATGTTCATTATTCTAAAATATTGCCAGTATTACTCATCGTGTAAGGTATAGTAATGATGTAATGAAGAGAATACTGATCCTTATCCGGATAATTGATTACTTGATAAATATAAAAATAGAATTGAAGTAAATATTGACAGTACTAGTATTGACAGTATTATTAACCGTGTAAGGTGCCTTTTAGATCTCGCCAGTGTAGCTCAGCTCGTGAGGATGAATTTCACACATATATGTTTTATAAGATTGGCTTTGTGCTGATATCTCAAGCACTCTGTTGGAATACTATTCCATAGAGGACACTATCCTAGGAGGAAAGTTAAATGCCATCTGCCGGCACCACATGAATTACCAATGCACACCCAAATGATATACGATCGAAATCTAGATATGTAGATTGCTAAGAGGTGGACTCACACTTATATATGTTTTATAAGATTGGCCTTGTGCTGATATCTCAAGCACTCTGTATGGAATGAGCATGTTGACGGTTATTACCATATGGGTGTACATTTGCTAATTGGTGCCGCCAGATGGCGTTTAACTTTCCTTGTAGGGGGTTAGTAGTAATAACATTCAATTGTATTTCTGAAGAGCCGCACACACGGATCATTGTACGCAGATTCGTGTGTGCGGCTCTTCAGAAATACAATTTAGTGAAAATAATATATCTGCAAAAGTTGTATAGATGAGGATGAAAGGGGAATGAGGAAAATTAAACAGAAAGAGGAAAACTTTGCCCTCGTGTTCAGATACCCACATCGGAGTGAGTATGTTCCCTTCCGCTAGTTATTTCAGGATTTGTTTACAGTTCCAGATCACATTGTACCACATTGTTGACATGTAACATAATAATTATATAAAGTAACTACTACATGTAATGATAATGTTGCTTAATAAATTATCTATCTATAGAAAAACGACTTTCCCTATACCGGCGGATACGTTTTCTACTACTAATTTTTTCGCAATAACTACCTTTTTTCATGTATATACCTATATAGAACATATATATTCCAATTTATATCATTTTCTTAATTTATGAATCCATTCTTTTATTTTTTAAGTTTATTCCTTAAGACTAATTAGTTAATTTTTCAATTAAATTGCTTGTTTCTTAATTGTAAAGGTTGTTTTAGACAAGACAATTTCTTAGCTCAAAAGTTGTTCGAGCAATGAATTCATGCATCCATACAATTTGTCCTTGACAAATAGAACGCGTTATAGTTTTCTACTCGATCTACCATCCAATTCAATATTTCAAATAATTTTCTGTATGCTACGACACAATTTATATTGTCTCGTATCTTGACTAACATTTGAGTCAAGAAATTGTCTTGTCTAAAACGACCTTTAGTACTTTTTATAGGCTGAAATATAATCCCTAAATATATTAATTGTAAGAGTTTAATGTTTTACTTTTATTATTGTATCTAATTTCGGTACATTTGCACACTACTACAATAATAAGAAACTGTTTGTATTTTCAGTATTTTCAGTCACGTTTATACGCCGGCCAAGTAAATAGAATACATTTTTGCGACTCAAAAATACACAGGTAGCCGCAAAACTTGGCAGCGTCCGTAGACAATTACTTACAAAATTTTATGTGCAAACTAATGTATATATTTAGCTTGATATCTTGCAACAATGTAAGCAGGAATATTATAATACGCGTAAACATAAAGCAACTGTAAATGTCGCTGAATGTCAGCTCTATGTTATTTATAATGGCATAACAAATTATATAATCCTTGAAAGAATATAAGTTTGTTATTAATTATTTACAGTTTATAGGAATATTTGTTTTTACTATAACCCTTTCATTAGTTCAACTGTATAGCAATTTTGCTATACGTAAAAAACTTCGTAGAGTTAGTTAGCCCAGTAGCTTTTCGTCTGCAATAAGGTTTGAACGATCGCTCCCCCAATGTTCAGCACGAGACGGACTATATGTCATTATATACCAATCTATGTTTTCACAGATCATAAATTATCTCAGGTAATTAAAAAATCAGGAAAAGAAACTACTCATAAAGTTGGCTGGAGCAGCAGTACATTATTTGTGGAATGTGTGCGAAATTTTCAGTTTAGAATTTAAAGCTATCGATGATAATACATATGTGTCCTCCAATTATAAATCATCCCGTATATATTTTACAAAGTTATAAGTTATAAATGAAATATTATTATACTTTAATTACTATGATACATCTACATGCCTTTTCGGTATATTACTCTGACTACTTTAATTTCCACTGTTCGGGAAGTGATTTGAAAAAAGGGAATAATTTGCAGAATATAGTAAAGTGGATCCGTACCAGAAAGAAAAGGTGGAAAAAAATACGTAAACAGGATTGCAGACGACCAAGATAGCAAAGGATTAGGAATCAATAGGAAGAAGAGGTAGATAGAGACCGCTCAAGCACTAATCCAGTACTCTCTGGACATCGACATCATAAAGAGGCAAGAATGTGATGGAACCAACAGGATAAATCCTATATACAGGACGAAAAAGAAGATATATAAATTAATACACTAGGTATTCTAAAAATTGACGCAAATTCTTAAAGGTAATGCTTATCCTAAATTCTGCCATGTATTCTGACTTTTATGAGAGCACAAGTATCAAGTACCAAATCAATTTTAATTATTTTCTCTTCATTGTTTTATTACATTCTCGCGTTACGCTTAACTATTCTAAATAAAATCCCCTAAAGTGCACCACAGCGAGAAATACAAAAGTCAATAATTAGTTATAACTTTAGAATTGATTAGTTGTTTGTTCAATATAATATTATTTAAAAAAAGTAAAGTTTTGTAACTAGCAAATATTTAGTTCTATCTTGCCATCCCTCATAAGTATGAATAGAAACATAATTTATATATAATGATATATTGATATTTCACATATATTTTAAATTAACATTCCCGTTTTCCTAAGGCTAAGGATTCTTGTCGGTTGAAATCCTACCGCGGGCAGAAAATATGTATTTCTCTCGAGCCATAATTATTGTGACATAAAGGCGAGGTGTGATGTTAATGTGATTTTAATAATCAGAATTCCTTGATAAGTTCTTAATAACACACTTGTTATTCATATTTTTACGCATAAACTCGTTTATAAGGAAGACTTTATTCTCGCATTATAAACACAATAAAAATACGCATAATAATCAAATTTCAAGTGTAATCATTTGAGTAATTCTCAACAACTTTTAGTTTTTCGCGCGATTCTTGTAGTGTGTCGAACATTTTACGAATGCATACCGTAAAAAATAATTGGTGTCATGCCATTTTTCTTATTGGTAGAGTGCCATCAAATATTTCAATTATTAAAAACGAACCGACATAATAAAAAAGATAATATAAACACTAGGTCCAACAAAAAATAAAAATACAGCAATTAATTAGTTTGTATAATTAAATTATTGTAACGTCTACTATGTTGTAATTTATTTCAATAGAAAATAGATCAAATCAACCGAACACGAACGTACATATACGAAGTGCCTATTTAAACCACGCATAACATGACATAAATGGCTACATATAAACAGAAGCAGGGGAAGCCAAAACACAATAATTGCCCGAGTCGAACTAGCTCAGTGTTTGCTGAAATTTCAAAAGGCTTCTCTGAGGTTGGTGGTTTTATTATTATTATTTCCCATGTAAACAATATTAAGTAAGAAATTACACAAGTGTACGTTCAGACGGTAGAAACCTTTATTTATGTAATATTGTTGTTGCTTTCGTATCATTAATTTAAACTAAACACGCACACATGCAATTACGGATATTTGTTGCACTCAGAAAATGAAGTACTCTCAGGAGAAATATTTACTCTCATCATAGCGTAATGGTTTGGTGTAATAAATGGAGCAGGCGCTGGGTACGATTGCGGTTGCAGTGTTATTACAATCTTTATAAGGGTCAGTATGAGTATATAATACTATAAATATTTACAGTAACTATTATTTGAAATAAAAATTAGCATACATAATTAATCAACAAAACCATCACTAAATATTAGCAGATATTGTGTATGTATTGGAATAATATAACTTACATGTAGTGGATGATAAGTATAAGTATATATATATATATATATATATATATATATATATATATATATATAATAATCAATGTTTCAAAACTGGCTGTCAAAACTCACCTGAAACAAAAAGAACACAGAATTAGTATGATAGTTGATTTATGGTACGAATAGATTTTATTAAACACAAGCTACAATTCCCGTCATTCTCCTGAGTATCATCAATCAATTGACAAAGGGTGAAATGCTTATTGAACGATGGATACGGAATAAATTAATTATTAATATATAAAAAAAAGAAACCCTTACTTAAAAGATTGCTATTAATTCAAAACAATTAATACTCCAATTAAATATCGAAAAAAAACATAAAAATAACACGAAAGTCTTAACCCTTCACTAGCAGGTCGGTCGGTTTCAAAACTTTTTCTTCGTTTTTATATTATAAAGATATAGATATAGATATATATATATATATATATATATATATATATATATATGTATGTAGGTTTTAATATATAAATATAATATAATATATTTAATATTTACAATGTCACTTTATTTAATAACCGCAGAATTATACGGTACACAAACATCCGTTGTGTGAGAATTCATATATATTATTATAATAAAAATATGCGTTATAAAGCGTATGTATGAGGGCAAGATTTGTTTTTTGAAAAAAACATCACTTACTCAAAAATTGCTAATATTTTATTATATTGTGTATAATAAATAATAAAAACCCAGCAACCCAGTGGTTAGAGGCGTCGTCCGTCTCGCACTGAGCATTGGGGAGCCTGAGTTCGATCCCCCGCTAATCACCTTTCACAGTTTTTCAGAGGTTTTCTGTGAAGTTAAGGTAAATACTGGGTGATTATACTCCTCTGAGATTCTCCCTTGGGAGCCGAAAAAGCCTCACGGCTAATTGCCCTATACAGATAGTTTTTTTTTAAATAATAAAATATATATATCACGTTCTATATTTAAGAAATAAGATAGCACTTCATTATTTTTCGCACAAATTCAAGTCATAATAATGTTTGAATTATAGTGTGTATTCAATTTACATAATTAACTTTTGCTGCACTTCTTCGAAATTAAATTTCTCGTTCCGTCTCTTTTCTCCAGCGGTGATAAAATGATAATACGTAGGAAATTAAGATAATACAGGATTTTCCTCAATTACCTAGAGCTTTGACAATAACATCCAAAGACGTTTCAGTTATAAATTGTCGGCAATGATAAGCTGTCATCAAATTTGCGGGCATTAGCGCTATCAGTTCAAATGTGTACAAGGTTGGCGATAAACTGTTTCCTCTTTTCATAACAACAAAATATTTAATATATACCCATGTCTCTCGTAAAATTTAATATCTATAATCCAAACATATTATGTGTTATGTGGGGGTGTGCATTGCTAATTAATGTGGTGCCGCCAAATGGCGTTTAACTCCCAGGGGGTTAGTTGTATCATATTATGTGTTTTATATAGAATAAAAATAAGTTAGAAAGAATAATATTTAAAAAACTATAAAAAAAGCAAAGTTGCAAAGTTGCAACCAAAAAATGTGGCGAGCAACGAAATAAATACTGCTACATCAGGAGGAAATGCCTAATAGTATTCAAGAGAATAGTACCTACAGTAGGCGGTGTGATTTTCTGTTGGTCACATTAGACTTCAGCAACTCCTTCACTTGGGACACAATCATGATAGCGCTCGGGGACCTGGACCTACCGACGCCGATGACAAGCTACTTATGCGGTAGTAACAGTAAGCCCCAGTTCCCCAGATAGCAGGGAAACGAAATACGAAGTGACCAGAGGGCGCCCACAAGATTCAATCTGGGCACCCCTTCTCTGGAACATGGTTTATGATGGAGTCCTAAGGCTGCGCCTCCCATTCGGAATAGAAACGGTGGCGCTGATATCTAGCGGGACGTAGAGGCGTTGATTTTGAGGGTACAGGAAGGCGTCACGCAGATCGGGGAGATGGTGTAGACATTGCTGCCCATAAGACGGAAGCCGAAACGGACATAATTACAACAATAGTCCTGGTGGGGGACAATTCCAGTAAGCCGAAAAATTAGCTACTTGGGTACAGTGATGGAGGTTAATGTCCATCACCCTACTCCTATAAGATACACAGAAAGCGGCCAGGACCGAAAAGGCTATTGCGAGAAACATCGAAGAACCTAGGGAGGCCAAGATACGGCTACTGGCAACAGTAACCAAAGCCTAGCTTTTGTAAGCAACCATTTTCTGGGCTGATAATGCGGCAGGCGTACACAGAAATACCCAAAAACCTCTGCGCAGCGCTCGGCACCGGAACCCTAAAAACTGCTGTACCTCCAGAACGGTGTCAACCGATGCCGTGGAATTCGTAGCCGCTACCATAGCAGCTGACCTCCAGGCAGGGGCCCAGAAGATGGCTTACGGTCTGAACCAAACTAGAACACCAGCGAAGAACGCGAAATATCAGGTCAGCGAATCGGCCATGGAAGCGTGGCAGAGCAGATGGCAAGACACAAATGACGCTGGATGTGGAAGCTCATCCCAGACGGCCGGGTATGAAGAAACTGACCGAGAGCATGGAGAAACATACCATTGGGTCACCCAGATACTCATTGCCTTTCAAAAGTACCTCGAGCGGATCAGGAAACGTAGTAGCTATGACATGCACGAGACCTGCGAGAGGTGGGCAAGGGAGAGGGATGTACTAACGGGAATACTAGGAGAGAAGGTAATCACAGCCCGCTTGGTGACACACATGCTAGAAACGCCCGAGAAATGGGAAGCGGTGGCCTCTTTGGCTTAAGTGGTCATCGACGCCATGGTTTCCCATGTCGCGGTTGCTTTTCACGTAATTTTTCCGTAACAAAAATAATGTTTACAAACGACTACAACAAACACGCAATGAATTATGATGATAAAGTGAGTTTTTCAATTACATATTAGGATGCCCATTTAAAATAATAATCGTTTAGCGTCACAGACCCTACCATCTCAAGTATCGATGATACATTTATCAGTTTCACGCTTTATATTACACGCGTGTATGGACTCTTATGGAGCAATATTTTTGTACCAGAATGTATCTCTATTGTAAAGCGCCGATTCGAAATCTGTACCCCTCTTCACCCGACCGTAGAATTCTGAGAGACGGTGCTGGAACAGTGTTAAAATGATATTTGTGATGTGTAATTGACGCCTAGAAGCGGCCGCTTTTAAGCGACCGCTCTCCTATGACATCAGGGATTTAGACGCAACAGCGCCATAGACGTGAGTTCGGGTTTAGGGTTTACTGTGTATCTGTGTTCTATTCTATATTCTGTGAGGGCTGTTTTGGTGTGTCGAATGCTTTCTCATAGTCGACAAAAAATAGGACTAACGGCTTATTACATTCTATAGATGTCTCAATTAGTGTCTTAATTACCTGTAAGTAGTTGTTAGTACCGAAACCTGTTCTAAATTCGGCCTGTTCTCGAGGCTGATAGAATTCGAATTTTAGGGCTTTTTGTTATTATTTTTATTAGTAACTTATAAAGACGTAGGAGCAAGCTAATCGGTCTATAGTCTGCGATGTTGCCATTTTTATGAATTATATTGGCATTCCCAATAGTCAATCTCCATATCTATATTGATAAATTTACTTCTGTAAGATTGAATATCAAAACCATGTTTCATAGTAATCAACCCCTTTCTTAATAGCTTAAATAGCACATTAATCACCTCCCGGCGCTTTATTTTCCTATTTAGGATAATGGATCCTTCACATCTTCTATAGTAATATGCGGTATGTCCTCGGATCCTTGATTTAGCATGTCCTTGTAGAGGTTTGCATATGTGAGGTGTATATGAATATGAATATCTCACATATGCAAACCTCCACAAGGCTCAAGCTCTCTCAAATTTGTGGATTTGTTGTTTTCTGATGTTTCCGACACTTTCCTCTAACGTCTTTAAACTGGTGTATAGGAAATATACAGAAAATAAAAAATAATGTAAAATACAAAATCCTGTCTGCTTTTATACAAGCCCCTAATCCGAACTCGGGTATCCTATGCTTGTCTTATATGGTGATAAATATGCTGATGCTACATTAAAATACTGCAAAACAAAATCCTTCGCATCATTTTTAATACACCATGGCTCGTGAAAAATGAAGTAACTTGTAATATCAAAAGTTTATCAAAAGTTCATGAAAACTCAAACGAAATCCTTTATAGACAAAAATCAAAACGGTCCCAGTGCCGTCTATCCAGTTATAAAGGCCTAGCCTTCACTAAAGATTAAATCCACCCCAAGATGAATTAACAGAAGATAGCGACTAACACATTTGACCTCGAGAAGCTTACTGCTTACATCTGTATAAGAACATATGCAAAGTTTTGTTTTTGAGTATACAAATAACCAAACCAAATATCGTACGATGGCAATTAACATAACTTCCAAAACAGATTTGAGATAAATGCATTTTTAAGATTGCAATAGTTGCAGTGGTTTTACTATTGAGTATAATGATACCTATTTTCTTAATAATAATTTGGTTTATTCTGAATACAAAAAAAGGATTAAAGGAGCGTTAAAATAAACATAAGAATTATAAAAAGAAAAATGAATACCTAAACACTATTTTTGGAAGTTACGACACTTGTACATTGACAAAATGTATTGGTCGAACTGGGCAATTAATTTAAAAGAAAAAAACATTCACAAAATGAAGCAAGCAAGATCTAAACAATAATTGATATAATTTAGTTTCAAAAGGTTTGTGTATAATAAATCAAGTTAATTATTATTATTATTATTTAATTTGCTAGGAAAATGCGAAACGGCCAGGTTTGACGTCACAAAATCGTTGTTATCGAATATAGTTGCGTATAATATAACCGTAATATACATTTTTTCATAGCTTTACATTTCAATAAGTTATGACGCTTTATTTAATTATATTCATTAAAGTATTTGAATTTTAAATGTATATATAGTAGCACCAGTTGCTAATAAAATTTTATTATTATTACTAGAAATTTGTTCAAATTTCTTGACGATTCTAGTACAATGTAATTCATGTTTAAAACAATAAACATTTGTTGCGGCATATTTCTTTATATTTTGTATATTTAATTTACTACCCTAAAAACACTTGGCTAACTATATGCAACCATATTCCCCATTTTTTGTAAAACCCCCTACAACGTCCCTTAGTGGGACAGTCTTTGCTACACACGTCGGTCTGTGTAGACGCTAAAATATATTACCTCAATATAAATGATTAGTTTTACTCTTCCATATCCACTGCAGCTATTAACAGAGAAGCCTAGGGAACACAGCGTTTACCTTTGCATACAATAAGTACAAACACATTTTTAACTAGAAAGAGTTTTCCTTTATCCTGAGGCGGTGGCAGCGAAACCCCGTTGTTTTACACATCATATAAATTTAAAAATTAGAATATAATGACATTTCGTTGTTTTTTGAATAATAATATGTTTGTATACTACATAACAGCTAACAAACAGTCCTTATTAATTAAGATTAATAATTCAGAGTGATGGTTAACATATTACAATTATAAAGTAACGATATCTACAGTTAAATTAAAAATTAACGCGTTGTGTTTGCACGATGACGATAATAGACCAACTCGGCCGACCATTGACGCACGTGTTTGTTATTTTTATTGATATTATTGATTACAACCCACCGACGATTTCATACGTTGACTCACACGTCATAATTATAATATGGCTTTAATGGGCCATTCACGAAAGTTACGAGCTATAACAATAACGTTATGTTTTAAACGTGCGGATTCTCGGTCTGCGTCAAAAGCAAATGCAGCGTTTTATGATTTACATAGCATAAATATTTCTGTATCGCATATTTGCATGGAGTAAAAAAATGCACAATATAGTTACTTAACAATAGCAATACCGCCTAGAATGGGTTGTAAAACTTGAATTCATTGTCAAGGTCGGATTATTTTTTGTGCGACGATAAATTACGTACGTGATGTAGTTGTACGCGCGTATATCGATTTCGTTATTATTTTCTTTGTCATCAGTACAATTTAATTTGATTATATATTACCTCCTATATAACGAATGTATTTTTTACCAAAACAAAAACTAGACCCGCTTTCGTTTATCGGTCGAGAGATGATCCTGGCCAGCTAAGACCAGCCCGATACAGCTCCCGAACGATAAACGAAAGCGACATAGGAACGGAGATACAACTCTTGAGAACCAGCGAAGAATAGTGAAATATATAATGAAATCAATGCGTATTTCGCTAATGTGTCTAAACTAAATTAATCATCACTTACAATAACACAAAACCGTAATAGATTAATATATACGTAGTGAACCGGATCAAAACTGACAACATAGTTTTTTATAGAATGAAAATTTCTTGTTTATATTAGATAGTTTCACTTAGAATTCTCAGAATTACATTATTAATAGTGACCAGATACAAAATGTTTTCAAACAAACGCCGGTTTTACGATGAAAGGTCAAGAAAATACGGCCATTATCGCACACATGCGTTACGAACTATCTTAGCGCATTGACGACCGTCATTAAACATTTAATGCGTTCTAGTGGGGGCAAATTCAATTTAAATTACTATTACAGCAAACGCAGTAATGCGATTCACGTTTTATTAGTTGTTAGTTATTGTATTGTTTATAATGATATATAGCATGTGGATGATTCATATTATACGATAGCCCGTATTCACTCGCAATAAATTGTTAGAAAATATATTGCTGTTAAACAATTTAATGTGTGTACAGTTCATGAAATGAAATGCAACTCCCACGCAAAAGCAATTATTTTGTTGTGCGTAATAAATTAAATAACTGTTTTGAGTGCTGGATGATGTTGTGATGGGTGAAGTTCAATGCAAAAATAGTTTTATTTGAATAATAGACTATTAACAGCGCGAAAATAATGACTGTTATGTTAGACTTCGCCAGCATTTCGTTATCTATAATAAAATGGATTTAAAATAATAGTAGGGTTAACATTTTCATTAAAACAAACCAAGTTTAAGCATAGTGCTTTCTATGCCACATTATAGCCTATTTTATAATCAAAAACTTTAAGTCTTAAATGCATATTTTTTTAAAATTGTTATTAGGTAATAGTTACACCCAGTCGTCCACTTGCTACAAAACATAAGTATCACCATATTAGTTAAATCATGCATCCTATGTATGCAGATTTCTATACAGAATTATAGTTTTTAAAATAACGCTTTTAATTAGGCAGTGCACATGCAGACATGGACATTAAAAAAGGATATAAGAGCAAAATACAAGCAGTACAAGTGAAATATATGAAGAGAGTAGAGGAGTGACAATAAAGGATAAAAAGACGAATGAGGATATAAGAAGAAAATTAAATGTAATCTAAATGCATATTGTTGCAAAACTGCGACATTAACTTTTAAGTAATGTCGTAGTTTTGCAACAATATGCATTTAGATTACATTTAATTTTCTTCTTATATCCTAATTCGTCATTTTATCCTTTTTTGTACTGCTCTAACTCTCTTCATATACTTCACTTGTACTGCTAGTATTTTGCACTTATATCCTTTTTTAACGTCCATGTCTCGCACCCATTACATTCTATACACTAACTAATTCCTAATACATAATATACCCACTTTTTGTTGTTAATAATTAACATGCTATTTTAATTAGGTTTTTCCTTTCCGTTTTCTGATTGAAATTAGCTGATTTATATACTTTTCCTAGTTTCAAACTTAACTTAACTTAAACTAGGAAAAGTATATATAATTCAGCCAGAGTGCATTTAGATGGACATTAAAAAAGAGCAAAATACAAGCAGTAGAAGTGAAGTATATGAATAGAGTTAGAGGAGTGACAAAAAGGGTAAAATGAGGAATGAAGATATAAGAAGAAAACTAAATGCAACACAGACAATAAATTACATAGGGGAAAGACAATTGAGATGATGGGGATACATGATTAGGATGGCAGAGACAACACCGGCCAAAAGAATATGGAAAGAAAAAATCAAAAACAAGAAAAAGGAAAAAACTAGAAAAAAGAAAAAGAACTCGCAAATAAATAGAAGAAAATGGAAGAAATGTATAAAGTAATAGAGAACAAAGAAAACCCGTGGTGTAAGGGTTTTCATTGTTCACTATTACTTTATACATTTCTTCAATTTTCTTCTATTTATTGCCAGTTCTTTTTCTTTTTTCTATTTTTTTCCTTTCCTTTCTAATAAATCCGATTGTGGTTTTAAAGGGATATGGATATATATAGAATGTACTACATTTTCAAAATATTCAATATTATTTTTTAGGAATTATACATTATATTAACAAACAAATCAAAAATTATATATCATATACAGTATTTACTCAAACTATATAATGTAGTTGTGTTTTCAGCATAGTGGTGAAAAAAATTAATTATTTATGCTGTTTAAAAGGCCGATCCCTCAACATCCCTTTTGATACACAATTAGTAAACACAAATAAACAGTATATTCCAACAAACAATTAGAAGCATCAATGTATTTAACTCAAATAATTCGTTGATTCCCCTGTGGGATCAAGCAGATTTTTGTTCTCCCCAATTTGCATCCGTCGAGGTAACCCGCTTAGGCCCTCGAAATCCCCCCCAATGTGCGTTCAAATATTGAGGATGGATTTGAGGCCTAATTCCGCGGTCGCGTTGGATTTGCATTTTAATTAAATCTCGAAAACTCGGCTCATTTTAAATGACCTTACAGCCTGCAATTTTAAGCGGCTGTAAATCAATTACAAGTTTTGCAATTAATATACACACCAGCGGCGAGAATGAATTAACATAGTTTGCAGATTGTTTTTGCTGCAATTATAATCTCGCATTAAATCAGATAATAATCTATTAAAGAGAGAGTTTATTCGGTTTGTGTTTATTAAGCTTCAAAGTAAGACATTGGAAAAATAAAAAGGCTGACAGAAATTTAAATTCATAATAAATCAGAAAATTGCGAAATAATATTTTTTTTTTATTTATCGCTTCATTATTATCTGCAAAAAAAGTATAGAATTGCGAAAAAATATTCTGAAATGTTGCTAAATTCGTAAAATATCAGGACAATGCTAAATAATATTACAGAGAAATTTATTGAATTCTATATTTATTAAGCTTCGAAATAAGATATTGATTAATATTTTTTTAGAAATTGTGGCTTAATTATGATCTGCAAAAAATAAATAAAAGTATATTACTCAAATATTTTTTCTGACATATTTTCAATTCGTGAAATATCAGAATATTGTTAAATAATAGAATAGAATAATTTAGTGAATTCTATATTTATTAAGCTTCGAAATAAGATATTGCTTCATAATTTTCTGTAAAAAATATGTATTATAGATTCATATGTTTGGTATGTATATGTTCGTAAGAACGTTTAATAAGAAATTTTAATTATCAAACCAGCTTTTATTACTTTTTAATGGCATTCCTCTATACACCCACGTAAACAATGTGTTCTTCCGAGAACTATTGCCTAACCGGTGCCAGTCGGCGTTGAATGAACGTAAATCGAAAGTGGAGACTAGTTGGCACCGCCCTGCTGGGACTTGTAAATAGAATCCACCTTTAATGTCGTTAATTATAGACGAACTGGAAACTTTTTCTAGTATAGAATCGCGCGCGATTAAGACAATACTGCGATAATCTTTATTCGGCAGTGCCCATCACTAGTATCACTATCGAATAAAAATTATCGCACTATGAAGCAGTATTGTCTCAATCGCGCGCGATTCTATACTAGAAAAAGTTTCCAGTTCGTCTATAATTAACGATATTAAAGGTGGATTCTATTTACAAGTCCCAGCAGGGCTTGTTATGCAGCTAACTAATAATGGGCACTATCAAATAAAAACTATCACACTATCGATAGTTGCGAATAATATCGGAGATAACACTATCGAATAAAAAAAATGTGTAAATCCTAAAAATAAATATTGTGTGCGTTGGGTTATGAAATTGCAAATGGGCCGAATTAAAAGTAAGCTCCTTTTGCGATTTTGCGAGCTGTTTTACGAGCGGACGTAAAACCGGTATAAAGCTGATATCAGGGGAGTTTGATTTAATTGAACAGGGATTGTGTTTTGTAATCGTTAATTCTGTCGGTAAATAAAGCTGTAAATGGACGTTGTACGTATTGGATGTGATTACGTTTGTTTGGTGTACTAACATTAATTTACATATTTTAAAATACGGACTCGATTAGCGCCAGATCCGTAAACATTTTTGTCACATATATTATTAATAACGAACCGTCTTATATTAAAATTATATGATTTACTCACATTGTTTGTCATATAATTCTTGCAACCAATTTATTTGTTAACGTGCAAATTGATTTCATTTAAAAAAAAATTATAGCTAGAGGCCGCTTGTAAAAAGATAAGCTCCATTCATAAAATAGTCCTGCGCGCGGGTCTGATCTGGGTAAAAAGTAGACCCGCGCGCAGGACTCTATATTATGAATGGTAGATGTTAATAGTGATGGACACTACTGAAAATAAAAGGTATTAAACTATGAATAATCGGAAAACTATCGGACTATGGATAAGTGAAAAAGTCAGACCCGAGGACTGTATATTAATAGGACGTAGCATTTTGCATATTTTTAGGTATTTTTTATTTATGTTTTTTTGTTTTTTTGTACATTTATTTCATTTTAAATTGAATAACTTTTATTATACACGTATCTATATTTTTCTTGTTTATACGTATTTTTATTGTGTAAATGTGCATTTTGTTCTCATATTGTATTAACTTGTGTAAACTGTAACAGTGATAACACCAATAAACGATTATGATTATGATTATGATTATGATTATGTGCTTATGGAATTTCGATGTCCTTTTGTATACAGTCCTTGCATCAGACTGACGAACTGCATTTTCTAATTTATGAAATTCAAACGAAAGTGAAATCAATATAGTATCTACGAAATTATTTGTTTTTATCAGTATCAACGTGTAATAATTAAATTAACCTTATTCGGAGGACCTTAAATAAATGTGTGATATAAAAAATGCAAATTCACGCTGTTTATTCAGCATTATCAAAATAAACAAGTCATTGCAGCAAGTGGTGGCTAAATGTTAAATTGATTAGATAAGGCGGCTGAATTTGTCAAAGAAACACATCCAAAAATTATTTACGCAAAACAAATACTAATTATTTTAATTCACAAATATAAACAAACTTGCTTACTCGTTCGCGGCCGTACACTAATTTAGTTCTAGATTAGAATTGTTTGATTTAGCTAAATTACATGTAGATTATATGAGAGAATATTTTGTTGTACATAAAAATAAAAATATTATATTACGATTTCTGGGTCATAAGTGACACCTGCAACTACACAAAAATAAACTATATATTTTAACTTACTTTTAAAAAATAGTGTAAAACCAATTTCACTTACTTTTATAGATAAGCGTTAGGATACGAGAGAAATGTTGATTATATGTATAATGTGTTTCATATGACATGCCATTACAAGAAAGAAATTTTAGATGTAAAATACAGGCAATACAAATGCGAAACTTTTAAATATTGATATGTAAATATATTATGTATTATTATATATTGTAAAAAAAATTACTAAAAATAGTCTCTACCGTATTATAGAATTCCAAAGTCAAAATAAAAAATATATATATATATATAAGTGTGAACCCACCTCTTAGCTACATATCTAGATTTCGATATTATTAGATCTCGTCAATGTAGCTCAGCTAGTGAGGATGAATTCACACAATATCTGGAGTGGTTATATACAAAAATAGTACAACTAACCCTCGAAGGGGGAAGTTAAACGCCATCTGGCGACACCACATCAATTAGCAATGCACACCCATATGGTAATAACCGTCAACACGCTCATGCCATCAGGATCACCGAGTAGAGCCCTCTAGAGAATACTATTCCAACAGAGTGCTTGAGATATCAGCACAAGGCCAATCGTATAAAACATATATAAGTGTGAACCCACCTCTTAGCAATCTACATATCTATCACATCTAGATCTCAAGCACTTTGTTGGAATATTATTCTCTAGAGGGCACTACCCGGTAATCCTGATGGCATGAGCATGTTGACGGTTATTACCATATGGGTGTGCATTGCTAATTGATGTGGTGCCGCCAGATGGCGTTTAACTTCCCTCTTCGAGGGTTAGTTGTACTATTTTTTTAAATTAAATAATGAGACATTACAAATAAGCCAAGATATGCACTGCCCCAGAAAATCCAAAAAAGAAGTAAACATTATCCAAGAAGCGAAATACTTAATGGCAAAACATAATGAATTGAGAAACAATAGAAATATAAGCAACGAAGAACTACTAAAAATAACTTGCAGGGGAATATAACAACGAATATCGAAGAAATACTACGCACCGTTGAAGAATTCTATCATGAACTATTCAAAAGCCGATATGAGGAAGATCTGAACCCAAGTACACTAGCAGAAACAAGCTTTAGTCAACCAAGAATTCTAGGAGCAACCAGATATCATCATCGAAGAAATCGACCTGGCGCTGACAAAAATTAAAAATAACAAATCTCCCGGACACAACAACCAAGTCGAAGAAGCTATACAAGCAGGAGGCACGGTCTTGATGGATAAAATAAAAACATCATTACAGACAAATAGCTCAAATCCCATCTTGGTTTACAATAAGAGATAGTTCTGGATGGTTCTGGATAGTTGGCTACACTTAGGCCTCAAAATGGGCCCATTGTGAAACCTCCCTTTAAGGCTACACACACATCCCGCCAGGATTCTGCAGCTTGCACGCCGAATTGACTGCGTGCAAACTGCAGAATCCTGGCGGATGAGGAGTTGCCAATGCTGGCCATACTAGGCCAGCACTCTTGTAGTACTAGCTGCCTAGTGTTTACTAGAGCTGGGCATAGGCAAGACAATAGGAGATAAGACTGACTTGCAAAACTATCGACCCATAACTCTTCTGAATTACTTCTACAAACTATTCACAAGAGTAATAACTAATAGACCGAAGAGAGAACTGGATTTCTACCAACCAAACGCACCAGTGGGATTTTGTTCCGGGTTTGGGACGAATGCCCATCAAGTATCAAAGTCTTAGTTGAAAAGTCAGTGGAGTACAACTGGCCCTTGCATTCGTGGATTCTCAAGTTTTCAACGCAGTTGAGTTAAACTCAAAACTAATCTATAACATCTATAAAAACGTTACAATCTGAGTAAAACTACACGATAAGATCAACTCCATTAAATCCGGTCAAAGTGTAAGACAGGTGCAGACTATGTCTCCAAAACTATTTTGGAATATGCACTTAATTGGGACACAATAGGCATTACCATAAATCAGTGATTCTTAACCTTTTTGAAGTCAGGGAGTCAATCCCATACAGTAGATGAGCCAGCATTCAATTTCAGCTTTCATAATTTCTCGGAGAACTTGCAACAAGCTCGCGGAGCACCGGTTAAGAACCACTAATATAGACTATATTTTTGCGAGACAATTATCAAAAATAGACTTATTTTAAGCCCAACTAAATATAGAATATAAAATCGATTAATTTAAAACAGTTCATGCAATAAAAACCTTCCTGCGGACTTAATTTTTTGTTTAAAATTAGCAAAAAATATCTTATATTGTGCCTAATTAAATACAAAATGTAAAATAGTATCATCAGTTTAAATATCTTAAATCTGTGATTTTTTATAATTTTGTATAACTCAGTCGATTAATTTAAAACAGCTCGTACAATAAAACCCTTCCTGTAGACTTTATTTGTTGGTGAAAATTATCAAAAAACGATTTATCTTAAGCTCAATTAAATAGTATAGAATGTAAAATAAAATAAATTTGAATTTCTTAAATGTTTGACTTTTATAACTTATAAGTCGTCTAATTTAAAACAGCTCGTGCAATAAAAACCTTCCTGCAGACATTATTATTGGGGAAAAATTATTAAAAATGGTTTATTATGAACCCAATGAAATACAGAATGTAAAACAGTATCAAAAATTTAAATATCTTAAATCTTTGATTTTTTATCATTTTTTATAACTCAGTCGATTAATTTAAGACAGCTCGTACAATAAAAACCTTCCTGTAGAATTTATTTTTGGGTGAAAATTATCAAAAATTGCTTATATTAAGCACAATTAAATACAGAATGTATCATACATTTAAATAACTTAAAACCTTGATTTGATTTATTACATTTTTTTAACTCAGTCCTTTAATCTAAAACAGCTCGTACAATAAAAACCTTCCTGTAGACTTTATTTTTGGGTGAAAATTATAAAAAAATGGCTTATATTGAGCCCAATTAAATATAGAATATAAAATAATATCATAAATTTAAGTTTCTTAAACCTTTGATTTTTTATAATTTTTTATAACTCAGTCGATTAATTTAAAACAACTCGTACAATAAAAACCTACATGTAGACTTTATTTTTGGGTGAAAATTATCAAAAATTGCTTATTTAAAGCTCAATTAAATATAAAATGTATAATAATATCATACATTTAAATAACTTAAAACCTTGATTTTTTACATTTTTTATAACTCAGTCGTTTCGTTTCAAAATGGCTCGTGCAATAAAAATCTTCCTCCAGACTTTATTTTTGGGTGAAAATAAACGACTTATTTAAGCCCTATTAAATATAGAATGTAAAATAATATCATAAATTTAAGTTTCTTAAATCTTTGATTAATTATCATTTTTTATAACTCAGTCGTTTAATTTAAAACAGCTCATGCAATAAAAATCTTCCTGCAGGCTTTATTTTTGGGTGAAAATGATCAAAAAACTGCTTATATAATTGGGCTCAATTAAATATAGAATGTAAAATAATATCATAAATTGAAATTGTTTAAATCTTTGATTTTTTATCATTTCTTATAACTCAGTCGATTAATTTAAAACAGCTCGTACAAAAACCTTCCTGTAGACTTTATTTTTGGGAGAAAATTATCAAAAATTCCTTATTTAAAACACATTTAAATATAGAATGTAAAATAATATCATACATTTAAATAACTTAAAACCTTGATTTTTTACATTTTTTATAACTCAGTCGTTTCATTTAAAAATGGCTCGTGCAATAAAAATCTTCCTGTAGACTTTATTTTTAGGTGAAAATGATCAAAAAACGGCTTATATTGAGCCCAATTAAATATAGAATGTAAAATCATATCATAAATTTAAATTTCTTAAATCTTTGATTTTTTTATCATTTTTTATAACTCAGTCGATTAATTTAAAACAGCTCATGCAATAAAACCCTTCCTGTAGACTTAATTTTTGATTGAAAATTATCAAAAATGGCTTGTTTTGAGCACAATTAAAAATAGAATGTAAAATAATATTATACATTTAAATATGTTAAATCTTTGATTTTTTACATTTCTAATAACTCAGTCGATTAATTTAAAACAGCTCGTGCAATACAAATCATTCATGCAGACTTTATTTTTGGGGTTAAAATGATCAAAAAATGGCTTATATTGAGCCCAATTAAATATAGAATGTAAAATCATATCATAAATTTAAATATCTTAAATCTATGATTTATTACATTTTTTATAACTCGGTCGTTTAATTTAAAACAGCTCGTGCAATAAAATTCTTCCTGCAGACTTTATTTTTGCGTGCAAATGATCAAGAGACGACTTATATTGAGCCCAATTAAATATAGAATGTAAAATAATATCATAAATTTAAATATCTTAAATTGTTGATCTTTTATCATTTTTTATAACTCAGTCGATTAATTTAAAACAGCTCGTACACTAAAAACCTTCATATAGACCAGTGATTCTTAAATTTTTTGAAGTCAGAGAGAACTTTTGATCTTAATCAAACTCATGGTGCACCAAAATCAAAGCGTCAATCACATACAGATGAGCCAACATTCAATTTCGGGGCTTTCATAATTTGTCGGGAACATTTGCAACAAGCTCGCGGAGCAGCGGTTAAGAACCACTGACATAGAGGTCAAAAACTGAATCATCTTCGATTTGTAGATCATATAATCATCATAGACGTCAACAAGAAGAATTAAGGCAGATGATAGAGAAACTCTACAACATATATTTGAAAGTTGGTTACCTCCAAACCAACTTCCAAATATATGTTGTAGAGATTCTCTATAAGGCACCTTACACGGTCAATAATATTGTCAATATTTTAGAATAATGATAGTATTACTCTACGATAGTGTGTTTAAAATGTTCAATATTCTAAAATATTGACGGTATTACATCTCGTGTAAGGTATAGTAATGATGGAATGAATAGAATACTGATGTTTATCCGGATAATTTAATCAATTATCCGGATAAACATCAGTATTCAAGTAATCCTTGATAAATATTGAAGAAGGATTCAAGCAAATACTGACAATACTACGATTGATAGTATTATTGACCGTGTAAGGTGCTTTTCTCCTAGTTGACTTCTCCAAAACAAAGATATTGACAAATTTATTACCGCGCGAAAAATTTTACTTTGTAAACAAAAACGTAGACTTAATCTACAAATACATGTATCTCGGTCATGAAATTAGAATATCCAGAGATAACTAGGCATGTGAACTACTCAGAGGAATCAATCTCGCATAGGCAGCATATGGAAAGCTCAATTATATCCTTAAAAGCAATATGCCGAAGAGTCTAAAATGGGAAATGTATGAACAATGCGTTTTACTTTTAGCCGCTAAACCACGCGAAAATAGCCCAACGCAAACTGGAAACATCAATGCTTGGGGTGTCCCTACAAAACCATATTAACAATGAAGACCTTTGAAGGAAAACTAAAGTCACCAAAGCCATGAACGATGCGAAGATACAAGATACTGATAGACAATACGATGGAATTGATGCGGAAATTGAAGCTAAACGCTAATTTCCAAAAATATCAAGTCTTAATTGCAAATCACAAACTATTCACCAACCATACAAAATACTGCGTCTATCACAGAACCTATATGCATGCTTATTGGCGTTGTGCATTCTTACTCTGCAATTGCGCACAAATAAGAGAAATGTCAACATCCGAGGCTGTCATCGTCCACTTTCTTTAGACTAATTAAATTTGTAAAGCAAGATTCAAATATCTTTGCGTGACAATCGACAACGAAAAAAATGTAAGCATTGTAAACAAACTAGTACCAATTTAATAGAAATAGTTAAACATTTCAGGAGCCTAACCAACACCACCGATAGTAAAGTATATATAGATGGTGTTGGCCACACACCGCTGCGATCCTTGTAAAAAAACATTAGTGTTGACAGGGTAATACCCGAGGCTACGTATCCTCCTCATTTGATATTACATATTTTTCTTTAATAATTTTAATTTTTTTAATTGTTTTTTTAAACAAATAAACAGAGTATACAAACAAACAACAAGTTTGTATACTCTGTTTATTTGTTTACTTTGTAAAATACCGGGGGCTCTGTAATCCTATATTCAAACCTATGCTAGACAGACTTATACTAACAGCCAATGAAACGAAAAGTCCATAATAGACTAAGCCGAACCGAACGTAATCTGAATCAACACCTAACCTAGGATGACTTAACCCTAATAACCCATGTTACTAGAGAGATTTCGCTGCCCTTCGCCAGTTCCCAAGAGTTTGCTCCTGTAATTTTACGGCAAAAAAGGCTACTCGAAGTATAGTAGTTTAGGTAATAAGTAACGTTAATAGGGCTTTTTTACATTAGGGAGGGAATATGTTGATAATTCCCAAGTAATGTAAAACCTGGTAACGTTACGTGTCTCTTAACGTTTTTATCCTAAAACTCCAAAAGCTGCGTAAATTAAGGTTAGTTGTACAATTTTGCAAATCTAATGCTTAGTAGGTAAACAAGCGATGATTGTCATGAAGGCACCTTGCACGATTAATTATACTGTCAATATTTTAGAATAATACAGTATTACTGTACAATATGTTTAAAATGTTCATTATTCTAAAATATTGACAGTATTACTTATTGTGTTAGGTAATAGTAAAGATGGAATGAAGAGAATACTAATGTATATCCAGCTATATGATTACTTGATAAATATAAAAGGAGGATTGAAGCCAATACTGACAGTACTAGGACTGACAGTATTATTGACCGTGTCAGGTGCCTTATGGATACTACTTCAGACAGGGCCGACTATTTATAAATGTCACATGACATACATCAATATTTTGTTATGTTTCAGGATCAAATAAATCGTGTTACGACTACATTACATTATTTGGGAATGTGTATCGCCGCTCGTTCTCCAAACATTCCGTTGTGATGCAAAAAAACATGTTTTCTAAATATACCTTAACACCATTCATTGCTAAGGAGTTACTGTTACTATGAGAATTTAGGATATAGTATAAAATAAACATTATTACAGCCATGCGTCAAGTTCCAGCACTGGCGTAAATGCCGTATACATCTGTATTGTTCAGAAAACATGTCTAATGATCTAATTTCTATAACTAACCTTCAAATTATTTAGTCCTCGGATGTCTTTATTCGGCACGTTACTTACTAGTCCACTCACAAACACACAACACTTAATAACACGCTAATTCCGATTGTAATAATCGTAGCAAATACATTTTTCTTTGCAACGCTCGCGAACCGAACCACATCAGATACATCACTGACTCATATGCGCATCGTAGCCGCAGTCATGTGACCATGCCCAAAAAAAAATTCTCAACTAATCTACTACACATTTCAATCATTTTAATAATGCTCTATATGTTAAGACACATTTTATACTTATATTGACCAATTTCAGAAGATTTTGGTTGACAAATTCGGCAAAAATCAACATAAAATAATTAAATAGATATGAACGCGAGTATGCGGCTTATCGCGGGTTGGAGAGAGACGCATGATTCACGGGCCGGCGTTTGTATACCATACAGTAACTAGATTGGTAATGGTATTATCTTCAATAATCGATGACCTATCAGATGGACTAAGAATAATTTGCTAAGTTCGGGGACTATACTTACATTTTTGCCAAAATGTCACAGCTGAACAATAAAATATGCCTTCTACTGTAAGGTGAAGGTGTAAATGAACAAAATTATGCTTAAAGGATAAATAAAACGATTTTTTACTTTGTTTTTTATCACACTTCAGTTACACTTTGCAACTAGTTTCGGCTAAGCTCTAGCCATTTTCGAGCTCCTCCTCCTCCTCCTCATCGGAGGAGCTCGAAAATGGCTAGAGCTTAGCCGAAACTAGTTGCAAAGTGTAACTGAAGTGTGATAAAAAAACAAAGTAAAAAATCGTTTTATTTATCCTTTAAAATAAATTATCACAAAGTAGACGCCTTAACAATCCAATATTTAAAATTATGCTTGCTTATTGGCGATTTGCATTGTTACTCTGCAAAGGCGTAATAAATATAAATTAATAAACCGCTACTTTTCACGATCTTGTCAATAAAGCGTATACATCTGCATTATAAATTAAGTTAATTACCAATTGCCAATTTCGTTACCTCTAACTGCTTAGTATAGGTGCTTTCGTTTAACCGCCCCGTGGCGTGCGGTATCGCTCCAAGTTTTGCAGTCGTGCAACGTTTGTAAGGGACGAGGTGGAATTGTGCCCATCGGGAGCGACAAATAAAACAAGAGACAATACGCCCGGAGCAGTAAATAATGATAAACGAAACCAGCTCAAGTTACCTCCACACTTGTGACTTTATGCTATGTTTACTTAGTTATAGACATATTGTAGATTATTATATAATATAATATAAAAAGGAAAAAGAAAATTGATACTTTATAAAAGGAATTTTACTGCCCTCGATGATTCCCAATAATCACTAATCCCTAATTAACTTTCGGCGAAAAAAACCTATAATAATAATAATAATAATAATATATAAATTACATTCGATATCCGTTATTACTTATAGTTGCCATCTAAACATGCCGTATCACATTTAAAAACCGTCCCACATTATTGTTGCAATTAAAAACTTTTTAGGTCACACAAATACATGTCATGAACATACGATACACATGCAGAAAATATACCGGCCGGCTTGTTTAAAAAAAAATGACACAAATATTATTGTATCTATCGCCCACGCTAATTTTTCATCCGAAACGAGCAGCTACAAACTATTTCGGTGCGCGCTGCTGACTCAATGGCCATCGAAAATATTTATAATACCCGAAATTATAATACAGCCTTGACAGTTGATAAACGTTTTCATCAAGGTGTTTTTTATTTATATATAAATTTACAATGGATACACAAAACAACTTCGTTACTACAGCTGTAAAATAGTGTAAAGCCAGAAATTGTTGTGTAATACAATTACATAACTGACGTATTTAACTGATAACACACATTTAAATCTAAATATTAGTTTAATATCCACGTTTATGCTGCATTTTTAAATGATTTTAGTGTTAAATAATTTTTAATAATAATAATAATATTTTGGGCCATTTCATACAAATTCTTATAAAATATAACATACAAAATATTACAACCTACAAAATAGAATAACAAGTGTACATAGAATTAAAATATAAAAACACATGAAAATTTAAATTTCATTTAAAGACGTGAAATCAATTTTAAAAATCAAACATCAAGCGTGCGCCGCCGGTTGTAAGGGCCGAGGTAGAATTATGCGCATTGGAAGAGGCAAATAGAACAAGCAACAATAAGCTAATATAAGCACTATAATAATTATAAACAGTACACGCGTAGGACTGATTTATATTAACTCAAAAATTAATATCAAAACATAACTACTCGTTTCACTAATCGTTTAATTCTCGCAGAGATCGCGATAGATAGCGAAGAGTGAAACATCGACACATCTTTCGAAAGCAATATTACATAGCGATCGCTCAAAAACCGCAATCCTGGAAGGCCGCAAATTCGCTTCCATTTTCACCGATATTGCCAAAGCACTCAACTCGATCTGGCATACAGGTTGCCTTTACAAATCTCTCATTAGGTACTAAATGTACCTCCATATCTTATTAAACTTATCCGCAGTCTATTGTTTGTCTCTTCTAAAGTACTGGAGGACTGAGGAACCCGTAGGGGGACCTTCATTCCGATGAAGTGTAAACCCCTAATCTGCACCTCCAACGTGGTAGAATATGAAATCAGCAAAATGATGTCTAATACAAAGAGGGGCCGAACCGCCGTCGAAATAAGCAGCAAATATCCTTCCTAGGTGTCCCTTACCCTAGTGTTCTTAGGAAAATAGGGGCGATTTCTCACTCTCAGACGGATGTACCAGACGTAGTGGTCAACGACATAGGATCAGGCAGGTAGCGGAAAACCCCCTGATTACATTTTCTCTGAGTAGCGAGTAGCACTCCTCCACGGCCATGGTTAAAGACAGGCTATTATAGGTCTTAGAGAACCTTCCCTGTGTTATCTACTGTGTCTCTCCAAAACACCTGCACAGGAGGTGTCTGGCCCTTTCCCCCACTTGTAATCACACCCAGTATCCTCACCAACACATCCCTAACCCTCTACCAACTCGCAAGGGCCAGCGCGGTAGACTAAGGCCAACCAACATCTCTTTAATATGGTACAAATGTAGATTTTATATATTTAGATCATCGATTTCTTGCTCTCCCCATATTCCTTTGAGCAGACTGGCAGTTTACAGTCAGTGCAGGATTTCTTCTACTACCCGTATGGGGACTTATTACACCATACGGGTAGTACAAGAAATCCTGCACTGACTGTAAACTGGCAGTCTGCTCCAAGGAATATGGGGAGAGCAAGAAATCGATGATATCGCGACATATAATATCGGATCATTAGAGTCAGAAGATCGAGCGGAAGAAGAACTAGAAGCCGAACAAAGAAAATAAAATAGGACTAAGTTAACATAAGTAAGACGAGAAAAGAGGGGTGGCCAACTTTGTATACATAAGATCGACTTAAATCTTAAAAATGACTCGCGATTGACTTATTTTCATTAGTGCTCTATTTATCATGTAGTCTAATCGGTTTCTAAGTTAAAACATTGCGAGTGATCGACCAAAATTGGCAACGCAATCGACCGGTCGGTCGCGATTGACTTGTTGGCACCCCTGCTATATAGAGTTCAACTCAGGATACAAACTATACTACAAAGGATACAAAAACTCTAGCTTAGGGGGCGTAGGAATATAAATACACAAACGATATATTATGTACGAGATCTTTAAACATTATAAACCATACAATACCAAAACAATAACATTTGTAACATTGTTTTCATATAATAATATTGCAAGAATTAAAATTTTAAATATTGTTTTGATACAATAATATTGTAAACATTAAAATTGTTAACTTTTTACAATATTTTATTATATTTATTATTGTGATATGTATGGCTTTGTGGGTGTCAATTCAATAAATCATGCGTACGCACGAGATCTTTCAACTGCACACACAGTAGACATTACAAAATTATTAAAGAGAAACTCAAATTAATTAGAACGTGCTAATTGGCAAACACCGCAATTAATAAGTTTACACCTTATAATATACGCTCCCAGCAATAAAGTTCCGTGCGAAAAAAAAACGCGTGGTTAAATTGCAAGAAAGTAACCACTTTTACTATCACACTCGTGTGTGCCTTTATAAAAACTAATCGGTTGACCCACAAAGGCGCTCATTTTTTTGGTTTCATTTAAACGTGCATTAAAGTCGCA
The DNA here is from genome assembly GCA_963942505.1 of Lordithon lunulatus. Taxonomy (NCBI): domain Eukaryota; kingdom Metazoa; phylum Arthropoda; class Insecta; order Coleoptera; family Staphylinidae; genus Lordithon; species Lordithon lunulatus. The sequence goes on along the minus strand of OZ012667.1, from coordinate 56,995,113 downwards.
TAAATCTTAATATATTAAAAACGCTTTTGTGCGAGGTGAACCTTGGACAACAGGCACAAAATAAACAATTTAATTAATTCTAATAAGCCGCATTGGATAGATCGTAAAAACAAAACCGTTATTAATAAATGTATGCAAATACCTCATTCAGGAGTAATCTGTTTATACGTGCACTTTATCCTACGATGAATTTCACATAACACACATACACAAATTATTAATTAAACTACACTTATGATTATATTATATAATTAAACGCTCAATTCACTAATAACTATGTTATAATTTAAGAATATTTTATATTAATGTCTGTTGTAATCACTCTCTAGATTGTTTATGTTTTTATTTTGGGGATATTTTCCACTTGAACAGCACAGAAAAGTTATCGCACGTAAATTCAAATACGGTGCGATAAACAACGTAAACAACCAGCTTCGCGAGCGCGAGGCGACTAGTGAAAATAATCGAAGCGATGAAACGCGCGCCAGAGTATTTCGAAAGGACAAGCGCGCGCGTGAGCGCAAACCGCCGCCGTTGCCGCCACACAAGGGGGCTTAATGCCGCTTGGCGGAGCGGTGCGGCCAGAGCAGAGGCGAACGACCACGTTTTTTGGCACGGGTCGATTTTTTTTAAAGAGCGCGCGAGGGCAACGTTTTCGCGGCGCAGTTTTCCCGGAGACGCGAGACTCCTCTATCTCAGCTGAACGAGCTATTTTCGGCGGCAAAACGTGTATTAAATAGAGCGGCTATTTATCATAAATATCAACACAGTTTCCTCTCAACTAATTTTATGTAGACACAATAATTATTTACAGTATACATAAGTCAATGGTGGTTTATTTTATTTTCTATTTTTTATTTTATAATAATATAAATTCTTATTATTATGATGTAATGTTTAAGTCTGAGACCAATGATTAACTTAGTTCAGTTCCTATCATACTATATTGTTAATCTAAGAGATTTCCACTAGCTTTTTTTCAATTACATAATCACTGACTGCTTTGCACTACACTAGCTAGAATGGTTTGATTCGATTTAGTCTTTTTACTATGGCGATGATATCAAGAAGCTCCCTTACTTCCAAATATACATGCTGAAATAATCTCCTTTATGTTTCCTTGCAGATTTTCGAATTTCACTTACTACGGTCTCTACTCCAAGGTCTTTGTGTATATTGTCATTTCTTAGTGTATTTCGTTTATCACTGGGCTGGTACAGGCTTATTGTTTCTTGTTCTTCCGATGCGCATAATTCTACCTCGGCCCTTACAACCGGCGGCGCACGACCGCGATACTGCACGCCACGGGGCAACTAGTAATGCTAAACCATGCTAAACGGAAGCACCTATAATATACCATGGTGCATCTATAATGTGTATTAACACTTTATTTTGAAAAGATTTTTTTATGTTACTTTTTTGTACACCCCAGAGCTGTATCCCGTACGTCCATACAGGTTTTAGTACTTGCTTCTACAGCAAGAGCTTATGATGTATTGACATTGCGGATTTTATTTGTTTCTTCCCTCCGTCCTCGCCGCAAGGTTTGTGGTTGTGTTTCCTTGCTTGATTTTCCACTTGTTTGTACATTTTAGTAGTTTATTAGCTTCTTGAAGTTTTTCTTGTTGATGGTTCTTTGATTGTTTTGCCAGTCTGGCTGTGTCCTTCATAAAAATGGCTGTTACATTAATATCTAATTCTGATTCTGTCATAAGTAGAGGAACGGGTCGAGGACACCTCCCAGTGGCACACCACCTTTGATTTCCCTTAAGCTTGAATATCGTCTTCTTGTTTTATTCCAAAGCATCTACTAATCAAGTAGGACGCGTGTGTCACGTCGAGAAATATTGCGGATATATATATATATATATATATATATATATATATATATATATATATATATAGAGAGAGAGAGAGAGAGAGAGAGAGAGAGAGATTTACCCTAAATCCAAATTGTTGTTTGTAAACTGGTGTTTACTTTCTATGATAAGTTGTAATCCCCCACGAATGAACACTAATTGTCGTGGTGTGGGGGGCCCAGTGGGACGTTATCCGCAAAACACCCTTCTACGTGGTTAGAAGCAGGAACCAGAATGGCGTCGCATTGCTAAGATGTTCTGGGGCTCATGACAACTCCTTTCGTGACCAAGCCTCTCCCACCATCAACCAACTACCACCTAACAGCAGCAGAAGAGGCGAACGGAGGACAAGAACCCGTGGAGAGCATCAATCCATTTGGAGGATTTTGAATCACTAGTCGATTAGTTAATGTCGAGGGCTAAAGGCTCTGACTCAGAGGAAGACAACCACCACATTCCAGGTTGGCTGCGTGAGTATGGTGGTTGTCTTCCTCTGACTCAGAGCCTTCAGCCCTTGAGGAGAGCCACCTCAACCCCGGGAAGGGGAGACGGGAAATCAGGAGCCAAGAAGAAGCTGCCGAAGCACCACCAAGCAAACAGCGAGGACGAGGTTCCAAGGCAGGATGCCTACACTCAGTTGGCAGAACTGAGGTACGTAATGTTAAGACTGACGGACACCGCGGTAACAACAAGAAACATATTAAAAGACACGAAAGTGGAAGCGCGATTCTCCGCAAGAAGTACAAGTGGCTCTTTGAGAAAATCGGAACCCCACTAGTGGTTCCCCGAAAGCGCCAAAGCAAAAGGTCTCAAACGTCAACTGGAAGCCCTGAAGGCAGAAAAATCAAAATGAAGCATGGAGATGGATACAGTAAAAGCACATGTGAGGGAGATGCAGGCATGACTGGGCCAGCTAACCAGATAAGCACCAAACCATACGTCAGAGGTAGCAAAGATAGTGAAGGAAGACATAAACAGAATACGGGGTAAACTCGGTAGGAATAAGACTTACCGCGTAGCAGCTTATACCCTGTCAACACTGATCCCATAACATCTTCCAGTAGGTGAAGGTGGTGGTCAGGGACGTAACCAAATGGCCCCCAAGCGTGTAGATAGTTAGACAAATTGACGAGGAATGCAGAGCAGTAACAAGCGGCCAGAAGAGGAAACCTGGACGGTTGATTGAGGAGCTCTCAGACGTGCATCTGAAGGTGGATGATGTGGCCACAATAGTACATACCATAGAGGTGCAACTACTCGCAGGCCCAACAGGGAAAACTGAGCGGTTCACCCACTACATCATATGCGACACTACCAGCGAAGTGTTGTGTCCCAACAACCATCACCATTGTTATTACATTATTTGAACAATAACCCCAATTAGAATATAATTAACATAAGTACATATATAAGAATATTTACATTTATATTTACTATTCGTAAGCAACACCATAAAATAAGTAGATTGAGACACACAACAATAACCTCGGCGCACTAACGCGTTATCGCTAAATTCCGAATACTCAATTAGCGTAACCACCCCCAGATGACGGAACTACAAGGATGGTATTGGATGGAAGACTAAAATCCAGGGATGTCCAAAACATCAAACATAACCCCCCACGCGACTACATATCCCCCCCCCCCCATTTGGTGACAGCAGCAAAGAGAATAGTGAACATTTTAGAAATTGTTTGTGATTAAGTAATAAACAAGACTTAAAGTAGTTGCCATACCGTAGCAAGGAGTTTTAATTTTAACCCAAAAAGCTTATAAGCCAGGTCGAGCATACATCCAAGGTCGTGACTCCGAATAACAGAAGACAAGATAAAGGAAAGGACCCTCTAGGTCATCCGACGTGTAGGAACTATCGTGGAGGTAAACGAGCCTCTGTGTCTGTACTATCGTGTCAATTAAACCCAAGACAAAATGGAAGAGTCTATACTTATTACACCAACAGAGGGGCAGGCGTACGTGGACCTAGTCCGGAGGATCCAGGAGATCGATAGCGGGGACAGCAATGTCGTTCGGTTCGAGAAGACCTCCGGATTAGGGTGAGGGGCAGCGGCGACAAATGCGACGCACTGTGCGAGGCCATCAGCGCAAAGGAAGCGGGGGCCCAGTCCAGAGTCAGAAGGCCGAGAGTAACTATGCACATAAGAGGCCTAGACATACTGACGATGAAAACCGAGCTTCAGTCAACCATCAAGGCGGCAAGCAAGAATAGGGAGCCCTTCAGAGATAGGTGAGCCGATGCCAGCTCAAAATGGGACGCATAATATTACGGTAACAACAACCAATAAAGGGGCAGAAGACCTAGAAGCTACAAGGCTCGGAGTAGGTATGACACAATGTAGAGCCACTAGACGAGAAAAGCTACCACTGGACTGCAACCGCTGCTGGTTAGATGGCCACCGGGCCCGCGCATGCAGTGGGGAAGACAGGAGGAACCTCTGCTTGAGATGTGGCGAAGAGGGCCATCAGGTCAGATAGTGCAGGAGGCTGCTGCGCATTATCTAGGGCAAAAGGCCTTACCGCAGGGAGTCTCCGATGCCTTTTGCTTTTCTTTGCCAAGAATAATTATGTGACCAAGATACATGTAGTTTGTAACATTTTCTATTTTTGTATTGTTTATGGTCGTTGCCCATTATTTTTGTCTTTTTAGGTTCATTTTTAGTACTACCGACATTGTTACATTAAAAATCCCCAGAAATGCGAGATACAAAGTAGCCATTCTAGGATTGTACAGGCTGCAGCAAGATAACTTCCTTATTTCTAAATGCGATAAAACAAAAGGTAGTAAAGATATATTTTCAGTGAATGAGATGAGGCAACCTGGGAAGTGCTCTGGTCATACAGTCTTCGATGTCCTTAAAGTATGGACCGTTACTTCGCCCTGTTGAAACCATATGTCCCCTAAGTCCATTTTATCAATTTGTGGGGAAAATACTCCTTGAGCATGTTCCCATAAAAGTTTGAATTGACTTTGACATACCGCTCATTATTCCCGAAAAACCAACCTTGGACGGTGACATTTATTTTATTTAATAAACAAAATAATATATTTCTATTACGTATTCCAAAAACTGTGGATGCATTCCACAAGAAAATGGTGTGACGAAATTTTCTATAGTGTAAAAAATCAAGAAACTACAGAACATATCAAACAGCTATTATATAGAAACTAGTATGGTAATTTTTTCTGTGGTGTACTATGTAATTTCTTATACTATAAAATGCTGCGGATACGATTAATTTTTAATGTCTTTCCTGCGAAATGAAAAACGCGTTATGAACATTTTATTGGCATAAAAAGACATAAGAAAATCATATTATACAGCTATAACCGTCTCTGGCTAGAACTTAGCTGAATCATTCTTATATAAACAGTTGCAAATGAAAAATTACCTTATTGATAACAACAAGCACAGGATTAGTATAAACTATGTAAAATTGTAATTAAAAATTAGCATTGCTCACATTGAATATTAATAATCATTTTAATTATATTTTTATGTAAATTTATTATAATACGAAATTCTCCGTTTAACATGCAAGTATTGTTATCTTATTTTTGGTTGCCCGGCCAAGGATGTTTTCTGTAAAACTATTTTTATGCCAGCACAAACAAAAAGCCCCAATGCGTTACATTTTAACGACGCAGAAATAAAAACGAATTTTATGTGATTTCAAGCTCGGTAATTGATTAATTTGTACTAATTGGAAGTTGCGTGATTTATGGTTTGCTGTCCTTTCCAGGTCGAGTAGTTTGTGCGCAGTTTGATATTTACTGGGACAGGAAGTGGTTCTGGGGTGAAATTTGTTGCGTTTTTTCTCGTCTTCTGCGCTTTCCATGGCTATTTAAAATTTAAAATGAACAGCATGGCGTGTCGAGTTGTTATTTATAAGGTACGATTTGTTTAAATGTCATTCGGTAAACTTTCACAATTGCGGTTTTAACAAATTGACAGCGATATGTTGGCATTTCGGTTCAGATATAATTACTTTAATTGGAATTGTTTGATTTATACAGTTGTCGATTGGCCGTTACTTTATACGGTTTTTTTTATATTGGTGATATTAACATGCGTGATTAGATAATGGCGTTATTTATTGCATGGGAGTTATTCATTTTTGTTTTTATGGCGAGTGGCTTGGCTTGTAACACGAAAACTTATAATTTATAAATTCTGTAATTCGTGATTTCAAAGGGAGATTAAGTCCGACGATCCTCTATGCGGTGATCGGGGAACTTTTTTAGCCATTACCGCCACCCCCGTATTTTCGTGTGATAATACATATGTTAAAAAATAGCAGCGCAGGACTTAAACTTTCAAGGTCAAACGTGCTAGAAAATTAGCTTTCGCTAATTGCCGAATTTGTAACGAGAATTTACAGTTGTAAATGAAGCATTAAACACAATTTCAATTGCGCCCATTGATGGGAGGCAATGGGTGGTGCAATTGGAATCCGCGCCAGCCTCAGTTTGAAAAGGAGAAAATCAATGTAAATTTAAAACTTAAACAGAAGGCCTGTATAGTTCGAAGGCGTATGCTGAATTTATAGTTTCAAAGAATGGTTTGTAGAATGCTGCCACGCTTAAAAAATAGAAAGTTTCCTTATTACTCCCAATAATTTAATTTTCGCCCTATTTGGGGTAATTTACCACGGTTCCCCGACCGCTGCTCTATGGACACTACTAACTAGTATCGTTGATTGAAGTATACTTCAATCAACGCTAGTATGTATATCATTTACAAAAAAAATAGGTGAATAAAACTACTATGTTTTTTACCACTTGTTTTAAAACATAGTAGTTTTATTCATCTCCTTTATTGAAAATGAATTACCACGTAGTAAACGCCAAAACCATTCAATTTCTACAAAAAAAATTCTTTTTAGCTAATGTTTATAGGTGCAAAGCAGAACAAAATCAGGATTAATATTTAACAAACTGGTTCTTCATTCATTAACTCCAGATATCTATATCGACCTCTTTCACACCACTGCAGTCGTAGTAGTCTCTTCTCTGCCTACATGCTAGTACAATACTGATATAACTGAAACTACAGGTGGACCTACAGTGTAACGTGGATTCAGAACCACTGGAGTACGTTTAGATGAGAGTACCATTTACTTCGGACCAGGGAAGGGTGTTAGCCATGAAACTTCACATATGATTACATTTCATAACGAGCCCGGAAATTTAAATATTGCGCATGTGGGCGAAATTTAATGCTCGAGGCGACACAGAGTACACAAATCAAGCTAAATGCACTTTCTAGTGAGATGTGGATACTATTTTTCCTACAACGCTAAAGCATGAATTACATTGTACTAGATTTGTCTTAAAACTTGAACAAGTTTCTGTTTCAATTATTCATGTACTATGATCAGCTCGGATTATGACCAATCGCGTACTGCACTTGTCATTTATACAAGACGAGATTCGTCTAACTGTCGTTTTAGACAAGACAATTTCTTGACTCTAAAGTTAGTGTAGATGCGAGACAATCTAAATTGTCTCGTATCGTACAGCAAATTATTTAAAATATTGAATTGTATGGTAGATCGAATGGAAAAATATGACGCGTTCTATTTGTCAAGAGCAAATTGTATGGGAGGAGGATATATGAATTCATTTCTTGAACAACTTTTGAGCTAAGAAATTGTCTCGTCTAAAACGACCTTTAGTACGAGCTGAATATATCATATTAATTCTTGACGAATCTAATACAATGTAATTCAAGCTTTAGTCTGCCTTCACTTGTGACTTCTAGTCGTGCGCTTGTACAATCGCAAAAATAAAACTCAAAGTTGCAAATGCTGGGTCACACATATGAGACTAAACAATCGGACCGATTAAAAATTTCAATTGGTCTAATTTATACTTAATATATATTCTGCAGCATAACTTATCGGCTGATCATCCATTCAGCCGAGAAGTTAAGGGTTCAGGTTGAAGAAAAAGTGGTAGTATTAGGATTAGTAATAATAATAGTAGTGGTATAGTGTTGTGTCAGCTAACTTTTTACTGTGTAATTATACAACCAGACGACAATTGCTAATACTATTCATATTATAAAACAATTAATAACGTACAATTGTATAATTACTAATAAGTGCGCATATGTCAGTCAATATGAATTCGAACTGCATTAATCTAGGTGCGTGAAAAACATTATAATCTTACAGGCAAAAAGTGGCGCTAGATAATAAATATAGTTTGTTTGCTCTTTGCCGGAGTGATTAATTAGGCTGAATAACTTACGGTAATTAGTATTTTTAGTAGCGCAATTAATTAAACGGTTATATAAATAAAATTACCTGTGGGAAAAAATATTAATTGATATTAATTAATACAGCGGAAAAACAAACACGCATTTGTCATAGTTGATACATGTGTACGTGTGTGAAAAATTTAATAGAATTAAATTTTAAATATCTAGAGAATTTAAGATTCAATCGTTGTATTACTATTCGTAACGTTATTATACAGGCTAGCGCAAAATTGACATTGTTTTTAAAATATGTGTTCAATATTTATTAAAAAAGACTCGGGAAATTATAAGGACAACGAACTAAAATATTTGAACTTTATTTTTAAAATTAACAGTCCATTATTTTGGCTCTGCATACTCGTGCATATCGTCGATATTTTAATGTGCGTATTGGACCCTCAGAGCCAATAGTCAACCATCTGGTTGGCAAATTTATGACAACAAGGAACTGGTGCCTACGTGTACGGGAGAGTATGCAAGAAAGTCTACAAAGTCAATAAGGAGACGTTCCGTACATCTTCGGCTATCACGAAGGTCGATGCTGAGAATTTTGAGTACACCACGTCTATACTGGTATTTATAGACGTGGTGTACTCAAAATTGTGCAGCAGCTGAAGCGATGGGGCCTCCCCTACAAAGTCGTCATGAAGAGGAGAGGCACTCGCCCGTGTGGGCCGAAGGCCGCAGTGTCCGGAGGGGTCAAAGCGGTGGAAACAGCAAGGCTGGAGACTACGACCTTAACTAGGGTCAACGCCCTAGGGCAAGGAGGAAACCTGCCTAGCCCGAGAATGGAAAAACACGACGCAAGAGCTACCTGGCAGGAAGGCGTCAGGGCCTAATGATCTGCCCAATGAACTGTAGTAGGCAGCCGCCCTGGCGGTAGCTGGGAAGGCTGCGGAGATCGCCAACGTGTGTATGCGAAGAGGAGCCTTCCCAGGGAAATTGGTCAGACTTGAGCTACTACAAAAGCCCCGGAACCACACCGTAGACCCAAATGCCTATCGCCCGCTCTGTCTGTTGGACGGGGTGGCAAAAACGGTATAGAGCATGATTGTGGATCGCCTCACTGAGGCCATCGAAGCCGCAGGAGGCCTACATCCCCTGCAGTTTGGCTTCAGGAAGTTGCGGTTCACAACTAACGTAATACTGGCAGTGAGGAGATTGGTCACCGAGGCGAACACGGGATTCTCCAGAACTCCAGAAACACTGCGTGATGGTCACCTTAGATATGCCAATTACTTCAACAACTTACCATGACCGGTCATGGTGCAGGCGATGAAGAGGATGGGGGTATCAAGAGCACACATTGGGGTAATTGAAGGCTACCTCACTGATAGGGAGGTAACTTATGCTGGGGTCCACGGTCATGTGGGAAATCAGGTGACAGAAAGGATTCCTCAGGGCTATATCTTAGGACCCCTCCTGTGGAACTTCGCGTACGATGGTTCACTGGAAGTACCACTGCCGAAAGACGCAACGGTCATAGCCTTCGCGGACGACCTGGCACTAGTCGTTCGCGGAAGCGAGTTCGCTGAGACCTTGGCCAAAATCAAGGATGGCGGCCTGGTACTCACTTATCGGAGAATCAAGGAGGGGATAGCAACAAAAACAGCGAAGGAGGAGGCCAGGACCCAGACATGGACACGGTGGCAAGACGGATGGGACACGGCCACTAACCTGACGTACGCGAAACAGTTATTCCCCCAAGTGGAGCCACTGGTTGATTGGGCCACTGATTGAAGAAGGTGCTCATGGGGCACGGCATCTTCTAATCCTATCTATTCCCCATCAGCAATGTGGCTACCGTCAAGTGCCGACCAAGCCCACACACTGTACAACTGTGCTAAGTGGCACAGGGAACGAGCCACCCTGTGGCAGAAGCTGGTAGAGGCGACTTCTCCTCTCCCAGCTTCTGCCATAGGTAGATAGAACAAATTGGTAAATTGATGTTGGAGACGGAGGCAAACTGGAGCGCCGTCGTGAAATTCACCAAACTAGTGATGAAACAAATGTACGCGATAGACCTGCAGGGCGGACGATAACAAACAACCATGACAGTACAATTCACAGGAATGACCGACCAACTGGAGGAGGCACTAGGAACTTAGACTGTCGGATAACGACGTACAAATGTTGATTGTATAATACTCTTTAAATTCTTTACGAATATATGTGTCTTGTTCTTGAATCTTTGGGCCAATTATAATTGAATCGGTAGTTTGAAGAAGCGAACAATCGCCAAAATAATTATGAAATTATATTAAATAACCTGTAATATATTTACCCATAAACCAACGGGATATGGTTACCACATTACCAAACGTAAATAATAATATTGTTAATCTTTAAAATTGATTCATGTAGACATTCTAGCTCTAAATTTCTTCAATTTCCCACAAATTGGATTTTTGGATTCTTCTTCAAACTACCTATTTAATTAAAAAATCATCAAGATCAGATGTAGACATTTGAATGAATTTCTAAACTGTCCTGGATCTTCAATTATTAATTCAATCAATAAATTATTGTAGCATCTCTTCTTAAAATCCCCTCATTAACCCAGCTTTTTTTTTCTTTTTTTTTGTATTAATATGATAATTAGTAAAAACTATCACCTGCAGCTCTTCTACTTTGCCTTGTAGGCGCTATGTTCCAAATAACAGCGTAGTGGATGCGAGTAGCGTTTGCTCATGTATGTAGTTAGGTGTAAACACGTCTGCAAGTAATCGCGAATGTTGAAAAATCAGTTAATCGCACGACAAAAAATTGCGACAATTATTTGTCATAATGTAAACGGACATGCGAGATTTGTGTCGCAAGTAACTTGCCAGTCTAAACGTAGCATTACAGGTTGCAGTTGTTTATTTTATTGTTAGGTTCTGTAACGTCGGCATTTAGTACTCACGCGTGCACAGTTTATAATATTTCTAACGTCATTGTGAACAATTTTATGACCATTTTATGTTTTATGTAGTCATTAGGCTTTACTACTATTGAATAGGGTATTATAGCGATATCGACACGTGTATCGTCACCATAGCATACCAAGCTGTAGCCTGAGCAAAATAGATTTAACTCATGCTAGTGTGACGTCAAAAAAAAGTTCTTAATGAACTTATTGACATTAGTATCTCTCAATGTCTGCAAATTTGTAGCTACATACAAACATTTTAGAATCTTATAGTATTTATTTATATTTAGATTTATTTATATAAGTGTAAGCGTAGCCCTCGAATAGTTCAAACCGAAATAAAATCTTCTGTTTTGTATTTAGCTGCGACCTTATATTGGAATTTGTATGTAGATACATTGGCAGGGCGAGTTTCGTGAATATATCGCGATATTTGACTCGTGCTTCGATTTATGAACTACAACTTATTACTCAAATTTGCTGACAAATCAGTCAACTGACTTGAGGTGATTGGTTTTGGATATACAAAGACATGTAAAAGTTAGTGAGCGAGATAACAGTATCAGTAAGATGTTCTATAAATATTCAATTTAAATGGGCCATGGTCGTATTTGTAGACAATGGGCTTGTACCTGTATATGAGTTTTATAAATGTTTAAGTTTTCATACACATATATGTTATATTATATTATTTTGCGGGAGGAGAACGGATGTGTATAGAAGAGACATGGTGAAATTGGAATGGTTGTACAGTTAAGAAATGATTCGTAAGATTTAACGAAATTAATCGACACATGGAATACAAAAATTTGAAGCTTTCCTCTTTAAACATATTATATATAATAATATCTGAGTAATAAGCAATGTGTAAAAATAGAATAAAATAAATAATAATAAAAATAATAATATATTCATATTTTAAATAAATTTAGAAACACGCTGAGGCGAATTTAATTGACTGAGATGACAAATGTCGTAACTACCAAAAACATTTTTTGAGATAAATGCATTTTAAAGATTGTGATAGTTCCAGTAGTTCTACCATTGAGTATAATGTTATCTATTTTTAAATAATTTTTTAGGATATTCTAAACGCAAAAAAGATTAAAGGAGCGTTAAAGTTACGACACTTCTCATTTCATCGCACTGTGAAATGACAAGTGTCGTATAGTAATTATTATTATAAGGTAATTTAAATTTCAAAAACAGGATTATTAAAAGTAGCTCATGACTAGGGTACGCAGGGTCGTCACTCCCGTCGATCCTGAGGGGACCGCCCTTGCGTCATAATAATATTACCTTGCTGCATTGTTTCTATTTCTAGATACTACAATTATAATTGAATATATAATTAGACGAAGAATAAAAAATAAATAAGAAAATTGATTCGCAAAATACACACAATTGTTAAAAATAACATACCATTTATTGTGCTATAACAGCATCCACATACATAATATATATATATAATATATAATATATATATATATATATATATATATATATATATATATATATATATAATTGTTAAATTATTATATGTATTTTTTAAATAATTTTACAATTTTATTTTAAATCATTTGTATATGATAAACAAGTACATATAAACAAAGTAATTGCATAGCGTGTTCGATATGGCAGTAAATAAAATGCTGGCATATACAATCTGCGGTACTTTCTCTTGACTCCGCGCGAACATATATTGAGCAGTTCAGATGCTTGAATCGGAATTTACACCACCGATCGCGTGGAACTGATGCCGCAATAGCTTTAATTGAACTATTGAGGAAAACGGCATCTACTTGATTGCATTCCTTTATTTCCTAGATCAATTCCACTATAAGACAAGCGCTAAATAAAGGCGCACACGACACCAAAGCGAACACAGGAGTGGAAATGGGAGCGAATTTACTGCTTGTCAGAAATCGTTTATAACCGGAAGAAATTTTAAATAATTAACAAGAACTGTAATTACAAAATGAAACATTTTTATCAAATTAATTAAGAAAACTAACACAGAAGAAAAACATATCATCTGCAATAGCATCCGGAATTAATGTTTAGATTTAATTGCTTCAAACATACACGTATTTGAAGAAATTAAATCAAAACTTTCAGTGGCCATTTCCGGATGCTATTGGAGATGATATGTTTATTTTCTGTGTTAGTTTTCTAAATTAATTTTATGATTATAGGTTTTATTAATTATTTAAAATTCAACATGAAAAACGAGTGACTAAACTGGAACTACAATTGCTGAATACGTACTTAGAAAATAGAAAACAACAAAACATCTGTTTGCACTCTTGGAATCAACGCATAATAACCAGTATTTTGATTAAATTTAACCGATTATATACCTGGATTAATATTTATAAATTTAACAATGGTGTGACATAACACGGGCTTTTAGTTCTATCACGTACGAAAATACACTTTACGGACTTTCCAGGAGTGCACAGTTTTATAAGAGGAAATCCCGTTATATGCGTTCTTTCCGTTCAAGCGTTTCCCGGCCCCTATCATGCGAAGCATTTTCAATAGTTGCATAATGTTCGAGGAATTTATGATAATGGGAAGTTTATTATTCGCACGTTGTTGGTGTGCTATAAATATAACAACATGTAAATTGCAACAATTCCGGATTTCCTCAACTAATTCAACTAGTAGTAGATATTTTACCAATATGAACCCTTAGTATATCCTAAATATAATCATATATTATTAATATTATGCAATTTAGTATATTTTCATATTACATTGATTTCTATTAGAAATTTTCCTTATGCCCAAAGAAGTTGAACAAGACTTGAAGAATAAATAAAACGATTTTTTACTTTGTTTTTTATCACACTTCAGTTACACTTTGCAACTAGTTTCGGCTAAGCTCTAGCCATTTTCGAGCTCCTCCGAAAATGGCTAGAGCTTAGCCGAAACTAGTTGCAAAGTGTAACTGAAGTGTGATAAAAAACAAAGTAAAAAATCGTTTTATTTATCCTTTAAAATGAATTATCACAAAGTAGATGCCTTAACAATCCAAGACTTGAAGAGTATAAAAAACATTTACTAAATGTAATTATATATACAATGTTCTTCTGTATATGAATGTTATATATTTGTCTGGTAGCATGTATCTAATTCCGCTGATGCCTGTCCAATAATGTTTTCAATTAATTAAAAACAAAAATTTGATCAAATTTATTCCAATCATATTTCAAACTCTTGTATTTTTTATATGCATATCATATTCAAAAATATGCGGCAAAGTTACCCATGTGTGTTTTACACATCAAATGAAATGAATGTAAAAAAAACTCATAATCAACTAAATCTAAATGTTTTCAATTAATTATAAAATAATATTAAATAAAATTCATTCTATTCCATTCCAATCATAATATTTTAAACTCTTGTTTATGTTATATGCATATCATATTCAAAAATATGCAGCAAAGTTATCCAAGTGTGTTTCACACATCAGTAGAAAAAAAAACTCGTAATCAACTAAACTTTTTCTCGCATAAATTATACGATAATTTATGAATCCAAAAGAAAAGCAGAAACCATGAAACACTCTGAATGATGTATTTCCCATGGAAACATTAACCCCGCAACCTTACGCTCGTTTAAAGTCAGTCATTGCATGTACAAGAAACCTGAAATTACCGCATAATGAATTGCATCGCATTTCCATCCATAAATAAATAACGCCGGCAATTACTCTCTTCCGCTCGCGGAGGCGGCGGACCATATGGTAAAATCGCGGCGATATCATTAACGCCCGCCCGTACGTACAAGAGCCACGCCATCCGCTCCCGTTAATTACAAAGACAAGCGATATCAAAAATAATTACCCACACGCGGACAATTACAAAATACGCCCCGGCGCACCCACATGAAAAATGTCCATTAAGAATCGTTAATTCGTTATAAAAATTGTCGGCGGGGCTGGTAAAAAAAAAGGCATCGGACAACATTCTGTTTGCGCCTCAGCTCTCTCTAGGCGCGCTGCGTCCTCGTCTGGCGGCGTTCGCTCAAGGTGAAGCGCGCCTGCTGCTGGTGCTGGGGGCCGCGGTATTCCACTACGCAGTTGAGTGCGGCCGGGTGACCCCACGTGAACCCAGTTCCACTCGAAAAATTCTGTTTGTTTTTCTTTCACTATAACTACGCATTAACTTTCCATGACAATCGCTGCATATGAGTGACTTCATGAAACAGTAAATAAGAGCGCATTTGTTTACAAACATTTTGGTATTGATTCAGAGGCCCATGCTTATTTCGTGAGTTCACGCCGCGTAGTAGAT
Organism: Lordithon lunulatus; assembly: GCA_963942505.1. NCBI lineage: Eukaryota > Metazoa > Arthropoda > Insecta > Coleoptera > Staphylinidae > Lordithon > Lordithon lunulatus. The sequence continues at coordinate 56,979,758 of OZ012667.1, read as the reverse complement.
AGAACCCATTCAAGTTTCGGTATCGAGCGAGTTAAATTTGCGGCGTGGCCCACTTCGCCGCATAATCTTGATGTGCTAGAATACGCAGTTGGGAAGAACCACGCCATAAATCGTCTAAATTACTAGTGTAACTATTTAAGTGTGATAATGCTAATTGAGATTCAAGGTTGCATTAATCAATGCATTCGTTATGGTTGTTATACATGTTTAAATGTGATTCTGCCTATAAATTGCCGCTTTAAATAAACTCAACATTATATTATTCACGATTGAAATCATAAAAAACAGAAGCTAATTATTGTCGCGAATCACCAAAGTAGATTTTATTGATGTTTCAGTCTTCTTATTGTTTGTGCCTTCTCGTTGGTGATCATGATTTGGTTTCACTTAGAGCGGCTCTAAAAAATTGAATGTTGTGTACTCGCTGTAGTTGCACAGGTTTTTAAATCATGACATTATCTTCTTTCGATGATTCTCTTGTCCATTATCTTCCCCATGATTATTAAAAAAAAAAGACCTTTATTGGCATTTCCCTCACTGCCCCTCCACATCACAAACCTCAACAAAAATATACAAAAATATAAATAAAAGTACTACTCCGCAAAAAATTACAAATTACCCTCATCTATCGCCGCTCCCTTTGCCCTTGCCAGTTTCCTCTCCCACGTCAGCCTCCTGCAGATTTTCACGCCTTCCCCATCCTCGCATAACCATTCATTCAGCTTTCTGCAGTCTCCCACCCACTCTGCTTTCACACCCTCACATTCTTCGCTAAGGTGCCACCACGTGTCGCTTCCCTTGCAACACAGCGCACACGCGGTGTACCCTAGACCCATCCACACTTTCCTCCCTCTCTCGTCTGACCCACACCTCGCTCTTGCCATGCATACCTTGTCCTCCCTGCTCCACTCACCCCTGGCTAAGTAACTCGGGAGTCTCCCACTCACTTGCCACTCTACGTAGCCAGGGTTGTAAGAGCTCTCATTCATTCTAGTCTGCCGTTCTTGCCACTCAATATCTCTCAATCTCTCTCTTACCTCAGTTCCTAGGCTTCCCATTTCTCTCAGCTTCTCCTCTACCCACACCTCAGACATACCCACTCTTTCATACATCCTTCCTCTATCCTTTCTCCAACCACTCTCTGTCCTACTCTTACACCTCATCCATACCTCCCGCACCAGTCTTTCCTCACACAATTCCTGCAATCTTTCTTCAAACTTCACAACCCTTACACACGACTCCCACCACATACCCATACGATTCGTCTCCTGCAACAGAACTGCTCTCGGTGTCGACCTTTCGAGACCCAGCAGACTCTTCAGGAGCACACCTTGCTCTCTCTCTATCACATCCCACTCACGCAATCCCCACACTTCCACTCCATACAACAGAATAGGTTTTACACGTGCATCCCAGATCTTGCACGCCATTACGAGGTTACCGCCCCACAACCTCTCCCATTTCCTTCTCGCTATTCCCCAAGCCATTCTCGCTTTCGCTTGCATACTTTCCACATGCACCCTAAATCCTCCTTCACTGTCAAACTAGAAACCCAAATATTTAAAGACATTCACTCTCTCAATCATCCTTCCCTTCCATTTCAGCTCTTCCACTCTATCCCTTCTACCCCTATTCTTAAACATCATCCATTTAGTCTTCTCCACATTCACTACTAGCCCTCTCCTATCCATGTACCTTCCCATTCTTTCCAACATCTCTTGCATCTCTTCCACTCTCTTGGCTACTAATACTATGTCATCCGCATATGCCAACATCCACACCTTGGTTCTCCCCACCACGACCCCTCCAGCCTGTCCTCTCCTCAGCACCGCCTCCAACTAGCTTGTGTATAGATTGAACAGGAGGGGGCTTAGCGGGCACCCTTGCCTTACACCCACATTCACTCTAAACTTCTCAGACACTTCTCCATTCACTCTCGATTTTGCCCACGTCTCTTTATATATACTTCTCACCCACTCCACACTTTCATCTTCCATCCCCAATCTATCCATACACTCCACGAGCTTTCCTCTAGGAACTAAATCATACGCCGCCTTCAAATCCACAAACACCACATACACTCTCCCTTTGCACTCCAACGCTTCCTCCACCATTCTCGCAAGCGTGAAATTCTGCTCCCTCGTCCCTCTTCCCTTTCTGAAACCCCCCTGGCATTCCGACAGCAGCCCTTTTCTATGATTATTAGTTGTAACAACTAAACCGTTTATCTCTCGAGATGTCGCCTAGGTATTCTAGCTTTCATGCCTTGACTGTTTCGGTGATTTCTCTTTCCTTATGCATTTTCTTAAAAGAACATGATTATCTCAAACGCACATATGTTTTGTGAGAATATTTACATTCATGGGCGCCCCATTGGTCATGTAAACAAATATCTACTGATCTGTAGAACACCGGGGGTTCGCTGCACCCACCTCAGGATTGAGGAAAACTCGTACAAGTTTAAAATTGTTTAATGTATAAAGATTAAGAACTATTTAAAGTGATAGCTAACTGCTGTAGCTCGGCGATGATAGCTGCTTCTGATGTCTTCGGAGAGTCGATGTAGAATGAATGTTGTAGCAAGAATGAATATGATTAAGTCCTGATCTGCGGGTACGGTGGGGTTGTTTCCGTAATGCCCGTCCGCTAATGGGGTTGTAAATATGCGCTGGCTTCTTCGTGGGTGCATCATTAGCTTAAGTCGGTTTGTTGTTACTTAACGACGCCAACCGATTATAGGGATAATCCAAATAAGTCAAATAAGTATGTACACAACACTACTTAGGAACAAATGTCAACAACCACAAGGACTCGAGAAATAAGAATAAGGGTTAAAAAAAGCCCGTGTTGTATTCGTAAACATGAAGCGCATTTTCTGTAGCCATGACATAAATATAGACCAATTAGATGCTATCTTTTCTCCATCTGTTCTATATTGTGGAATCTGGATAGTTGGCTGGAGGGTAGCATAGCTACAGACACTTGGGCCTCAAAATGGGCCCATTGTGAAAACTCGTTCCACCAGTGAATTTTGCGTGCGAGCAGTAAAACTCTGGCGGGTGAGGAGTAGCCAATGCTGGCCTTACTAGGCCAGCACTCCACTAGTATTAGATGCCTATTGTTTACTAGAGCTGGGCAGAGGCATATTACATGCTCTGCTGTTTCTAGTTCTTAATTGCACCCTCTATATAACGGACTGTCTACCAGATCTATCGTATGTAGGTATAGTGTGGAGACATGAATATTAAATAAGCAGCACTGGTAGATTAGAAGCCTACGATATGTGGGTGTACAGGAGAATACTTGGAGTATCATGGGTTGACAGAGTTACCAATGTTGCGACCCTCAAAAGAATGGATAAACAAAAAGAGAAATCTTGATAACTACCAAAGACGAAAACTTAAATACATGGGCCTTGTTATGAGAGGACAGAAATACCAACTATTGCAGCTGATCATGTAGGGAAGAATTCAAGAAAGGGGAGGTACTGGCTGCTGACATACATCTTCAATACGAAATTAGAGAGAATGGTTCCAGTTTACATCTACCCAATTATTTAGAACAGCTGTTTCTAGAATAAGAATAGCAATGATGATTGTCAAACTTCCCAGCGGATATGGCACTTAAAGAAGAAGAATCCTTCCAAAATATTCTCAGGATTCTGCGGTACAACCACATTTCTAAAATTTCTCTGTTTAAGTATTTTCTAAATGTGGATGTTTCTATTCCATAGAGTATGATTGAAGAACATAACACCGCAGGATTCGCATTTTGATGTTGTTATTAAGGTCTGGAATTGTTTCGCATTGATGAAAGTTCTCCATCCTACTGTCAGAGTACAAACATATAAATATCTGGGCGCATGGCTTAATGAATCGGACAACACGATGATATCTATCGTGTTGTCCGATTCATTAACTCATGCGCCTAGGTATTTATATGTTTGTTCTCTTTCAATGATGGTGTTATCTACTATTAGTAGTGGTACATCGTATTGAGTTTTTGTTATTAGCATAAAGTTGGTTTTCTTTAAATTTAGTTCTAGCACGTTTTGTTTGTTGTTGTTTTGGAGGCCTATAGACTTTCTACCAAGAGTACAGTATCGTACGTGTAACTTGATGGGGTTTCTATTGACGGCCTTCTCGCAACAAATGACTTCCTTGATGATTGCGTGTGAATAACTATTAAATAATAGTGGTGACAAAATGCATCGCAGCTGCCTCTCCTAATCACTTCGAAACTTTTCCTTTCAATTCTATGGTGGTGAAGTGTTTTATTTTATTCGTCTATCGCGATCATCTATGCTTTTGTTCTGCAGTATTTCCATTAATTTGTCTGGCCCCAGACAACATCCGAGGTATTTGTGGGTGCATTCAAACACGTGCAATGGTGATGTGTAGAAGAGCTTTTGTTCTGCAGTATTCTCATTAATTTGTCTGGCCCTATGGCCCGTCCTGTTTTTAGTTACTTGCGTCGTCTCTAATCTAGGGGTGGCGAACATTATGAAAATTTAATTTTTGACACAACAATCCCGAAGATTCTTTCTTTGCCTTCTTGAAGGATACCTTCTGACCTCTATTTTTCCCTGTATGACTAACTGCAAGATTCGGTATTTGTTACTCTACTGTACTCCAATCTATATTTCTTGATGTTGAGGACAACAGATTGATAATTGAAATAACAAACAGGTTGTTGGGGGCTCATTTGTAGACTGCATTTAGTCATACCATTTCCATCCCATAGTTGGGAAAACTGTAGAATGACGCTCGGCATGCGTGGTCTAGGCTGGGGGTGCCAACCGTAGCTAGCCTAATCAGAGGTGACTGCGGGCATTCACAGAGAACATGAATCGGCTCCTCGTATCGGTTGCACCCTCTACATAGTTAGCGTATCCCATTTAGTTAAGGTGCATTTTAGCGTACAATGACACGTCACAATTCCTGTAACATTCCTTAAATAATCTCGAAACACATGTACAAAAACATACCAGTGCAGTATTCGGGCCTAGTATGAATTTTCTTGCATGTCGGCATGTCGTAAGGTTTTCACATTTGTTTTGGTATTTTGTCGATCCGCTATGGTTAATCAACAGTTTCTGCATTTTTACAACTGTATTTCTAGCATAATACGAATCTTGATATCCTAGATTTACTCCCACTGTTCATTCGGACAACATCCAAGGTATTTGTGGGCGCTATCAAACACGTTTGAACGGTGGTGTGTAGGAGAGGGCCTCACAGTTAACCTCGAAAACCCCTCTCTAGTACCATTTACATGTAGAAGGTTCAAGCCACATATGCTAAAGATTACGAACAAAGCTGTGAAAGTGTTCTGGGCATTTCGGCGAATGTTTGAAAAAGCTGGAGGCTAACACCAAAAATGGTATATTGACTCTACACTTGAGTTATTGGCCCAATATGACATCTTCTTCTGCTTCGTTTTCTCTTTTTTCAGCGAGGTCGTGATTATAGTTTACTTTTTTGCTGTCGCTATTCGTACAATATCCCGCCATCATTCCCTGTTCCCGGATTCCTTTGTTGCTTTTGTTATCGTGCTGTTGGTTGTTGCCTTGATAGTGTCGGTCCACCTCATCGGCGATCTTCCTCTTGGTCTTTTTCCTTCCATTTTCCCTGTATCACTAGTTTTTCTAGGTTGTTATCATCTCTTCTATTGAGGTGGGGAAGAAGGATTCTAGTAAAGACAATCTGTGACAGTCGCTGGGATTCATTTATTTCTTTATTAATAGATACGTTAGTTCTGTGAGCTGTCCATGGGACACGTAGTATCCGCCTCCAGCACCACATCTCACATGCATTAATTTTTCGTCTATCCTGTTTTTAATTGTCCAAGATTCGGACCATATAGTAGTACTGGGAATGCCAGTGTTTTTATTATTTGTTTTTTAGTGTTTAGAGTTATTTCACTATCCATCCATGTTTTTTGTAGTTGAATTAACGGTAGATTTGTCGGCCAACACGTTTGTGTTTGAAATATTGGATTGTCTACTTTGTGATAATTCATTTTAAATAATAAATACTTTTACTGTTCTTTAAAAAAAAACACCCAAGGTAAAATCGTTTTATTTACACTTTTGTGTTTGTTAGATTAGTAAAATCGTTGATTGAAGTATTTAAATACTTCAATCAACGATAAAATGAAATGAATAAATTTTGTATGAATACATGAATTGGATAAATATAAATTGTCATTAACATTTACTTTTCGATTTACTTTCCTCCTCCCTCATATAATATAACCGAAATTTATTAATCAACTCCCACAAAAAAAGCCCACAACAGCGCGCCAGCAATCATAATTAAGTGGCCGTAAACACTTAACTCTCCGCAACACCCATTAAAACAACAAAAGTGGCGCCTTTACAAACTCTTCCATTCACGTCACACTATTTACGGGATTTGAATAATAAATCATCGGAGCCAATTTGATCGCGGCGCCCTTCTCCGCGGCCAAATGATTTATGAAGGCGGGGGGGCTGAGGCGGCGGTTAAAACTTTCAGAGCTGAAAAATCGCCCCATCCGCCGCCCGAAAGAAGTGCTGCTTTTTATCTACGAGCAAAGTGATCTAATTAATAAGTTAATTACATCGCTTTCTGAAAGTCATCGTGGGGCACACTAAATTCTATTATAATTTCTGGAAATATCATCGCGCGCTCATCACTCAGCGGCGAGTAATTAATGTGATGGCGTTTTTTAATTTTCCAGAACAGCTCATGATGTCGCAACTTGACACTTAAGCGCCGCTTCATTTGGAACTTTTTTATTAGTAGACAGTAACCGATAAAATGTTGCCATATATTAATATACCAGTGGTTGTATGAAATTGTGTATTTGACTAGAAAATATATGTTAAAGTTCTTCACTTGGTAACCAGCAGTGCGTATGGTCGTTTTAGATTAGACCAAGGGTTCTCAAACTGTATAAACGCTGTACTACTTAAATAAACTGCTAAAAATTCTGTACCCCCATGATGATAATTTAATTTAGACTTAATTTAAGTCAAAGACTAATTTTAATGTTGTAATCATGCTTTAGAGCCGTAATAACAACACTCTCTATTTCAATACCACATAATTACCAGAGCCAGAGTTTTGCGGCTTGCACGCAAAATTGACTGGTGGGACGAGTGAGCAGCCTTAAAGGGAGGTTTCACAATGGGCCCATTTTGAGGCCTAAGTGTCTGTAGTTTTGCTACCCTCCAGCCAACTATCCAGAACTATCCAACCACATAATTACAACCATATCTAACTGAATCGACTGTTTTAAAGGTAGTAAACTTTACTAGTGATTATATTGAAGGAATTTAATGCAATTTACCTAGCAAGTTCAACATACATAATTTTCTATATATGTAGCCACTACTTTATTTACATCCCTCGTATATTGCATAATTTAATTTAGATTTATTACCTAAAATTGAAATATATTAACGAAAGAGACGTCGTCCGTCTAGTACTGTGCATTGGGGAGCCTGATTTCGATCCCTAGCGGGGAGCGAATTTTCGCGAATCACCTTTCACAGTCTTTCAGAAGTTTTCTGTGAAATTTAGGTAAATGCCGGGTGATTAAACTCCTCTGAGCTTCTCACTTGACCGGCGGTTAAGCCTCACGGCTGATAGAAGTTTTTTTATTAATGAATACAATGAAATAAAGCGAATAGGTCGAATTTTCTGTCATTTACTTCTCAGCTTAGTATTATGTATATTATCATACTGTATTATCACCTGTAACGACTGTAACTTCTTAAAGTGATAACACGAATACATTATTATTATCATTATTATATTGGCAATGGTAATTCGTCACAAGTGTAATTTGTTTACACTAGGATGCCAAAACCAAATTCTATCGCGAACAAAAACTAAGCTACACGCTTTAAAATTGTCACTGTCAAATAAAATAATAACCGTTATAATGAGTGGTTTGTTACAAATATGGGGTAGAAATTATGCAATTACACGAAGCTGTACAAGCTGTTCATCGATTTCAATCTCAGATGAATCGCATCGTGTTATAAGGCACTCTAAATCCTTGAAACTGAAATCACGCAGAGGTGCCCCATTGCGCCCTATGTATGGCGGGCGACATATGGTAACGATGCTACCCGGCGGTGGTCTAGGGCCGGAAATGATGGCGCGAGTTAGGGAAATTTTTCGATATATACGAGCACCTATAGATTTTGAGATAATGAAAACTGATACGCAAGAGAATGTTTTACAAGCAATTACATCTGTACGACGAAATGGTTGTTGCATTATAGGTAAATAAATATTGTAATACGTCCTTTTTTTTAGATTTTAGTGACTGTTTATTATAGGTAATCTTCAAGCTATTGCTGATCCTGAGGATAACATTTTTCACTGCCCAAATATTGCTCTTAGGAAAAAATTGGATTTGTACAGTTGTTTGAATGTCTGCAAATCCTATACAAATGTGCAAGCTAAATATGATGATATTAATATAATTGTAATTAGGGAGAATACCGAGGGCGAGTACTCGATGTTAGAGCACTCGCCCCGAAGGGATATTGTTGAATGTATGAAAATTGGTACTAGAGTTAATTGTGAGCGGATTGCAAGGTGGACGTATTTATATGCTATGAAAAATGATAGGAAGAAGGTTACGATCGTTCACAAGGCGAATATAATGTTCGTTAAGGTTTTAATTATACATATTTTATTATTTAATTATTTGTATACAGTGGATTCCGTTTCACAGCTCGGGACAGGAGCATTTTGTCTATATCCGTTATTTGGAGTTAAATAGTGATATAACAGAATTAATTATGTAAAACCCTGAAACAATTTACATATATCGTAATAATAATAATAATACATTTTTCTAAAAAAAAAAAATAAATAAAATAAAATATTCTTGGCCTCAAAAATACAAACCGTGCATAATATATATTCGTAAAAAAATATCAACTAACGTTACTTCTAAATTAGGGACACTTTTTTCAATTTTGTTTAATATAAAAATAGTTCACACTACTGCGTCTATTTTCTCAATTATCATGAAACAATTTATTAATTAAATGTCTTAAGCGGTTTATTGTCCTGATTACAGGGCCGGTCCTAGCGGCCGTGCAAGGTGTGCGCCGCACGCGGGCGGCCAAATTCATATCGAAGGAGTTCTAAACATAAAATTTGAAGTCCAATGAGATATCTTCATTATCTTGAAAGATATGGCTTGTAAAAGTTGAAATCTGTATTATCACACATTCCTGCAAAAATACCTATTCATCATAAAGCAATTTTAAGATTATTATTATTGTTATTCTTGTTTAAATATGTATGAAAATCTCAATTATAAAGACCGCAATGAGATATCTTCATTATCTTCAAAGATATGACTTGTGAAAGTATAAATTTGTTTTATCACACATTCCTGTGAAAGTATCTATTCATCATAATGCAATTTTAAGATTTTTGTGTGTTATTCTTATTTAGAAATGTATGAAAAACTCAATTATAAAGACTCCAATGAGGTATCTTCATTATCTTCAAAGATATAGCTTGTAAAAGTTGAAATTTGTATGAACACACAATCCTGCAAAAACACCTATTCATCATGATGCAATTTTAAGATTTTTTGTGTTATTCTTATCTAGAAATGTATGAAAAACTCAATTATAAAGATTCTAATGAGTTATCTTCATTATCTTCAAAGATATAGCTTGTAAAAGTTGAAATTTGTATGATCACACAATCCTGCAAAAAACATCGAGTCATCATGATGCAATTTTAAGATTTTTTGTATTATTCTCATCTAAAAATGTATGAAAAACTCAATTATAAAGACTCCAATGAGTTATCTTTATTATCTTCAAAGATATGGCTTGTAAAAGTTGAAATTTGTATTATCATACATTCCTGCAAAAATAGCTGTTCATCATGATGCAATTTTAAGATTTTTTGTGTTATTCTTATCTAAAAATGTATGAAAAACTCAAATATAAAGACCCCAATGGGATATATTTATTATCTTCAAAGATATTGCTTGTTTAATTTGAAATTTGTATTATCACTGTTTTCTGCTAATGAAAACTATTCCTCATTATGTAATTCGCGGTTTTTATTTATTATAGTAGTCAAGATATGTATTAAGAACTCAATTTTAAAAACTCTAAAGACCTTAGTGTTATATCTTCATTTTCTTCAAATATATGGCTTATTAAATTTTAAATTTATATTATCAGTCTTTTCTGCTAAGGAAAACGATTTCTCATTATGCATTATGTACATTTACTTGTTTTTTTTTGGTACATTGGTGCAAAGATATATTAGGCCCAATTCACACATAAGCGACGTCGGGCAGAGGCGCGGTGTAGGCGACGCCGCACAAGCAATTGTGATGTCTATATGCAGTGAAGCGGTGGACATTGCACCATATGTTTACATAGAGGCGGCGTGGAAGAGTTGTGCCTCTCGCCTCGCAGCCACCGTGTTTCAGGCGAAGAGGCTAAGACGTAGTGCCGGCAGTGCCGTCAGTGCCGGCACGGCGAGAGGCACGAGGCAAATGCCCGCCGTCACCTAAGTAGGCATTGCACCATGTTTATATAGAGGGGGCGTGAAAGTGTCGTGCCTCTCGCCGCGCCGGCACCGCGCCTTCGCCTCCTATGTGTGAATTGGGCCTTAGGAACTCAATTTTAAAAACTCAAATGAGTTATCTTCATTATCTTCTATGATATGGCTTATAAAAGTTGAAGTTTGTATTATCACACATTTCTGCTAAAAATAGTATTTATCATGATGCAATTTTAGAATTTCTTGTGTTATACTTGTCCAGAAATGTATGAAGATCTAAATTATAAAGACCATAATGATATATCTTCATTATCTTCAAAGAAATGGCTTATTTAATTTTAAATTTGTATTATCAGTCTTTCTTTTCTGACAAGGAAAACGGTTCCTCATTATCTAATTTTAGAATTTTTTACTCTACTAAACTAAACAGTCTATTAAACACTAAACTAGAGTGTCTAGATATGCAAATTTGATAACAAGTTCATGAAACTGATAATAAAAAATAAAGTAAAAAATCGTTTTATTTATCCTAGTTATTTATTCATTTAATACGGCGGCGAAAAGTAGGTTCGCACGTGGGCGACCGCATACCCAGGACCGACTCTGGGTTGATATTAGGTAGAGGTAATTACCTATGTTCTGTCCCAGTTTCACCGTGCTGTTGTAAACGCCTGCATTTTTATACATGTGTAAAATTTCCCGTTACCGCTACCGCGTTTATTGTGAATGGCCCTTGAGGTTTGTCTAACTTATGCGGCTGTTCCAGTTACTCGGAATTCACTGTATACAACGTGTACACCAAAGTATGCAACACATATTTATTTTTATCATGATTTTAGGAAATTGTTATGCTTTAGGTGTGTGCTTCATCCAAAGCCAAGCTTTAGCATTAAGTTTAAACCAGTTAAAAGTCAAAAGTTTAATTCATCTGTAAGGAAAACAAAACTAAATTGACTTAGAAAAGTGTAGAAAATATCTATTTATTCCATTTGTGTAAACTAAAGTCGTATGTCATATGTTTTGTGCCTTTAATTAGTTTCGGAAACACTCATTTTTATGAATAAGATTTTCTGAATAATAAAAACACAATTAAAAAATTTCCCATGTTACATATTTATGAAGGCACGTAATATTCCATTATGAATTGTTTTTTATTTATAGGAAACAAACTGATGGCCTATTTTTACATACGTGTCGAAAGGTTGGTTTGCAGTTTCCGGAAATTATAACAAATGATATGATAGTGGATAATTGTTCAATGCAAATGGTTAGTAATCCGGAACAGTTCGATGTTTTATTATGTGCGAATTTATATGGTTTGATTATGTGTAGTATTGTGTGTGGTTTGATGGGAGGAGATGGACTGATATCGGGGTGTAATTATGGGGACTATTATGCAGCTTTTGAAATAGCTACTAGAACGGTGGGAACAGAGGGTAAGTAATTAGAGGGGAAATATAACAGTAGTAAGACAACAAAAATGCCTAACAAAATAGACTTATTTTTATAAAATTCTGTTCAAATAGATACCCTAATTTCAATCCTAGATGTGGTTTGGATCAACTATTCTCACTTTCCGTCGAGTGATAAAATGATTTTACATTTTATACATTATACATTTTATATTAATACAATGAATATAAAAGAGAGAGAAAAAGCACCAAAATATCAAACTGTTAGTGATATTGAATTCAATATTCGGATTTTTCGAAAAGGCACCTTACACGATCAATAATACTGTAAATATTTTAGAATATGACTTAATAAATATAAAAGGATTATTGAAATAAATACTGAGAGTACTAGGACCGACAGTATTATTGACCGTATAAGCCCAATTCACACATAAGCGGCGTCGGGCGGAGGCGCGGTGTAGGCGAGGTGCACGCGCGACGTCGCACAGACGATTGTGATCTCCATATGCAGTGAAGAGGTGGACTTTGCACCATATGTTTACATAGAGACGGCGTGGAAGAGTTGTGCCTCTCGCCTCGCAGCCATCGTGTCTCAGGTAAAGAGGCTAATGCCCAAATATATGTTTATGTAGAGGGCGCGTGAAAGCGTCGTGCCTCTCACCGCGCCTTCGCCTCTTCGCCTCCTATGTGTGAATTGGGCCTAAGGTGCCTTTAAGAGTTTTCGGATTCGGCCCAGCAGCTAAAGGAATTTTGTTCTAAAAGTCGTAGTTTAATGAATGTTAATCCTAAAAATCTTAAAACACTTTAAAATCCGTTTAAAAACCTTGAAACACCTTAAAAATCCTGAAGGTTTTTTAAGAGTTTTTTTTGCAAGGTGTTTTAAGGCATTTTAAGATTTTTTAAAGGTGTTTTAAACGGTGTTTCAAAAGTTAACGATTTTCTTCGAGGTACTAGGTAAACAGCTGATCTTTGTTATTGTTTTTTTTTTCATCTTATACATGATTATAGACCCAGGGTTATACTATTTATACCTTAAAAGTACATTAACAATCGCACATTATTGTAGAAGTGACTGAAATCATATGATTTTAAAGCAATCAGCTGTTGCTTTAAAATCATATGATTTCAGTCACTTCTACAATAATGTGCGATTGTTAATGTACTTTTAAGGTATAAATAATATAACCCTGGGACTATACTCATGTATAAAATGAAAAAACCATTGTTATGCAAACAAATTCCCTACTAAATGTAGTTCATTTCCTGCCATCAGATGGAGTATCAGCCGGCTTGAATCGGCAATAACTATGAAAAATATTATTACAAATGCATGTCTTTTGTCTATTTTTAATGTGTGTTGGACAGATATTTTGTCGGACTTTCCTTGCTTACTACCTCAATACCTTCTTTCCAACTTATCTCTCTTCATGCGCCCAGTGTTTACCCTAAAATATCTACCACTAAACTTAAAAGTACATCCCATTTTGGTTGTTTTTGATGGTTATTTATTATTATTATAGATAATAGGGAGAATAACAATCCAGTTGCGATGTTGAATGCATCAGTTGATTTACTGTACTACCTGCGCTACCCGATGCACGCGGATGTAATCGATAAAGCCATCAAGAAAACGATAGAGGTGGATGAAGTGTTAACGCCAGATATGGGTGGCTCTGCTACGGTCGATGAATTAATTTCAAAAATTAAAGATAATACGTTGTTATTTATGGATGGCTACAATAAAAAGTCTGCGCATGATACGCCTGAGACCCCACCTGCATGCTGCATCGAGTAGGTGTACAGTGAAACCAGTAGTCACTAGAATATGTTGATTTAAATAATTGTTACTTTTTTGTATTGATTTTACACAAATAAAAAAATATTTTTTGATTTGAATATTTTAATTTTTGCACAAATAAAAAATATTTTTCGATTTGAATATTTTTTATTTTTGCACAAATAAAAAAATGTTTTTTGATTTTTACACACCAAATATTTTTTGATATGAATATTTTTGTGTTTTTAGATTTTATTTAATTTATTTTATTATAATTTGTATAGCCAAATATAATATTAAAAAAATATATTAAAATAAAATATTAAACAATATTTTACCAATAGACGATACGCTCATCGTCTTCTGAATCCGAAAATCAGGAGACGATGAGCGATAGTCATTACCTCTCATATTTGTTGTTCCTTTGTATATATTGTATGAATGTACTGGAGGTAATAAATAAATAAAAATATATTTTCGATAAGGCAAATAAGCGAAAAAATCATAGATAAAAACAGGGATATCTATATACCAGAAACGGAAGATTGTAGAAGAATGCCGCTCAGAAAATACATATAATTTTCCGACCTAGCTGCCCACACACATTTCGATAATAATGGCATAGCGCGGAAGTATCTTCATTAAATACAAAATTTACATGCAGATTTGAGGATTTCCGTTCACGTGAACATCAATTTCAAATATTCATGACTCTTTTTGATGTGAACGTGGAGCAAGTGGAAATGTCGCTTCAAACATAGTTAGTTGAACTTCAAGCAGATGAAAAGTCAGTTCCATGATGTGCCGTTGCAAGACTTTTACATAAGATATGTTACCAAAGATAAATATCCTAATATTATATGCAAAATAATGTCTCCCTTGGAAATTACTTATTGCTGTAAACATTTTTTATTGTTTTGAAAAATTCCAAATCAAAAAATAGATCAAGGATTGTCAATACTAAATCACTTTCACCAAATATTGAATTTCTTGCAAAAGAAAAGCAATCCCAAGTTTCTCATTATTTAGAGAGTAGCATAATATGATTATAAAAAGTTATTATTGATTGAAGTATATGAATTTTAGTTAATTTCTTTTTTTATTAATAGTTATTAATTTTATTGTTATTATTATTATTATTATTATAACACTGGGTGTATACATATCTCTATCATTTATTTTTATTAAATAAAAACTATTATTATATAGCATAATATGATTACAAAAAGTTTATTAATTTGAGTTTTTTTTTATTAATGTTTATTACTATTATCCTGTTATTATTATTATAACACTGGGTATACATATCTGTACCATTTCTTTTTAATAAATAAACACTATTATTATATAGCACAATATGATTGTAAAAAGTTATTATTGATTGAAGTTTATTAATTTTAGTTAATTTTTTTATTAATGTTTATTAATTTTATGCTGTTATTATTATTATTATAACACTGGGTATACATATATGCACCATCTCTTTTTATTAAATAAATTCTATTATTATATAGCATAATGTATGATTATAAAAAGTTATTATTGATTGAAGTTTATTAATTTTATCCTGTTATTATTATTATTATTATAACACTGGGTATACATATCTGTATCATTTCTTTTTATCAAATAAACTCTATTATTATTTAGCATAATATGATTATAAAAAGTTATTATTAATTGAAATTTATTAATTTTAGTTAATTTTTTTTTTTATTAATGTTTATTCATTTTATCCTGTTATTATTATTATTATTATAACACTGGGTATACATATATGTACCATTTTTTTTTTTATTAAATAAACACTATTATTATATAGCATAATATGATTATAAAAAGTGATTATTGATTGAAGTTTATCAATTTTATTTAATTTTTGTTATTAATGTTTATTTTTTTATCCGATATTATTATTATTATTATAACACTGGGTATACATGTCTGTACCATTTCTTGTTATTAAATAAACACTATTATTATATAGCACAATATGATTATAAAATGTTATTATTGATTGAAGTTTATTAATTTTAGTTAATTTTTCTTTTATTAATGTTTATTAATTTTATCATGTTATTATTATTATTATTATTATAACACTGGGTATAGATATCTATACCATTTTTTTTTATTAAATAAACTCTATTATTATATAGCATAATATGATTATAAAAAGTTATTATTGATTGAAGTTTATTAATTTTAGTTAATTTTTTTTTTAATAATGTTTATTATTTTTATCCTGTTATTATTATTATTGTTATTATAACACTGGGTATACATATCTGTACCATTTCTTTGTATTAAATAAACTCGATTATTATATAGTATAATATGATTATAAAAAGTTATTATTGATTGAACTTTATTAATTTTTATGTTTATTAATTTTATCCTGTTATTATTATTATTATAACACTGGGTATACATATCTGTACCATTTCTTTTTATTAAATAAACTCTATTATTATTTAGCATAATATGATTATAAAAAGTTATTATTGATTGAAATTTATTAATTTTAGTCAATTTTTTTATTAATGTTTATTAATTTTATCCTTTTATTATTATTATTATTATTATAATTCTGGGTATACATATCTGTACCATTTCTTTTTATTAAATAAACACTATTATTATATAGCACAATTTGATTATAAAAAGTTATGATTGATTGAAGTTTATTAATTTTAGTTAATTTTTGTTTTATTAATGTTTATTAATTTTATCCTGTTATTATTATTATTATTATTATAACACTTGGTATACATATCTGTACCATTTGTTTATTAAATAAACTATTATTATATAGCATAATATGATTATAAAAAGTTATTATTGATTGAAATTTATTAATTTTAGTCAATTTTTTTTATTAATGTTTATTAATTTTATCCTGTTATTATTATTATTATTATTATAACACTGGGTATACATATCTGTACCATTTCTTTTTATTAAATAAACACTATTATTATATAGCACAATATAAAAAGTTATTATTGATTGAAGTTTATTAATTTTAGTTAACTTTTTTATTATTAATGTTTATTAATTTTATCCTCTTATTATTATTATTATTATTATTATAACACTGGGTATACATGTCTGTACCATTTCTTGTTATTAAATAAACACTAATATTATATAGCACAATATGATTATAAAATGTTATTATTGATTGAAGTTTATTAATTTTAGTTAATTTTTGTTTTATTAATGTTCATTAATTTTATCCTGTTATTATTATTATTATTATAACACTGGGTATACATATCTGTACCATTTTTTATTAAATAAACACTATTATTATATAGCATAATATGATTATAAAAAGTGATTATTGATTGAAGTTTATTAATTTTAGTTAACTTTTGTTTTATTAATTTTATCCAGTTATTATTATTATTATAATACTGGGTATACATATCTGTACCATTTCTTTTTATTAAATAAACACTATTATTACCATTTTGTATTTGTTTTGGTCCGTGGCCATACTAAATTGTTCTATTATACAAAAAGGTTGTCCATGCCTGATTTAGAACATCATATCGACACCTACTGACCAATTGCCGAAACTATTATAAATAAATATATGGAACGACTGTATATCACAGAACATAAATTGCATAAACATATTGTAGACCCATACCGCGCATTTTTTCCTTTGGATGTTGAATTTTCTTCACATCTACCAGTGGCTCACTTATGAACATGTTGCTGCATGTGTTGATTCTACTACCAACACTACAGCAGATTCGAATTTGCCGCTAATTACCCAACCGATTGTGTCAAACAAGTCTGATCGCAATGATATTTAAATTTACCGCCAAATATCCTTGTCAGATCACAATTCGATGACGCCAAGTGTTTTCTTTCACCGGATTGGTCATTCCGGCGACGAATCCGGTGAAGGAAAACATTTGACGTCATCTGGCAAGTATATTTGGCGGTAAATAAACATTTGTGATGCGACCTCTTCTTGTATACAATCCTTGGGGTAATTCCACAATTTTTACCGTGAGAGAAATTTCTTACCATGGTGTTTCAACTATCGATAGTTTCCCGACTAGAAATAGAATCTGATAACATTGAAAACTATCAATATACATATTACCACTTGTATTAAAAACTTATATTAAATTGTACTAGATTCGTCAAGAAACTTTAAAAAGTGTCTCGTACTGCGCATATATTTTATTGAAGGCGTGCTTGGTCATTCTTCAAGTTCCTTAACAAATCTAGTTCAATGAAATTCACGCTTAATCAGCTTTATACATAATAATAATTCCTATAATATAAAAACGAAGACAATGTTTTGAAGCCGACCTGTCATTTATGACATTTAACAGGTTAAGCGCCAAACTTTCCATTTTACCCAAGACTTTTTTTTTGCCAAATTGTGATATTTCGATTTGTCTTAAACTTATTTTATATAATTTTGGCAAATTTGCCTTATCATAAAAAGAAAAAAGGGCGGCGGCGGACACCAGTGTCCGCTGTGGCCCTAGAGATCCTTCAGCGATATCACGTATATTTCTTTTAAAATCTAAAACCCTGGCGGACACCGGTGTCCGACATGGCCGAATTAGCTGGAGACATAGCGGACACCGGTGACCGCCATAGCGCTTAACCTGTCAATGAATAGTGAAACTCAAGCAAATGATGTTATGTTCTTCAACTTTAAGTCCGCTTATCGGACGTTGGCGATCATGTTGGCTATCATAATTTTGTTGACCGCAGTTCTAAACAGGGTTTCCGTGGTTTGACCGAACCATTGACGAAGGTTTTAGAGCCATGATATTCTTCGTCTTCAGACACTACGCGCTTTCCCGCAATCTTTCCTTGAATGAAGAGATGCAACATATTGTATTTTTCTGAATGTCTGATTACGTGTCCGAATTATGATCTAATATTTATTGTTTCTGTCTCCTTTTTAACGCGCTCCAGTACCGACATAGCAAATCTTATCGTTCTAGTTCCCATATGAAGTCACTGTTGCTGTCACTTAGCTTGTTAGCACCTCTCTTCCGAGACCGGTAGATCTTTAATTTTCTTGTGTAAGTGGAACGTATCGTCTTTGTTTTAGCTTAGTTATTTTGTTCATAAATATTTTAAATTGAATCCAAGTGTCTTCGATCTAAACTTCCTTAACTGTTTTTATTCTTCCAAGTTCTTTCTTGAACATATCGCCCGATTATTTCCTTATTTGTGGGTTTTGCATTTTATACATATCTACTCTTGGTGGATGTTGTATGTTTTGGTACATTTTTTAGTCTAATTCTGACTTGCGCAAGCAATAGAATATGGTCAGAGAAAACATCGGCATCGGGGAATGTTTTTACTGTCTTCACGATGTTCTTATATCTTTATTTTACTGTGATATAGTCGATTTGATTACGAACAATTTTAGTGGGTAAATGAACTGTGGCCGTCCATTTATATAAGCGATGCTCAGATAGCGTGAAGAAGATATTCATTATGACCAGTTGGTTTTCTAACCAACACTCGGCAAACCTCGTTCGTTTCTAAGTTTCTACCTAGTCCATAGTTGCTAACAACACTTCCTTCACATCCTGATTCCACTTTCACAGCAGGACAGTTACTTGATTGGGATAAAATATATAATATGTATATATAATTGGGATAAAATGTATAAAGTGTCCCATTCACTTGGAATCTACTATAACCCATTAGTATTAAAACAGCACTTATTATTTCAACAAGACAATGAAAAGGAATTAAATGTTAATTTATTGAAATGTACATCAAATATATCAAAGCATAACTAAAAAATTCTGTAATTATAATATTTATATAACCATCTCTCTATATCTCCCTCTTTTAAATAAATAAAACATATAAACCCCTCAATCATCTCCCTTCCTATACAATTTACAACATTCTAAAAATATAGTCCGTGACTTTTCGCTCGCAAATATCGCTATAATATTTTGACATATCTAAATCATACTCAACAAAGAAGATTAATAGGGACCATAGTCAGCCAGATTTACAATTTATATCCTCTCATATATCATATATATTTGTTTTACCTATAAAGCTTATATAACACAGCATAACCAATTCGATTGTTACACCAAATAAGGACTAATTAAAAGTGGAGCAACCAAACAAAATAGACCCGTATACAGGCAATAATTTGATTTGGTTTCCCTACATAATATGAGTATTAGATGCGGGCGGCATAGAGAAGGAGACATTTTGCGGGCCGGGAGGCCTGTTTTGGATAAGTGACGACTGTAAATGATGACCGGGGAATCCCCCTAAGTTAAATCTGTAACATTTGATTTACATATATATTAAATAACTGACATAATTTTATTTGCACGCATTTGTATTCAGGTTAATGCAGTAAACATATTTGTAAGTATTTATGTTATTCATGTTTGTGAAAAAATCCATACTGCTCAGTTTACGATAAATATCGTACATATACGATATGTTTTAATATAAATCACCGATGTACGATAAACGATAATAGATTATTATCGTATGCAAATATATGATAGTTTTTTAAGACTTGTAGGATATTTATACCATTTTTTCATTTAATAAAAATAAAGTTTACTATTGTTCTTTGTGGCCCCACTCTGAACAATTAATTTTATTATCGACAGTGACTATAAGTTAAATGATTCGAAAATATAATTTTCGTTTCCTATAAACTAATTTAATTTTTAAAAAAATACATATTATATATTTCTATGCTTTTGAAAAAAAACATATGTTTTTGTAATGGATTCGTGAAAATTATTGAAACAACTGAATGAACGTAGATATAGAAACATATAAACCCAGGTTTCCTAGGAGAGCCTTCGCTTTAAAACGGCCGCTTATGACGTTCCTGTTACCTCACAAAAATAATTTTACGTGTATATAAACGAATATGATTTTCCATAAAGAGTAATACCTCAAGGTACTGCCAAAACTCAATGAATTACGATAAAAACTTGTGAGTTATTAAATTACATATACTTAAAATGATTGTTGTGATGTGTAAATGACGCCAAAAGCGGCCGCTTTAAAGCGACCGCTCTCCTCGGACGGTCGCTTTAAAGCTAGCATAGCCCAAATCATGGCTATGCTAGAATTTGGGCTTCAATATTTTTAGTATTAGTTGCTTCAAATATATAAAATATATGGCAATTGTCATTTATATTTAAAATTAAAATGGATGCGATTTTATTAGTTTAGGAGAATTGTTACAGCAGGACTTTTATAAATACTAATGCTTACCCTTGTGGAGGAAAAGGACCTTGCATTCTAGCCTCGTCCAATCCGAGCGGAGGGAGGCCGTGAATTTGCATGTGTGGGGGTGGAGCGCTCATGGCTGGCGGCATTGAACCGGGTGGCGCTGCACTCCCTGGTGGCATATTATGGCCTTGCTGTGGGGGTAAGCCTTGCGGGGGTAAACCTTGTGGCGGTAGGGAGTTGTAGGATGGAGGCATGTTAGCACCAGGAGGTATAAAGGTTCTATCATGTGGTAAGGTATTATATGTCATCATTGAAGGCGGCGGCCCCATCCGTTGAGGTGGTTGATGAGGCAAAGTACCATTATGACTATACATCTGAAGAAAAAATTACGTATTCGTTCGTACCATTAGAGTAGCAATAAATAAGAACACTAATAATTATCGAAATTAATATCATATGCGCACTGTAATTTAATGATAATTCCCTGTAGAAATTTTAAATTTGTAGCTTCTACAGGTGACTTTTAACCAGAACAGTGAGCACACCAGTTTGATATAAATTGATTACAATAAAATTCGATTAATTACGTCAATAGTATCACTGTATTTCGTCAAATTTAATGGAAAAGGCTTTAAATTCACTATTGTAAGTAGTGAAGGTCTATTCTGCAAGTTCAGACTGGTCTTGTAAAAAAATAGACTATCTGTTACTCATTTGTGAAAAATCAAAAATTTTAAGTCACGTGATGGTTAAATCTTGTGTGGAGTTAGATGTATATGGGGGACATCAAATAATTCGAAAAATCGTCTGGTGCCCACACCAATTTCTTTTTTTTTTTAAGTGGAAGGTGTGACCTAGCCACTGCCTCATTTGGCTCTGCCTACAACGTTATTCAATACAATTTCAAAAATTGTAATAATTGTGTATAACTTCGCATAAGCCCCTTATTATTCGTCCTGAATATTATAATTCAATTTTGTTGTATTATTTTTAGAAATCTCACTATCTACCACGTTATTTTAAAAAATGTAGAAAATTTTAATTTTATAAAAGTTTGTATAGACCCATATTTATCATTTTGAACAAATGACTTTCATACTCTTGTATTTTTGTAGATATGTCACTTTACCTACAATGGTATTTTCAAAAATTTTCAAAATTTTTAATATTTTTTTATAAAACTTTGCAAACGTTGATTATTTTTCATTCTGAACAATTTATTTTAATAAAGTTTTGCTGTATTTTTCGTATTTGATGTCATTTTACCTACATTATTATTTTCAAAATTTTCGAAATTTTTAATATTTTTTATAAAACTGCATATGCACATTTTTTTTCATTCGAAACAATTTATTTTAATATAGTTTTGTTATATTTTTTGTAGATATCATTTTACCTACATCGTTATTCTCAAAATTTTCGAAATGTTTAATATTTTTTATAAAACTTCGCAAACGCTGATTATTTTTCATTCTGAATAATTTATCTTATTAAAGTTTAGTTGTATTTTTTGTAGATGACATTTTACCTACATCATTTTCAAAAATATTCAAAATCTTTAATATTTTTGTAAAACTCGCATACGCTGTTTATTTTTCAATCTGAACAATTTTTTTAATATAGTTTTGCTGTATTTTGTGTACGGCATTTTAACTACATCGTTATTTTCAACATTTTCTAAATTTTTAATATTTTTATGAAATTTCGCATTCGCTGATGATTTCTCATTCTGAACAATTTATTTTAATAAATTTTTGATGTATTTTTTATAGATATCATTTTATCTACATCGTTATTTTAAAAATTTTGTATTTTTGTAGATATGTCACTTTACCTACAATGTTATTTTCAAAAATTTTCAAAATTTTTAATATTTTTTTATAAAACTTTGCAAACGTTGATTATTTTTCATTCTGAACAATTTATTTTAATAAAGTTTTGTTGTATTTTTCGTATTTGATGTCATTTTACCTACATTATTATTTTAAAAATTTTCGAATTTTTTAATATTGTTTATAAAACTGCATATGCACATTATTTTTCATTCTAAACAATTTATTCTAATATAGTTTTGTTGTATTTTTTGTAGATGTCATTTTACCTACATCATTAATTTCAAAATTTAAAAAAAAAATCGAAATTTTAAATATTTTTATAAAACTTGGCATACGTTGATTATTTTTCATTCAGAACAATTTATTATAATAAAGATTTACGGTATTTTTGGTAGATATGATTTTACCTACATCATTATTTTCAAGATTTTGCAAAATGTTTAATATTTTTATAAAACTTTGTATACGCTGATTATTTTTCCTTATGACAAATTTATTTGAATAAAGTTTTGTTGTATTTTTTGTAGATGTCATTTTACCTACATTATTTTCAAAAATTTTCAAAATGTTTAGTATTTTTATAAAACTTCGCATACGCTGATTATTTTTCATTCTGAATAATTTATTTGAATAAAGTTTTGTTATATTTTTTGTAATGTCATTTTACCCACATCGTTCTTTTCAAAATTTTAGAAATTTGTAACATTTTTATAAAACTTTGCATACGATGATTATTTTTCATTCTCAGCAATTTATTTTAATATAGTTTTGTTGTATTGTTTGTAGATGCCATTTTACCTACATCATTATTTTCAAAAAATTTCAAAATTTTTAGTATTTTTATAAAACTTTGCATACGCTCATTATTTTTTCATTCTGAACAATTTATTTGAATAAACTTTTGTTGTATTTTTTGTAAATGTCATTTTACCTATACCATTATTTTAAAAAAAAAATCAAAATTTTTAATATTTTTATAAAACTTTGCATACGCTCATTATTTTTCATTCTGAACAATTTATTTGAATTAAGTTTAGTTGTATTTTTTGTAGATGTCATTTTACCTATACACCATTAATTTTAAAAAAATTCAGAATTTTGAATATTGTTATAAAACTTCGCATACGCTCATTATTTTTCATTCTGAACAATTTATTTGAATAAAATTTAGTTGTATTTTTTGTAGATGTCATTTTACCTATACACCATTATTTTCAAAAAATTTCAAAATGTTTAGTATTTATATAAAACTTTGCATACGCTTATTATTTTTTTATTCTGAATAATTTATTTGAATAAAGTTTTGTTGTATTTGTTGTAGATGTCATTTTACCTACTTAGTTATTTTTAAAAAAATCAAAATGTTTAATATTTTTATAAAAATTCGCATACGCTGATTATTTTTCATTCTGAACAATTTATTTTCATTACGTTTTGTTGTATTTTTTGTAAATGTCATTTTGCCTACATCGTTATTTTCAATTTTGTTGTCGAATTTAGATTAATTAATTTTAATAATGCTTTGGAGTTTTTTTTTGTAAAAATGTCACTGATCTACAACCACAGCCGGATTATACTATATACAAAAAAACAACAAGAAATAGACCACCCACAAAAATATTGGGATAAACTTTATATATTTTTACAAAGTTTGACCAAATCCCTCAAAAGACCCTAAACATGTGTCTCATTTGGCCCTAACCGACCAATATATAATATTGTTACTCACACTTGTACTTACCATGGAATGTCCAGGAGTAGGTTGTGAATTAGGTGGTTGGTAACCATACGGTATTTTCCCCATTGGTATGCTTGCAGGAAACTGTGGCTCCCTCATAAGTGTATGATACAAATTCAAAGCTTCGACCAAATCAGAACTTAACTGCGTGAGCTGTGCATGTTTTCTATCAACCCGCTCCAGCTCTTTATCTATTAAAACATTCATACTGTTCACTTCCCCTGAAAGAAATTAATTTAATAACAAATAAATTAATAATTATATTCACAGTACTTTCTAAACCTAACATCTCTTTGGTATCCTGCCCAGGATTAGTAGGATCAGCCTCATGTAACAAATGCAACAACCTGTCTATTTTAGACTCATCTATTTCAATATTCTCAGGCTCTTTTATGTCATCCAGTTTCTTATCCAAAGACTCATCCAACATGACTAGTTTCTTTTTCTTCTCACTTTCTATAATTAAACAAACCAGCATTATTATTTTTCTAATTAGATGTCAAAAAATTGGATTTCAAAAAGTTTGTATCTGTATAATGAATTATTTTTCTTCTCACATTCTATAATTAAAACAGAATTACTATTTTGCTAATTGGAAGTCAAAAAAATGGATTTCATAAGTTCGTATCCGTGTCATGAATTTTGTTACTTCTCACTTTCTATAATTAAACAAAACAGAATGATTATTTTGCTAATTGGAAGTCAAAAAATAGATTTCAAAAAGTTCGTATCCGTGTAATGAATTATTTTTCTTCTCACATTCAATAATTACAACAGAATTTTTATTTTGTCAAAAAAATGGATTTCTAAAAGTTGGTATCCGTGTCATGAATTCCTTTTCTTCTAACTTTCTATAATTATACAAAATAAAATTATTATTTTGCTAATTGGAAGTCAAAAAATTGGATTTCCAAAAGTTCGTATCCGTATCATGAATGCATTTTGGTATAATGTCCTACCCGCGGAATTCTTTCCTTGTTGTTTAGTATTTGATTTTACATGACAGTTATTGTCAATCCAGTTACCAAACACCCTGTATGTACATCGTAATTTATCGCCAGCTCGCTAATGCTATTTTTAGACACTAAGCACCGCATGCTTCACCAGCATAGACTTGAATAACTACTACTATTTTACTAGAATGTAACTAATTTAGTTTTACCAAGTTGGGCTGGCTCCAAATTCAAATCAGACGTTACAAAGTTGGCTGGAAAGAGACCCTCTCCGCGCTGATTGCTACCCTTCCACCAGTTTTGATCGGAATCATCAAGGATGAAAACTAAAATAATTCAAATCACAATTTCGCCCGTACAAAGCTCCTTGCAACATACTAATTTCCCCGGTGCTAAAAGTCAACTCGTTGTCCTCAGCCGCCTCGAAATCGTAAATCGCTCGGACTTTACGTTGTTCTTTCGGCGGCAACGCCATTGCAACCGCCATATTCGCGGCAACGGGATATAGTGAGGTTGTTGTAGTTGCAGCAGCAGCCGTGCTTCTCGGCGAACCAGAGGTTTCCATAAGCGACAACTCGATCGCTTTAGCTATTTGATATTCCTCGTCTTGGGATTGCACTACGTTCGGGTCTTTGCTTAAAACTACCGCTCGTTTGGTCTAAACAAAAAATTGCGAGTGTATTACATATTTTTACAAATATTTGAGAGCACGTAAATCACAAAATTAACAAATCGATATATTATCCTTCAACATACTCATATGGTCAGGATTACTGAGTGGAATGGTATTCCAATGAAATCTCTCTCTAAATCTAATATCTCTCTCAATTTTAAATCACGCTCAAAATCTGATCTCTCTTAAAATCTGAAATCGTTATCAAAATCTGAAATCTCTCTTAAAATGTGAAATCTATCTCAAAATCTGATATCTCTCTTAAAATCTGAAACCGTTATCAAAATCTGAAATCTCTCTTAAAATGTGAAATCTATCTCAAAATTTGAAACCTCTCTCAAAATCTGAAATCTGTCTCAAATTTCAAATCTCGTTCAAAATCTGACATCTCTCTTAAAATCTGAAATCGTTATCAAAATCTGAAATCTCTCTTAAATCCTGAAATCTCTCTCAAAATTTGAAACCTCCAGCAAAATCTGAAATCTGTCTCAAATTTTAAATCTCGCTCAAAATCTGATATCTCTCTTAAAATTTGAAATCGTTATCAAAATCTGAAATCTCTCTTAAAACCTAAAATCTCTCTCAAAATGTGGAATCTATCTCAAAATTTGAAACCTCTCTAAATCTGAAATATGTCTCAAAATTTTTAATCTCTCTCAAAATCTGAAAAGCCAAAGAAGTAGAAATGTCAAAAAAAAATTTAAATGTCAATGAAATTATAGTCATGTGGTGCCCAAACCAGATATTTGTATTTAAAATGTCTTAAATGGATGTATGATTGAAGCGAAATGTATACTCAAGAACATAACACCAAAACAAAAATATTGTTTTACAAAATTTGTAGGTTGGGTTGTATAAAAGCAGATTAATTTCAGTCATAACAGTGAGTTATATCTTAAGTGAATCGAGACTAATATTATATGCACATTATTTCACAGTCCAGCAATATGATATCTAGACAAATCGTAATCATAGGCTATAATTAACTCTGCCCTTATACAACCCAGCAGTGGTTTAATTTTACCTCTTCAACATTAAAATCTGTTCCACCTTGTTTCAGTTTGAAATACAGTGAGGGAATTAAAGAGAGCTGCTGGTCGGACTTGAACTCGCCCTCCGTCCACTTCTTTAGGGACTCTTTCAGCTTTTGCACGACTTTTGGGTGGCTTTTCTTAATCAGTTTTATGTACTCGTTCTCGAAGTCTCGCGATGCTACTTCAATGTGGAATGTTTTACCACAGTTCTTGACACAGGCATCCAGTAACTGCAATTCAAAGATATATTTTAAAAAGAGATATATTTTAATATCATAGACAACAGTAGATAATTATATAACTGTATCCAAAAATATTCTAAAAGGCTCCTTACATGATCAATAATACTGTCAATATTTTAGAATAATGACAGTATTCCTGTATGATAACATGTTTAAAATGTTCATTATTCTAAAATATTGCCAGTATTACTTATCGTATAAAGTATAGTAATGATGGAATACTGATGTTTATCCGGATAATTGATTAATTGATAAATATCAAAGGAGGATTGAAGCAAATACTGACAGTACTAGGACTGACAGTATTATTGACTGTGTAAGGTGCCTTTATTAATCTAATCATATTTCAAGCTACTAGACATTAGGAAGACACAATAATAAGATCTGCCTAAATTTAAAATCAATGATAAAAAAAGATAAACCTTTATTTAAAGGAAAAAATTGTATGACTGTGTTGAAAGAAACTTCACCAAAGTATAGGCTGGTGTAAATGCCTTAAAAACACCTATAAAAATACATACATTATGACTGCTGGGATAAGTGAGGGTTGTTGAGGGAAGGTTTCACAACAGTCCCACCCAGCTTGTTTTTTTTTTGGTGTGCTACACTCTACCCAACTACACAGAAGGTTAAAAAAAACTACAATACAGTAAAGGTGGGTTTATTTCTGAGCATAATAAACCTTATTGTTATAAGATGTCAGTATAAACCCAGCTGGCATGTTTATGTTGATGCACCAGGTCATATTAAAGATTTTATACTTAAATAATAATTTAAGTCTATGATTAGTTACCCATATTTTATTTATATTGTTTTATTTCTTATTTTATGTCTGTATAAACCCACCAATAGTGTCTATTTTGATACACCAAGCCATATTAGAGTCTACAATTAGTTACCCAAATTGTACAAATATTAATAATAATAATATATATAAGTATCATATAAGTTTATATTATACACTCAAAATATGTGTACTAGAAAAATGACAAAACAAATCTAACTAAAATTGGTATTATCACTCACAGTTACAGCTTGTAAAGAAATGTGAGGATCAGCATTGTTAATTCGTTTAAGTATTGCCTTCAGATAATCCTTAGCTTCTTGAGGGGATTTCCCAGCTTTATCACATATTTCCATAATAGAGCCCCATTCTTCTGATGTGTTTTTCTCATCAGTTGCTTTTTCTGCAACAATACAACAACATTAGAACATATAAATATAATGAAAGGACAGTTTCGAATGAGTAATTTGTAATATGATCAATTTTAATAAACACATTTTTATTAAATTAGTAATGGTTTATGTCAATGTTAAAGATGAGATTAAGGGCCGGTTCTACAATTGACATTTAACTGGAGAATAAGGCTATTCGTGGAATAAGTTTGAGATTTTAAAGCCAATATCTCAAACTTATTCCATGAATAACCTTATTCGCCAGTTAAATGTCAATTGTAGAACCGGCTATTAGTAGGAGTAGTGACTACAAGCCATATAATACCCCAATTTTTTTAAATTATCTTTATAGGGCCCAAGGGCTTTTATATGGGTAAAAAGAGAAGCTAATAGGATCCAGTATTTACCTTAAATTTACAGAAATCCCAAATATATATATCATAAACAATGTTTAATGCACTTTAAACTATAACATGTGAAGTATATGACAAATAAGTCACCTAACCCAACCTGTAAATATTTTTTCTGACAGCTATAACGGAAGTGCTTTTAATAATAAAATTACTTCATAGATGGCACTTATTTAAACAATTTAACCTCAAATTCCCTTGATGTCAGTGAATCATTTTCAACAATGATTTTGAAGTGAATGTTACCAGTTTGTTGTGTTAATTATGGTTTTACATTAAGCAATCTTTAATATAATTCTTTCAATAACTCAGATGAGAAATGGCAGGTTTCCAAAATAAGTAACTGAACAAAAAGAAGCATCGTAGAGTGCATCATGTCGACTGGATTGGAGTTTCCAAATGTGTGGGACTCTGTCCTCATCGGTATATGGTAAGCTGCTTGAATATATTCCTCAAACAAATTAAATGAGAAATAATAAATGGTTTGAAATAAACAAAAAATAGTAGTGTTGTCATGAAATTCCTACGATTGTTGCTATCACTCATATATAATACTATATTCATTCTAAAAGGTGGCAAATTTCCAAATTAAATTGTTATGATGTTGTTATTAATAATATAAATATTTATATTATTAATTAAAAAAAAAGTTAACTATTATTTATGAAAAATCATAACGAAGAATAACAACTGCAGTAGTAATTACTGTATTTCTTACAATTTATAACAGACTATAGATTTTCAGGAACAAATTGTTGCCTACACATCTAAAATTGTATTTGAGGTTTACAACATGTGTGATTTTATAGCAAGCATAATTCAGTATTTGTTTTTGGGAAAATGACTGCAAAGTTCAGGCTGTGACTGGTTGACAAAGGATGACTGGTTGACAAGAGAGATAAAAACTGATTATCAAATGTTTATTGGAGTTATTGTACACTGAAACATGTTATCAATATTTTACTTTATTGCTTATATTTTATTTATTTGAAACAGGAGCAATTTAATTACTACAATAAACATATTATAATCAGTTTTTCTCTCTCCTGTCAACCAATCACAGCCTGAACTTAGCAGTCATTTTCCCAAAAACAAATACTGAATTATGCTGTGCATAAAATCACAGCCTGATGATGCATTGATGTTATTGTTTCAATTTAAATTCGTTTTTAAACTTATATATTTTAAAAGATAACAAATTCTTATAGCGCGTGCGCCAATATAATAACTAGAAAAATCAAAAATTGAAGATAGTTTTTATATTAAGGCACCTTACACAATCAATAATACTGTCAATCCAAGTACTGTCAATATTTGCTTCAATCCTCCTTTTATATTTATCAAGTAATCAATTATCCAGATATAGATCAATATTCTCTTCATTCCATGATTAATATACATTACACGATGAGTAATACTGGCAATATTTCAGAATAATGAACATTTTAAACATATTATTGTATAGTAATACTGTCATTATTCTAAAATATTGACAGTAATATTGATCGTGTAAGGTGTCTTATTAATTATAATATGCTAATAATATTAGGTAATTTAATGGTAGTATATTAATACTACCATTAAATTAGTTTACAAAGAATGTATTGTACCACAATAACATGATTTATCATTGTTATCACAATGACTTTTTTATGCAAGTATTTTACAAGTGTTCAAGGTGACTAATTGATCATATTTACAATAATAGATAATGTAGGAATTCAATCATCATCTTTGTGGTCAAGATAATAAGTACGTCGGCCTGGCATGACTGTTCTAGTAGAATTTAATTAATTAATTTGGTGAATGTATTGCAATAGCCCTGTATTGTTGGCTTGATTTGTTTTTATCTACATCATCATTATATTATACATGGTACTAATGTATATTGTGATTTGAAAATAATCTAATATGTCAGTTTGGACATGTTGGGTAGATGGTAACACAGCTACAAATATTTAGGACACAGAATGGGCACATTTATAAATCAGGAATAAGATGAAAAACGACAAACGAAGGAAAACCATCAAAGATTCAAGAAGATAAGAACATGCAAACTACAAGAAGCATAACACCAAAAATAGTACCTAGAGATAATAAAAAACAAACACAAACATGTCGAAGCGAAATGAAGAGAATTCAAAAACACTAAAGAACCAAAGAAACACCACACGACTTTCCAAATTCATTAATTAATGGTAGTAGTTACAGTCTTTTTATAATTTTGTAACTGGCTATTGACCTTCAGGTCCTTCTGTCTTTTATTAATTAATATTAAATTAAAATCTAATTCCAATTCAGTTCAATTCGTTAATTCAGTTAATTCAGTTCATTTCCGAATTGAATTGAATTTGGTTATTTTTTATTATTTATTTATGATTTTCATGACACATCATTACAACATTCTCCTCATCCTCATCCCCATAAACACCCCCACCCCAACCCCATCCGATCTATATTTCAATTGATTATTATTTTATTGCATTTTATTGTTTAAGAATTCCGTCTACAACAGGTAGATTTTATGATGTTAGAATTCAAAAAAACAGAGGATTCTACAAAACAGAAATTAAAGGTTGCAATTTTCTGCTCACCCAAGCACAATCTTAAAGAATAAGACTACTTAAACCTGCTGCAACATGGAGAGGTAATCATGGATGAGAACCTCAATGCTAACCACATTAACTGGGGGCTCAATATTAACTACAACCAAACGTAGACAGCAATCAGCACTAGGAATTGCAATTATTGGCCTACAGATATCAAGATCATTCTAGATCTGTTAGACTTCTTTATAACAAGGACATTTTCCCCCCAGCTTCATAAAGGCACCTTACATGGTCAATAATACTGTCAATCCTAGTACTGTCAATATTTTCTTCAATTCTCCTTTTATATTTATCAAGTAATCAATTATCCCGATAAAGATCAGTATTCTCTTCATTACATCATTACTATACCTCACACGATGAGTAATACTGGCAACATTTAAGAATAATGAACATTTTAAACATATTATCATACAGTAATACTGTCATTATTCTAAAATATTGACAGTAAAATTGATCGTGTAAGGTGCCTTATAGAGGTAGAGGAAATTCAGCTGTCATCAGGGTCAAGATGACAGCTGAGTGATTCTGTAATTAAAAGACAGCAGTCAGGCCCAGTCATAGTTATAAAACCACTGATTGGGAAAGCTATAGAACTGACCTCCAGATATCAACATAATTCCAGATTTGTTAAACTTCTTTATAACAAGGAAAGTTTACCCCCCAGCTCCATAGAGGTAGAGGAAATTCAGCTGTCATCAGGGCCAAGATGACAGCTGAGTGATTCTGTAATTAAAAGAGCAGTCAGGCCTAGTCATAGTAATAAAACCACTGACTGGGAAAGCGATAGAATTGACCTCCAGAACAACATTAACTTAAACATCAAGCTTAAATACAGAAACAAGAGAGGGAAGTTGAAAACATCAAGTATGCAAATTCTGTTTACAACACCAAAGAAATTACTCACCTGACAAAAGAAGTATACTGCCCAATTCAAATCAGAGTTCAGGAAAAATTAAGAGCAAGAAAAAGTTGGCAACAACCCAGAGATCTATTGGACAAGACTATATTGAACAATAAAACCCAGAAACTTAGGAGAGACTCGAGAAAATCAAGGCTGAATCAATAAACTCCTACCTACAGAAACTCTCACCAGACAGAGACCAATTATTTATATTATTTATTATTTATTGTGCATTGAATAATATCCTCCAAAGAGCAAGTTCTGGATTTACTGGACCAAGTACCCTTACTAATTGTTATTAGTAATAAAACATCACGATATGTGATACATCTGATTAATACATCACCCTGTGTATACTTCACCCACTCCGTCATATATTTTATATGATACCAATGACAAAATCATGCTTATAGCATGAGTTCCAAAAGAAGAAGAACATTATATATCAACATCATCAAAAGTGATGGTTGAATCATGGATTCAAAATTCACTTGCTAGTTATAAATCAGCTTTTATATAACCCAGCCTAAATGAGCTTTAATTATATTCTTATCATAGCATATTATAATAGCCAATAGTTTCTCATTATAATGTATATTTACAACTTTGTGATTTAATTAATGAGGGGTATGTGACCCCATACAAGTTCAGGTGATAAATTTTACCACATAATTAGTCAAATAATCCAGCACATCTGTTTGACTTTATTTTGATAAATATAGTCATTCAATTTACTAATTAATTGTTTAAAAATAGTTTTAATCAATTCAATAACATTAAAAACAAATAAACCCCACAATCAATATCCTAATGAGTCCAATTGATTGCCTTCCAATATATTTCACAATAATAACAAACATTACATGCCCTAATTACAAACAACTGCACCACTACAAACAAACGCATATAAACAAAACCACCAATCATCCCATATTACAAACCGTTAATTAAATGAACTGTAACGAGCACAGCCAAATCTTGTGATTGTTATTTACTTGATTATGACTCACCAACTTCACTTTCGCAGGGCGACGAAAAAAATCCCATATCTCGCAACTACGCTCGTCCACTCGCAATCGATGCACCTGTATTTCACGCCGGCTGTTGTTAAATTCAGGCAGAAACTGGAAGAATTGTATACATATTAATTTAATGGTTTGCACAGAAACAACAACGTACGAAAGTGACAATTAATGAATGACATTGACATTTACGTGCTCGGGGGCAAACCGAGTGAAGTTGCAGCCGAATTAATCCGATTGTATCAGCTTTCCGCTACAGCGTCAGCGTCCACCCGTCAGCCAATCAGATATCAAGTGTCAAGTCAAATATAAGAACAGCTGATTCAAACCTGGTTTGATTGGCTGACAGATGAATACTGAGACAATATGGCAGGAATATAGACTTTAAAAATGTAAACAAATCCTCTGGAATGTACTTTTATTTAGCGTTTATGGATTTATATTAATAATACAATTTAATAGTAACAACTTAAATGTCATTAAATTTATGATTATATTTTTAATTATTATATTGTTTACATATTGCTTATTATTACTATATTATTTTACATAATTACATTTCATTTGTCTCTAATTTGTTTGTGTTTTAATTAGATTAATTATTTAATTAGATGAATTTAGCTTATTACTTCTCGAAGAATTAACTTCACATTTTCTAACTAAGATTGTGGAAATATGTGATAACTTTCCGGGAAAAAAAAATACACTAGAAGATAGTTATTGTTGTGAAAAAAATTCAATTTTCTAAATGATTTTTGCGATGGCTGTGTGTGTGTGTGTGTGTATGTGTGTGTGTGTGTGTGAGTGTGTGTGTGTGTGTGTGTATCTGTGTGAGTGAGTGTGTGTGTATATATGTGTATGTATGTGAGTGAGTGTATATATGTGTGTGTGTGTGTATGTCCTTCTGTCTGTTTGTCTGTAAACAAAATTGCGGGAAAACGGCAAGACGGATTTCGACTAAATTTGGCAATTAGCTGAGAAGCCTAAGCCTGATCTCACTTCAAACATGACCTCTGATTGGCTTACAAGTTAACGCTGACGCAGTAACGTAACGCATGAATACGAGAAGCTTCTTTTAGCTGCTTTTAGCATACACATGAAGTTAACAACGTAACAGTGTTTATTACCGAATAACGTAATTCATAGTAATTTTAATATTAATATTATTAAATTAAACCATAAACTGTATAATGTTCTACTAATTAAGTGCGTTTTGAGTTTTGACAATACAATTTTTGATTACGCGAGTGTTAACTTGGCAGCATTTGGTGAAACGGCGTAGGTTCCGTTATTTGGGTTGTGTGTGTTTGTGTGTTCTATCTTCTTCTATTTTAGCAACAATAATAATATTAATGCGAACGTTTTCCCCAAAAAAAGTAAGCCTTGCTTTATAAATAGTATTCATTGAATTTCCTGCACTAGAACATAACCTAAACTCCTCCAAGATGTATGATCTTTACAATAAAATGGACTATTTTAGGGCTAGCTACGAAATGAGTACTCAGCCCAGTCCTGCTAATCAATCTGTGGATAGGGAGAAGATCTATCAGTGGATTTTGGAGCTTACAAACCCTGAAACCAGGGAGAATGCTTTGCTGGAGCTGAGGTATGTATTTTATATGATGTATGTTGTGAGATGTTGATATTGTTTGGTTTTGTAGTAAAAAACGTGAGGTTGTGCCTGATTTGGCTCCTATGCTATGGAATAGTTTTGGTACTACAGCTGCTCTGCTTCAGGAGATTATTAATATTTATCCAGCAATCAACCCAGCAACTTTAAATGCACACCAATCAAATAGGTGAGGATCATTTATTTAATTATTCATTTATACAATACATATTTACAAATATGTCATTTAAATTATATAAACTATTATATTGTGTTATTTTCATGTTTTTTTGCTTCCCTCTGTCTTTACCTTTAGGTTTGGTGGTTTATCTCCATCCTCAACTAATAGTATTTAATATTATTGTAAGGATAGGATGACTTACATCATTTTAATTGACAGGTAGTAATTACAGTACTGTTTCATTTTCATACAGCACTGCTGTATAAGTAATATTGTAGTGTATTACTTATACATCATACATATATGTGATATTTTGAGGAGTTGCTGTTAATCTCCAACAGGACTTTTTAGAGAAAATAGAAGGTCAATACAGCGCTTCTGTATAAGTAATGCACTATAATTGGACACCTTTCTGTAGAAAGGAACCAATCCACCTAATGTTAAAGTTGAGAAAACAGATTTATATAAATTAAAAATTATCTATTCATCTCAGGTTAATTTTAGACTTCTAGAACTATATTTTTGTATTTCGTTAAGATAAATTGTGTAGCTTGAGTATAGCGGTAAGAGAAACAAACATATTTTGTTCAGCAGATAGGTGTCCAATTGTGATATGTTGATGAGTTCTCTTTGTGAATGATTAAATTTTGATTATTTGTTTTTCATAAAGTGCCATGAGTATTCTCCAGAACCAACCAAGCAAAGTCACCAAATATCTCTGAGGAGCATAAATATAAATCCACAGTGTGAGCAAATCTGAAAACTATGAATTTTCATGCATTTTCTCGGTTTAAACTCCGTAGCGTCTTTGTTTAAAATGCTAGCGGGATGCTTTATATATCAAAATGTAGAATATTTATGGCCCCACAAATTGAGGCTTAGGCACTTTTCTCTAGATCTTACCGTTTTCGCGCTACAGCGGTGAGCAAATCTAAAAACTATGAATTTTCATGCATTTTCTCGGTTTAAACTCGATAGCGTCTTTGTTTAAAATGCTAGAGGGATGGTTTATATATCAAAATGTAGAGTATTTCTGGCCCAACAAATTGAGGCTTAGGCACTTTTCTCTAGCTCTTACCGTTTTCGCGCTACAGCGGTGAGCAAATCTAAAAACTATGAATTTTCATGCATTTTCTCGGTTTAATCTCGGTAGCGTTTTTGTTTAAAATGCTAGAGGGATGGTTTATATATTAAAATGTAGCGTATTTCTCACCCCACAAATTGAGGCTTAGGCACTTTTCTCTAGATCTTACAGTTTTCGCGCTACAGGTCTCAGCAAATCTGAAAACTATGAATTTTCATGTATTTTCTCGGTTTAAACTCGGTAGCGTCTTTGTTTAAAATCCTAGAGGGATGGTTTATATATCAAAATGTAGAGTATTTCTGGCCCAACAAATTGAGGCTTAGGCACTTTTCTCTATCTCTTACCGTTTTCGCGCTGCAGCGGTGAGCAAATCTAAAAACTATTAATTTTCATGCATTTTCTCGGTTTAATCTCGGTAGCGTCTTTGTTTAAAATGCTAGCGGGATGGTTTATATATCAAAATGTAGAGTATTTCTGGCCCAACAAATTGAGGCTTAGGCACTTTTCTCTAGCTCTTACCGTGTTCGCGCTACAGCGGTGAGCAAATCTAAAAACTATGAATTTTCATGCATATTCTCGGTTTAAACTCGGTAGCGACTTTGTTTAAAATGCTAGAGGGATGGTTTATATATCAAAATGTAGAGTATTTCTGGCCCAACAAATTGAGGCTTAGGCACTTTTCTCTAGCTCTTACCGTTTTCGCGCTACAGCGGTGAGCAAATCTAAAAACTATGAATTTTCATGCATTTTCTCGGTTTAAACTCGATAGCGTCTTTGTTTAAAATGCTAGAGGGGTGGTTTATATATCAAAATGTAGAGTATTTCTGGCCCAACAAATTGAGGCTTAGGCACTTTTCTCTAGCTCTTACCGTTTTCGCGCTACAGCGGTGAGCAAATCTAAAAACTATGAATTTTCATGCATTTTCTCTACCGAGATTATAGCGTCTTTGTTTAAAATGCTAGAGGGATGGTTTATATACTAAATGTAGCGTATTTCTCACCCCACAAATTGAGGCTTAGGCACTTTTCTCTAGATCGTACAGTTTTCGCGCTACAGGTCTGAGCAAATCTAAAAACTATGAATTTTCATGCATTTGCTCGGTTTAATCTCGGTAGCGTTTTTGTTTAAAATGCTAGAGGGATGGTTTATATATCAAAATGTAGAGTATTTCTCACCCCACAAATTGACGCTTAGGCACTTTTCTCTATCTCTTACCGTTTTCGCGCTACAGCGGTGAGCAAATCTAAAAGCTATGAATTTTCATGCATTTTCTCTACCGAGATTATAGCGTCTTTGTTTAAAATGCTAGAGGGATGGTTTATATACTAAATGTAGCGTATTTCTCACCCCACAAATTGAGGCTTAGGCACTTTTCTCTAGATCGTACAGTTTTCGCGCTACAGGTCTGAGCAAATCTAAAAACTATGAATTTTCATGCATTTGCTCGGTTTAATCTCGGTAGCGTTTTTGTTTAAAATGCTAGAGGGATGGTTTATATATCAAAATGTAGAGTATTTCTCACCCCACAAATTGACGCTTAGGCACTTTTCTCTATCTCTTACCGTTTTCGCGCTACAGCGGTGAGCAAATCTAAAAGCTATGAATTTTCATGAATTGTCTCGGTTTAAACTCGGTAGCGTCTTTGTTTAAAATGGTAGCGGGATGGTTTGTATATCAAAATGTAGACAATTTCTGGCCCAACAAATTGAGGCTTAGGCACTTTTCTCTAGCTCTTACCGTTTTCGCGCTACAGCGGTGAGCAAATCTAAAAACTATGAATTTTCATGCATTTTCTCGGGTTAAACTCGGTAGCGTCTTTGTTTAAAATGCTAGCGGGATGGTTTATATATCAAAATGTAGAGTATTTCTGGCCCAACAAATTGAGGCTTAGGCACTTTTTCTAGCTCTTACCGTGTTCGCGCTACAGCGGTGAGCAAATCTAAAAACTATGAATTTTCATGCATTTTCTCGGTTTAATCTCGGTAGCGTCTTTGTTTAAAATGCTAGAGGGATGGTTTATATATCAAAATGTAGAGTATTTCTGGCCCAACAAATTGAGGCTTAGGCACTTTTTCTAGCTCTTACCGTGTTCGCGCTACAGCGGTGAGCAAATCTAAAAACTATGAATTTTCATGCATTTTCTCGGTTTAAACTCGGTAGCGTCTTTGTTTAAAATGCTAGAGGGATGGTTTATATATTAAAATATAGCGTATTTCTCACCCCACAAATTGAGGCTTAGGCACTTTTCTCTAGCTCTTACTGTTTTCGCCCTACAGCGGTGAGCATATCTAAAAACTATGAATTTTCATGCATTTTCTCGGTTTAATCTCGGTAGCGTCTTTGTTTAAAATGCTAGAGGGATGGTTTATATATCAAAATGTAGAGTATTTCTGGCCCAACAAATTGAGGATTAGGCACTTTTCTCTAGCTCTTACCGTTTTCGCGTTACAGGTCTGAGCAAATCTGAAAACTATGAATTTTCATGCATTTTCTCAGTTTAAACTTACGGAACAGACGGAAGGAGGTTGAAGAAGGTGCAGCTGCGCCAGAGTGCGATATCTGGTAGCATATATGGAAAAATCAGGTGTATAATAGTCTTACGAGGTACTGAGTGTGATGCTCAACATGAAGAGCATAGGGGGCCGGGTAGATGGGATCATTGGTTGAAGAAATGACTTATTCTCGAGAAATTCGAAATAATGAAAAAGTATAATTACGTCGATGCGTGAACACACTGTATAAAGTATTCTATGAGATATACTATAACATTTCTGAATAGTCTGAAAATTTCAGTATTATCCTAATAATATCTTTTATTTTCAGAGTGTGTAATGCATTAGCCCTCCTACAATGTGTAGCCTCCCATCCAGAAACTCGCTCGCAGTTTCTACTGGCTCACATTCCACTATTTCTATACCCATTTTTGCACACGGTATCTAAAACACGTCCATTCGAATATCTCCGTCTCACTAGTTTAGGTGTAATAGGTGCTTTAGTAAAGGTATTACTAATTACTAATAAATTGTAAGCAAATATTACTACAATTTCCTTGCAGACTGATGAACAGGAAGTTATAACATTCCTACTGACAACGGAGATTATTCCGTTATGCTTACGCATTATGGAATCCGGATCTGAGCTAAGCAAGACTGTAGCGACGTTTATCCTGCAAAAGATTTTGCTGGATGATAGTGGGCTGTCTTATATTTGCCAGACATATGATAGATTTAGCCATGTTGCCATGATTTTAGTAAGCATATTCTTTATCCCAAATGGAACATTTGTTTTAATTTTATGATTGCAGGGTAAAATGGTGCTTTCTTTAGCCAAGGAA
The DNA here is from genome assembly GCA_963942505.1 of Lordithon lunulatus. NCBI lineage: Eukaryota > Metazoa > Arthropoda > Insecta > Coleoptera > Staphylinidae > Lordithon > Lordithon lunulatus. The sequence continues at coordinate 56,939,990 of OZ012667.1, read as the reverse complement.
CCCTCTGCAAGACTGCTGAAACATGTTGTTCGATGCTATTTAAGACTGTCTGATAATGCAAGGTATTGACTATAGAATAACCAAGGTGTCATGTGTTTAAATTCGTTATATTGTTACAATATAGCCATCTTGTACTGTAGAGGTGAAACATGGCGGCAGTACTAAATTCTATCAGGTTTAGTCAATTGTTACTCAGCCAGATAATTCTGAATGGTTTGTACTGGCATATTAGTTTCCAGGACCTGGTATAGACATATTTTTCAGAAATTAACAGATATATTATACCCTATCCAGTCTGCCCAATATTGGCAGAGCCATGTTACAAAATATTTATATTACATAAATACATATGTTTGAACATTTGTCTTCTTTTATTACACATGAAGGCGTCTTCTGGATAGCGATATTGGTATGGCAGCAACATGTCACTCCAATATCGCTAGAAGACGCCATCATGTTTTGTAATAAGGTGATGTTTCAAACAATAACTGGCGTTTTTGAAAAAAGAAGATAAATAACTGTTATTATCCTTTTTACCTACGACATTGACAAAACAATACTATTTTTTGCTATTCATAGAGGTCCTTCATAGATTCCAGAGAGAGAAAGTTCGAGGATTTTCCTGAAGCCTGATAAGAGCTGGGCGGAACTCGCAATGTTTTGCCTTCAGTTTTCGACGTAAATTATGTTTAATGAAGATACTTTTAAAAAAATGTTAAGAACGATGCAACCCGGTATTAGAAAATTATTTATCTCGTTTTCAACCATTAAAGAAAAAATATATAAATTCTGTTTCCAGTCTGCTACAAAACGATGACAAATCTGAAAGGCTTACAACTCTAGTTATGAGCCATATTTAATAATATTGTCTACCATAGTAATTTTTACCGTGTATTACGAAACGTGCGAAATGAGTGGTTTCAAGAATCGCACACTTTTATGTTACAAAACTAGACAAATCCAGTACCTTTCTTACGCAAACTGTAATATTAATTATATAGTAATATCAATATTGTTGTAAATTATTTTAGAGCTAGAGAAGCTCTGCGGCAATGCCTGCCTGACCAACTACGCGACACCACCTTCAACGCGTGCCTCCAAGATGACAAGTCCACGAAACATTGGCTGACACAATTGCTGAAGAATTTGGACACTACTGGGACAGGGGATGGTCAAGTGGGAATGTCGCCACTGACCTCCCAATAAATAAGCCTTTAATTGTAGCATAATATATGTACATATCTGCATGCTACTAAAAACAAACAACTAATAGTGGCAATAAATCATTAAATGTTATATATTTTTTATGACAAATAATTCAATCCAATGATATTTACATAAATTGTGGTTCATTTCGGCTTTTTTTTTCTGGAACTGCATGGCTTTTTAGTTATTTTCTCTGCCTCCGTTATTACCTGTATAATTGTGATCTATTCGGATGTAATTATTATTAATGTTATTGTATTTAATAGTTAGGTAAGTTCGTTTTACGTCTTTTTTTTGTAATTTTTTCTGCCCATTAGCTAAACCCATTGTACATACAGTGTCATTGAATAATAATAAATAAGCCTGTGATGTTAAAAAAAAATCCTTAAATAAGTGACCTAATCCTTCATAAAATCAATTTATCAAATTATAGTAAAAGTAAGTATTAATCTTTCATGATCTAGGAAAAACAAACTTCTTTGTTTTATACCACTAATAAATAATAACTTAAAAATTAAATAAATAGTTTATTGTTGCTACTCTTAAGCCTTGGTTTCCTAGGAAGCGGTGTCGATAAAAGCGGCCGTATTTCACGTCATTTTGACGTCACAAATTCCTTTTACATGTATAATATAATATAAATCCACCCAACTCAGTGGCCGAGTCTTTAGAGGCGTCGTTCGTCTCGTACTGAGCATTGGGGAGTTCGAAACCCAGCGAGGCGAATTTTCGCAAATCATCTTTCACAGTTTTCTGTGAAGTTAAGGTAAATACCGGGTGATTAAACTCCTCTGAGGTTCTCGTTTGAGCGGCGGAACAGCCTCACAGCTGATAGTCCTATTAAGATAGAATTTTTTTTCATCTGGTAATCCAGAGTGCAGTATACTTCAAAGTATTGGGAAAATGTTATGAATTGCACTAGAATCGGGTGAGTTATACAATTACATGTACTTAAAACGTATCTTGTAATATGTAATAGACGTCAAAAAGGCCGTTTTATCTACACCGCTGCTAGATAATCAGGACTTTACCATTTGGTATACCATCAGAAACATAGGAATAGTAAACTTCCTTCCATTCCAACAATTTCGCGAATATCCCGCGCGATTTACGTATAGTACAGTCAGTATAGTTATCGTTGATGACGTCAGTTGTCTTCATTTGTTGGAGCACCTCATAATTTTTGCGAAGATTATTCAAAGAAAACAGAATGTACTGCTACCCTTCATAGTCAATGACAACGTGCTAGAGAAGGTCATGTTTTTCAAATCAGTTTCGTCAACATTTTCTAGCAAGAAAAATTTATACAGAAACTAAATTTATTTTAGTAAATTGCTATTATATATACATTATATTTATACAAAATGTATGTATTAATATATATCAAGTAATTTGTATGAATATTCGGTTCAAACAAAGTTTAATTACTTGCTAAAAGGAACCCTATCTCCAGAGAATTTTCTCAGATGAATATTCCGTCCATCCAGCTGGATAATTTATTTATATGATACAATATGTATGCAACAAAAAGTGTCCGAAATTGGATCACTAGGCTCCGGGGAGATTCGAACTCCCGATCTCCTGTTTACTAGACAGGCGCTTTAACCAACTAAGCCACGGCGCCGTTACGAGGCGAGAAATATGTTAAAATCGCTACGATTACGCTCAATATGTTATTTGTAGGGATTGCAATACCGTAATCCAGGACTATTTAAACTAGTAATTACAAACCGGGATTTGTGGACAAATAACGGTATTTCGGTATTTTACATGTTAACAAGTCTTATAGAAATATTTGCTTGACTCAAATCTAACAAAATCTTACTTACACCACTTTGGCTTTAACCCATTCATATATCAAATTATATATAACTATATAAATAATTTCATTATGTAATATATGATAAGTAAATGTGATAGTATTAAATATTTTATATACTTTTTACTCGATTCTTATCAGACTATCGATAAGTGCATCGATAGTCTGCCGTTCACTAATTATTAAATACGTAACTATATAAATAACTTACGTATTTTATGATTATTGAACAGCAGACTATCGATAGCAGTTATTGACAGTCTGATAACCATCGAGTAAAAAATATTGGTAGTCCGATATACCACCAAATACCACCGGTGATCGATTGTATTCCTACAATTTTATGTATTCTCTAAAACTGTGTATTTCTTGTGTTGAGATTGCAGTATTACCCAGTTTTACCACTTATCCGGTCACGTAATTTTCTTTTTTAACTATCAATAGTCTGATGTAGGGATTGCAGAACCAGGATCCCAGGAAATATCGAAGTCCAGGGAGAATGTATGCTGTATGTAAACACAGGTATTCATGAATAAATACCGGTATTTCGGTATTATAGATTTTATGCAATTTTTCATCAAATTAAATCGTTATTGTGCGATTAAAATCTAGAACTGAACCACGTGTGTTAGAAAATAACCGACAATGAGAATTTAGCTAGCTATTTCTTATTTCTTATACAACGTGATGTTACTTTAGTACAAAAAAATATTAATTCCATCATAAAATGGTGCAAAGATAATTTTCTGATATTAAATATATCCAAATGCTGTTGTGTATCTTATACTAGGAAAGATAATGAGTTTCTGACGGTGTATCTTTTGGATGGATATTAGATAAAAGAACTTTGATAAAAGACTTAGGTGTGCGATTTGACAAGCGATTATCATTCACCTCACATATCGAAGAATTATGTGCATCACCATGAAAATTGCTTGGTTTTTTAATGAGAACAACGCATGGTTTCTCTAATTTGGATACCCTGAAGATCTTGTTCAAAACTCTACTTCTGAGTAAGCCAGAATACGCATCAGTTGTTTGGTATCCGTTGTACGCCTCTCATCAGCATATAATAGAGCTCTTACAACGTAGATTTCTAATATTTCTATCAAACAGAGAGGATGGACAATACCCGTGCAGACATTTCGAATATGCGATGTTCTGGATAGACATGACATGCAATCCTTGTCAAATCGTCGTCAAATACACAGCGCCAAGTTTATATGGAAACTCTTTAATGGTAGAATCGACTGCTGTGATCTTTTAGGGAAACTATAGCTCCAAGTACCGCGACTGTCCTCACGGAATTCTAGCACGTTTCTCATTCCCACGGCAAAAACCAACATGCTTTTTAAAGCTCCTCTAACGGATATGGCAAACAATGCGAATCAGTTTATATAGATATATTCCATGATATATTCATTCATTCATTCATCCAATATTCAGATTATATTATAATTATTAACAGAGGTACACTTGCTAGTCTATATATTTTATATATCTATATATTAGCTTTAATTAAGATAATGCTATTGTTGTCTTGTAATTAGACTATGTCTGTTGGATAATAAATTTATTATTTATTATTATTATTATTATTATTATTAAATCCATATCATATCTCTTATAACTGCCGATTTGCAGCATATATGTGAATATGAGTGTTGTTTTATAACATTAAAACTATAATACCATAAAACTATCATAGCAGTGTATGGACCAAACGAAGATGATACTGCGTGCAACAAATAAACATTCTGGGAGCAGCTCAACGAAACAACAGAAAAAGCCAAAGGAGAAGTGTACGTGGCGAGAGACTTCGACAGCAGAATTGGCAACGAAGTAAAAGATAATGACGCGATGAGAGGAAGATATGGAGAAGGCGTACTCAACGAAATTGGTAAGAAAATGCTAGATTATTGTAGAATGAATAATCTAGTAATAACGAATACACTATTCAAACACAAGGACATACACAAATACACCAGGGAAGTGATAAGCAGGAACGAAAAATCTATAATAGACTATGACTAGCAGAACAAGGGAAAAGGAGCAAAATAATAGACACAAGAGTAAAGAGAAGTTACGAAATTGGAAGTGATCACTATCTAGTAGAGACGAAAATAAAGGAAGACTACCAAGATAGCGATAAAAAAAAGCAGAGACCAAATATAGCAATAAACTACAACAAGATAAGAACATACAAACTAAGGAAAAAAGAAATAGCAAAAATCTATAAAGAGAAAATAGAGGAGAAATTAGTAAAGGACAACTATAGACAAGAAGTAGAGGAAATGTGGAGTAAATTAAAGAAAAATATACTGGAGACAGCACAAGAGACATGTGGGACAAAGCAAAACACAAACAAGAAGCAGCAGACAGCATGGTGGTCGCAGGACATAAGAGAGAAAATAAAGCAAAAGAAAAAAGCATGGCAAAAATACCTAAATGACAAAAATAGTAAAAACTACGAAGAATACAGTTTAAAGAGGAAAATAGTAAAAGATAAGGTCAGAATAGCAAAGAACAGGGAATGGGAAAAGTTCGGAGAGACAATGGAGTAAAATGCAAAGGAAAACCAAAAATTATTCTATAAAACACTAAAACTAAACAGAAAAAAACAGGACAAGAAGTAACTTATATACAAGACAATCAAGGAATATTGCTGAAGGACAACGAAAAAATACTGGAAAGATGGAAAGAATATTTTGAAGACTTACTATCACAAAATGGTGGAAATGAACAGAAGACAAGAGACCAGAACGACTCGGAAGCAGATATAGAGATGATCAATGGAAAAGAAATACTAGAGATAATAAGGGAAATGAAAATAGGGAAAGCACCAGGACAAGACCAGATCACAACGGAAATGATTAAACATATGGGACCTGCATGTAACGAAATACTACTAAAATTAATAAACGAAATATGGAGGACGAATAAAATACCTAAAGATTGGCAAGTATCGTTAATCGTACCGATACACAAGGAAGGCGATAAGACAAAATGTTCAAACTATAGGGGTATAACACTCATAAGCATAGGTATGAAGATCTTAGAAAAAACAATTAACAAAAGAATACTAGCAAAAATAGAGCAGACGCTAGAAGAATCGCAATGTGGATTTAGGAAAGGAAGATCCACACAGGACAACATTTTCACGATAAAACAAATCACAGAAAAAAGAATTGCTAATAATAAAAACACATACCTAGGATTCATCGACCTGGAAAAAGCATTCGACATGATACCAAGAAATAAATTATGGAAAATCTTGGAAGAGAGAGGTGTAGAAAGAAAGACAGTCGAATTAATACAAAACATATACAACAACAACACCAATGCAATAATACACAAGGGACAAACATCAAGAACATTTCAGACAACCACTGGACTAAGACAAGGAGGCGGGCTCAGTCCTACATTATTTAACATATACATGGATGAAATAATGAAGAGCATGAAACCAGAAACCAAAAAAGCAAACATAGGGTACAAAAACATGCAAGTTGTAAAAATATCGGAAGGAGCATTCGCTGATGATGTCGTAGTGATAGCAGAAAATGAAGGTAATCTGCAGCACAACCTTAGTGTATGGAACAGACACCTAGAAAAGTATAACATGAAAATGAACTATAACAAAACAAAAGTGATGGTAATAGGAAACCAGAAAGAACAAATAAATATAAAGATAGAACAACACACAATAGAACAAGTAGAAGAATTCAAATACCTGGGAGTAGCACTGACAGAAGACGGAAAAATGGAAGGCGAACTTAGTAACAGAATAAACAACACAGCTAAAACATACCACGCATTGAGCAATATACTGATTAACAAGAAAGAGATTAGCAGAAGGACAAAAATAAATATATATAAACGCATATATAGACCTATACTGACATATGGAAGCTAACGAAGAGGGACAAAAGTAGAATACAGGCAATGGAAATGAAATATCTCAGAGGAGTAAAACAAGTTACGAGAAGAGACAGAATAAGAAATTATGACATCAGAGAAGAACTGGGAATTGAAGCTGTAGATAAGTATATAGAAAAGAAACAACTAAACTGGTGGGGACATTTAATTAGGATGGACAAAAATAATCAAACAAAACAGGTATGGGCAGCAAGAACTGAAAATAAAAGAAGAAGAGGTAAACCAAGAAAAGAGTGGGACAACAGAATAGAGGAAATAATAATCAAGAAAGGAAAGACTTATACAAGCAAGACAACTGGCGAAGAACAGAAAGGAGTGGAAAGAATTTACAAATGTATAAACAACAGTAATTGTAAACTATAATGTTAATAATGTTAATGTAATAGCCTACACCGAAAGGTAAAAGGCAATTGATAATATATATATATATATATATATATATATATATATATATATATATATATATAAAACTATAATAATCACAAACATAAAAGATAAAATAAATCTATTTCCTATATATTATAAAATTAAAATCGAATTTTCTTATCTATTGATACAAATGGATATGAAAATTCGATGGATTAAAAATTCTATGGATAAATAAATCTATCAACGATCACATCATACAATGTTCAGATAAACATGATTTGCCTATTCGAAACCATGAATTGATTATTAACTATTATATTTTTTTTTAAATAATTTTCATGACAATCTAGTTTGAATAAGTATAAATTATATTAAATATCAAGAATATGTATGAGTAATAAATACAAAATAATTTAAGTAGATATCTAAATATACACATTTCTGGCAAGGGCAAATAATGGATACATTGCATGTTGATCGTAAATACAAAGGAAAGTAATATTCAAAATCTGTATGGTTCTAATGATGTAATTATTTTCACTAGCAGTATTAATGAACTATAAATATTTATAATATCATTTAATTTATACAAAATTTGCGGGAATAACAATACATACATTACACTTTCTGGCTAAGTAATACAAAAATATTTTATTATTAAATACCGGTATTAAAATTAATATTATTAATTGAAACAAATGGGATGAAGCTACATCGGAGCTATTAGAACCTTTCCTTTCTAATAGCTCAGATGTAGCTTCATCCCATTTGTTTCAATTAATATTATTAATTTTAATACCGGTATTTAATAATAAAATATTGTTTTATTACTTAGCCGAAAGTGTAATGTATGTATTGTTATTCCCGCAAATTTTGTATAAATTAAATGATATTATAAATATTTATAGTTCAAAAATAATAAAAAAACTGAAGAGGCAGGAGAACTAGCAATGAACAGAAGGGAATGGAAAAAATTTACCAAATAATAAAGGATAATTACAAGCTTTATACCACACCGTGGTAGAACAGGCGGATATTTATATATATATATATATATATATATATATATATATATATATATATATATATATATATATATATATTTATATATATATATATATATATATATATATATATATATATATATATAAACTAGAGTAAAGCCCGAATGTCGCTTTGTTAAGGAAAGACAATCATAATTAATTTTCACTCAATCTTCTACTTCTTATGTCTCCTATCGGAGGTTGGTGATTCAACTTATGATGATTGCACATGAAACAGCTGCTCGGAAAATTTCGACCGATGTTCTTCCATACCATGAATCTTATCATTTTTCCAAAATTGGTCTATATTTTCGTCATGGAGATGTCTAATCAATTTCATTTCATCGAGCCACTGTACATTCTATACCAATACGCCCCGTTTGATTTTCTTATGGGTTGCTAGCTTGATTATTGCGTTAACTCCTTACTAGTATGTGATCTGTATTTCCATCTCCTCCCCCATTGATCTTATCTCGATTAGTAGACTTTTCCATTTCTTGGCGATTGTAATATGATCGATTTGGTTCCTAGTTTTATTTTTCTGGTGATATCCATGCATAAGGGCACATGGATATCACCAGAAACATAAAACTATTGTAGTAAGTATTGGTTTATGTTTGTATACACTTCCCCCAATAATGTTATTCTCTTTCTTGTGACGTTGTCTCCTATCGGAGGTTGACGATCCAACTTATGATGGTTACACGTGAAACAGCAGTTCGGAATATTTCGACCGATGTTTTTCCATACCAACTTCTTAGGTCCTTTGCCCATGAGTTCTGCCGTCTCCCCACCAACTTTTTACCGTCGATCTTGCCCTCCTTGATTAGACGCAAGATCTCGTAGCGTTCGCTCCTCATTATATGTTCCATGTATTGTAGCTTTCGTTTTTTATTGAAACATATAGAGATATTTTACATATAATACTTGCTCCACAGAGCTGTGATGAAGGCGCCCATCAAATCAAGAACAGCTCTGTTTTGGTCTCTGTCTTTGGTGCTTTGGAGAAGATGACTAGTTTGGTTTTGGTGGTATTTGTGCAGACCATACTTCGCGCTGTGCTTAACAATAAGATTCATCATGCTTTTGAGAGTCGTAAGGCTATTGGCTAGTACCACCGTGTCATCTGCAAAACAGATGTTGTTAATTACTGTGCCGTTGAGTCTTTTATGTCCTCCAGTGCCTATCTAAAACCAGCCTCAGAGTAGATGTTGAATAAGAGTGGCGACAGGGCACAACCCTGTCTAACCCCTCTTTTCTAAGGTCCGGTTATATAAATCTGGATCATCAACCATCTTTTCGAATCATCGTCCTATTTCTGTGATCTCAAACTTTGCGAAACTATATGATAACATCCTTAACAAAATTATGTATCAGTTTGCCCAAAACAGAATCGACATATAACTGCATGATTTATTGAAGCCAACGTCTGCGTCATCGCTGAATTTAATCCTGAAGCATTGGATAACAGGAAACAGGACGATTATATCATCTACACGCATCTAACAAAGGCGTTTGATAAATAAAATTCATCATAACATATTTATACACTAACTTTCAGCTTTTGGTTTGCATAATAATCTAGCGGGATTTCTTCAAAACTATTTGTCAGTATGTTGAGCACCGAGACGTTCAGTCCAAAAATAATCCTAATAATCCTAAATTCTTGTGTCAATTTAACTCGAATAAACAGCGGGTATGCAGCATCCTTTAGAAGGAGCATACGCGTTCCAATGTATATCAAAAGTCTTCACTGCATTTCATGATAGATAACATAAACTATTCTTTGGACATTTTTTGTAATAATTATAGTTCATTTGTAATTCACTGGAAGAAAAATTATAATTTTTCTTTTATATGCATATGTATAATTAACTACGGAGGCCTACACCGAAATGTAAAAGGAGGCAAATAGATAATAAATATATCTATATATATATATATATATAATAATTTACTTGTTATATAACGACTAAATTTTTATCCTGTTATTTGATTATTCGGTTGGGTAATAAATTATTATTATTATTATAATGTAGAGTTTGTAACGAATCACAATGATAGATAATATCGACTTGTATTCAAGAAAGTTATATGTTTTTACAGCTTCTAGCTAATGTAGCTTAGACGCTATAGTTGTCCCTCCTGAGTGGAAACCTAGTTGTTGTGTATTATTATTATAATTTTATATTATTTTATTTGTTAATTGTTATCTGTAATTTATTGTTGTTACTTTGAAAGGCACTGTCAGTATTTCCTTCAATCCTCCTTCAATATTTATCAAGTAATCAATTATTCGACTAAATATCAGTATCCATTATTATTATTATTATTATATTACTACACCTTAGACGATCACTAATTCTATGAATATTTTAGAATAAAGATAATTTTAAACATGTTTACTTACATCGTACTGTCATTATTACTTAAATATTGACATTATTATTGACCGTGTAAGTGGTGTAAGGTGCCTGTGGGTGTATAATTTTTAAGTATCCTTCTAATATATTTGATGCAAGCTGTAATATATTATGTTTATGATTTTTTTGTAGCACATGTGCAAATAAGCAACATATTTTTATTTTATAATAGTTATCGATTGTACAGTTCATTGGACACTATCGAGTAAATTGTATAATAATAATAATAATAATAATAATATAGGTCCTTATTAGGATATTTGCTGCAAAAGTTCATAAACTTCAATATAACCAGTAATAGTTTTAATAAAACTATTTTACGTATATATATATATATATATATATATATATATATATTTCAATGAACATGAAATCATTACCCCAGCATCATTTTACATAAGGGCTGTGCACATAACGTCCTTTGTATAGAGTGCGTATGCGTGAACGCAGCGGCTCGTTGCACCGCAATGCACGCAGCGCAAAATTAAAACAGTGCATCCAATTGCATTTTGCCATTACATGCAGCACACGATGGGTGGAGTTAAATTACAACCAGTGATGTTATTTTATATAACGCGGCTATATAAATCGCACACGCACTGCACACATCAATAATTAACGCCGCGTGTGCCGCCTAATTAATTATCGTACGCCTATATTATAATGATAACAATTCTTAATGAGCACAATTAAAACCGCCGCCACCAAAAAGTTAATTGGATCAATTAAAACCGTATTTTTTAAATTTAATGAGGCAAATTCGTCGTCCACTCGAATAAAAAAATCAATTCGGGCATAAATCAGTCAATCTATGATCTACAAACAGTCTAGTTCTAACATAATGCCAGCATGGCTTCCGAGGACGACCAGAACTTATAACTTCCGGTGAAGACGCTTATGGCAGGGGACGTTGTGCAACCCCTCGCCGGCTTGAACTAGGGGGGGCTAGATACGACGCCCTCTTTTTATATTAATTAGTTTTTTGCTGGTGCTAGGGGAGAGAGGGTTCCTAGTTCAAAATAGAACTAGGTTAGATACTTTTGCACAGGCTGTACTCCTCGTTTCCTGTTGTGATGTTTAATTTGAGGCCAGCTTTATGTAGCGTCGCTTCGATTTGAATATCAATACGGATAATTTCGGTGCGAATATTTTGTGTTTTGCGGATCGGGTTACGTACGGTTCGTTAGAGAACTGTTTGGATTTATATAATAGGGACCTCAAAGAAGAATTTTGATATATTTTTGTGGAAATAAGCATTTTTAAAGGACAAATAAAACGATATTTTTATATTTACACTTTGTAAGGTACACAGTTGCAAAGTGTAACTAAAGAGTATTAAAAAAACATGTAAACATGTAAGCAAAAAATATTAATTATCACCAACTACACGTCTTAACAATCCAATATTTTATATATATATATATATATATATATATATGTATATATATATATATATAAATATATATATATATATATATATATATATATATATATATATATATATCTATATATATATATATATATATATATATATATATATATATATATATATATATAGAGTAAATATTTATTTTGCTGTATAAGTATAATATGTTTCTAGTTTATTAGGGTAGTGCAGCAATTATATATCAAATTTAAATTATTTCATCGTCATCCATTTTTTGAATTAATAATTTCCTGTAAATACCTTTTGTATATTGCATCTAGATCGATAGCTAATTCACATACTCCGTGCCCTGATGAAGTAGCTAATTAAGCTACGAAATATTGGCAAAAGGAAGTAAAGTGTACTTCAAGTAAAAATAGCGTTTTAATTGCTGCACTACCCTAATAAACTAGAAACATATTATATATATATATATATATATATATATATATATATATATATATATATATATATATATATATATATATATATATATATATATGTGGATATACGCTTTTTTAAAGGATAAATAAAACGATTTTTTTTGTATTTACACTTTTAAAGTATGTAAAACATGTAAACATGTAAGCAAAATTAATTATCACCTACTACACGCCTCAACAATCCAATATATTAAGCATTTTAAATTCTAAATTTAATCAGGTTGCATATATTATGTTTTTATTTTTTACTAATTATAGTTATACTGAATTAATAACAATAGTTTCCCGAAATGGAAATTTATATTTAGAGCGGTCCCTCAAAATCGCCATTTTAATATGTAGGAGCATTCTGCGCAACATCCCTTACCCACAGTGCCACACTACTCCGCATCAGGATGCATATAGCTATTAATATTTACATATATTCTCTCGTGTAGTATATTATTAATGTATGTGTATATACATTTAATTGAATTTCTTTATAATATAAACGCTTGCCGGTAATATAAATTCCAATCAAATTGTTGCGATTAAATTAAATGGTCCGTATCGCCAGTATTTAAAATTTAATACAAAAAATCATATAATTAACAACTACATGTATTAAGTAAGTCATTAAAATCAGGAAAACATTTTCCGGTCTACAGCACAACGCAATAAATATCAAAGATCGAGTTATTTATTTGTATTTGCTTCGCGGCATTTGTTTCCCTGTTCACCGGCCCTTGACCTGACCTTGTACAATTCCTACATCCCCTAACGCAGCCCCTCCACCACAAAAAACTTATTTATTTGACTATAGAAATAAGTGATATGTAAGCAATACAACAATATGTACTTTTAATTTTGCAATACGATACGCAGATTTAAAAGCTCATGGTTATAATTGAAAATTTTAGATTGTTTGGCATGAAACCTGTATTTTATAACAACGGTTTTGTATTATAATAATATGAAAATAATATAATGTAAAACGAATACTATGAGTTTTACAAGGTCATGTATTTGTAATGCTTAAAGTCATTAAAAAAATGACTAAGCATTTATAGAATGCAGGTTACAGAATATCAATATATATATATATATATATATATATATATATATATATATATATATATATTTATATATACATACATAGTATTTTATATAGTATACTATTTTTTTTTCATGTTGTTCCCTTCATAGCCTCAGGATTTGGTTTCGGTTCATCCCATCTCGGGCTAGTAATATCTATATGGTATATTTTTAAACAAAATGTATTCCAGTTTACTGTAATATTAGGTATTTTTAGTTTAAAATTAATATATTTTAGAGACTTTATATAGTCGGGTAGTTTTATTTAATTTCATTTCAATATTTTTACCTTAGTACTTTTTTCTAATTCGCCTGCATTCTAACCTTTATTTATAATTGAATGAAATAAATGAATGAATTAGGATAGCAGAGACAGCACCAGTCAAAAGAATATGGAGAGCAAACATCAAAAACAAGAAAAAAGGAAGACCAAGAAAAAAATGGGATGAAGCTATAGCGGAACTATTAGAAAGGAAAGGAAAAAACTGGAAGGAAGCAAGAGAACTGGCAATAAATAGAAGAGAATGGAAAACATTCATAAAAGAATAGAGGAAATTCAAACCTTTACACCACACTGTAGTAGAAAAAGGCAGCGGATATATATATATATATATATATATATAATTACAAGAATTTATAATCGTTTCTCTATATGTTCATCGTTGGCATCGTGATAATAATAGCACTCAATGGCGCATTTTGAAACAATTTTAATAAAATTTACCATATGTAAGTCAAATCTCCCTGGTATGCTCGAAATAGTGACATCCACCGAGACCTAGGAGTAAAGATGGATGAAATAAAAAGATGAGCGTCTACTGCAGTATGTAAACATCGAAGTTATCAACATATTGGACAACACTGCTTTAACAAGAAGACTCAAAAGGGTAAAACCTTTCCAGTTGGTATAGTTGGTAAAAGTGTAAAATGAAAAGTGTATGAGACGACAGATTAGATAACACAAATTTAGAATATAATATTAGATAAATTGTTCCTTAGTCCTTAGACTAGTCACAATTCAATTTGTTTAATTTGTAAAACACATTAATGAAAAAAAAATGTAAGAACTTAAAATTTCAATAAAAATTTGTTAGTTCATTTAGATCAGAGGTTCCCAGACCGAGGTAATGGTCTGCGAACCTCTGATCTAAATGAACTAACAAACTTTTTTTGAAATACAGTTGGTATAGTTGGTAAAAATGTACAGTGAAAAGTGTATGAGACGACCGATTGGATAACACAAATTTATAATTTAATATTACATAAATTGTTTCTTAGTCCTTAGACTACTCACCATTCAATTTGTTTAATTTGTAAAACAAATTAATGAAAAAAAAATTTAAGAACTTAAAATTTCAATAAAAATTTGTTAGTTCATTTAGATCAGAGGTTCCCAGACCGAGGTAATGGTCTCTGATCTAAATGAACTAACAAACTTTTTTTGAAATACAGTTGGTATAGTTGGTAAAAGCGAGTGAAAAGTGTATGTGAAGACTGATTGGATAACACACATTTAGAATTTAATATTAGATAAATTGTTCCTTAGTCCTTAGACTAGTCACAATTCAATTTGTTTTATTTGTAAAACAGGTTAATTAAAAAAATGTAAGAACTAACAATTTCAAAAAAAGTTTGTTAGTTCATTTAGATCAGACCAGGGTTATGGTCTGCGAACCTCTGATCTAAATTAACTAACAAACTTTTTTTGAAATACAGTTGGTATAGTTGGTAAAAGTGTAAAGTGAAAAGTGTATGAGACGACCGATTGGATAACACAAATTTATAATTTAATATTACATAAATTGTTTCTTAGTCCTTAGACTAGTCACAATTCAATTTGTTTTATTTGTAAAACAGGTTAATTAAAAAAATGTAAGAACTAACAATTTCAAAAAAAGTTTGTTAGTTCATTTAGATCAGACCAGGGTTATGGTCTGCGAACCTCTGATCTAAATGAACTAACAAACTTTTTTTGAAATTGTTAGTTCTTACATTGCCCCCTATTCAGATATAAAGCCCCCTCATTCGAGTCAATAAATCAATGCTGAATTGGTTGACTGGAATTGTGTAAGTTTATTGGAAAAATGAATTACCTACTTACTACGACTAGGAAGTTGTACATGATTTAAAAAATAAAGAAATTGAAGATAGGAAAGGTTGGAAAAACATTCGTTTATGTTTCCTCTAATGCCTAAATTCTTATTTAGAAGACAGAGAAGATAAAGAAAATTTTGAAAAAGCATTAGTTTACGTTTCATCTAATGTAAAAATAATTATTTCGAAAAAAAAAAAGAATTACAATTAGATGAAACATCATCATTTTGAACTGCAGCTATCGCCCCCTGCAATATTCGATTCATCACTGGCAGGACATCCGTATTGTGTCTAATTTATACTGAAACCAAAGATTATACAATTAACCTCCTAGGAGGAAAGTTAAACGCCATCAATTAGCAATACACACCCATATGGTAATAACCGTCAATATGCTCATGCCACCAGGATCACCGGGTAGTACCCTCTATTGAATAATATTCCAACATAGTGCTTGAGATATCAGCACAAAGCCAATTTTGTAAAACATATATAAGTGTGTATCCACCTCTTAGCAATCTACATATGTAGATTTCGATCCAAAGAGTTATAAGAATAGACGATGAAATATCAGAGTAGGTAGCAATACGGAGAGAATTGCAACAAAAATGCATTCTCTCACCTATGCTCTTCAACCGCTACGCGGAGAAGATATTTATAGATGTATTAAATGATATAAATATTGGTGTAATGATTGGGGGTGTTGTGGTGAATATTGGAGGAATACTGACCACAGGATAATATTAGCTATCAGAATGGAAGCTGTACAAAAAGTAGTTAGAAAAACCGCAGAGCACAGCCTGGCAATAGGTTTCAAACAAACAAACGTGAGAAAGACGAAATGGATCATTGTGAGTAAAAACCCAATAACTATACAGTTGATTCTTAAGGTAGGGACGAGATTGTGGGGCGGGTCAACTCGTAAAAGGATAAAGAAACTTACGTAAATGATAAATGGTACATATACATATCAACAGAAATTGAAAGTCGCATAGAACAGACAGAAGAACATTTGATCGGTAGATACCTACAAATCTCTTTCAGAATCACACTGCTGCGATGCTACGTTTTCAGCATCCTTTTTTAAGGGGTAGTATTATGGACACTAATTGGAGCATTGTGTAAAAACTTTCAAGCGTTTGAGATGTGGCCATACCGCAGATTGCTAAAAAATCCCCTGGATAGACATGATAATAAGTATAGAAGTCTTGTAACGACAACAAATTAAAGAAATATTAGATACCATTAATAGAAGAAAGTTTTAATATTTTGGGCATGTTCTACTAAACGAAATGTACAGACTACTGCATACCATAATGTAGGGTAAAGTAAGGGAAAATATCGTCCAGGTGTTCGTATGATAGACAGACAATCTTAGGACAAAGTACAACATAAATGTTCAGAAAGGCTTCTAATAAAGTCGAAATCATGAAGCTGGTCGTCAACGCTCTAGAGACAAGACACATGAAGAAGAAGATTCATGTGCCCTCAGCGGGCAGAATCATACTTTGAGAAACACTGATTTAAATTCATAATGAGGATGAGGCCATTCGGGACGTTCCTGATCTACAATTCAATCAAATAGTCCTGTTTACATTCTTAATTCTTAATACGTATAATAATGTAGTATAGTAATTATTTACTGCATTTGTTTCACTCAAATACAAAGTAATTTTTTTTACATTTTAACTATTGATAGTTCGATAGTTTTTATAGATAGTATACCTATCACCGGTTAAATCTAATACGTATAATAATGTAGTATGGTAATAATTTACTGTATTTGTTTCACTCAACTACAAAGTAAAATTGTTTACATTTCAACGATTGATAGTTCGATAGTTTTTATAGATAGTATACCTATCACCGGTTAAATCAAATACGTATAATAATGTAGTATAGTAATTATTTACTGCATTTGTTTCACTCAACTACAAAGTAAAATTTTTTTTACAACTATTGATAGTTCGATAGTTTTTATGATACCCTTCGTTAAATTCAATACGTATTGTAGTAATTGATTACTGCATTTGTTTGAGTCAAAACTCCAAAGCAAAATATTTTCTTACATAAATATTGAAACTACTTATATCTGTTAATTTATTCATCCAACCCAACCTTGAGCTAGAGGGCAATCAATAAAGCTGAAACACGCGGGAGCGTCGGTAATTTTTCCGCCACCCAAAACCGCTTATTTGGAGAACCGTACTTTCCCTATCGTTTACTTAGTTTCACTTTCAGTCCGCGTATAAACACAAGGTTCAATCCACCCTCGGCCTTTCTCCTACAACCCCTGAATTTCTCCCGCGCTCCCTCTCCATAGGACGGGGCGCAGCGGCCATTCCAAAGTAGGTGGAGCAGGATGAGGGGTAACGGTGACGTCAGCGGGGTGCACACGCACCCCACGGACGCCGGTCGGATTTTAAATTACACGCGCCTGCTTCTTCGCGGCCCCGAGAGATCGGGTTCGCTAATTTCAGGAACGCAATTATGCGTCGGTCCCGCTGATAAGGAGGGCTAATTGAAAGTGTGAGTGGCGATCGAGGAATTTCCAAATTACGCGTGCATTTCCAATGGGGGGTTCGAATCGATGCCGGGTGGCGTTTGCTTAAGCCGAGGGTACGCGGCCTTTGTTCAATGCAAATCAGTCCGAGAGGGCTTTAATGTATGCGAATTGGTGGAACGAGATTTTGTACAATTCTGAAATTTGGTCTTGGGTGTGTAAATATTTTAACAAGCGTCCACTGGGGGATTTCTAAATGCGAACGATAATAATATTTGGAGTGAAATTCACTATCTCTTTCATGGTTTTAAGGTTTGTTATACAGTTTATAATCAAGGTGCATTATACAGACACTCAAATTCACTGTTAAGAACTAATAAACTACAAATTAATTTAAACATAAGATAAACGGAGGAACAAACTTTCAATACTATTAGCTGTAGATGGAGGCAACGCCTCCAAATCCAGAAGCTAGAGGGCCTTTCACAATAAACGTCGTAGTGGCAACCTAGCTTGTCTATAAAAATATGAATAAGTTAATCTTAAAAATGTGCTAGCGTTCCTTCAGTTATCTTATAAATCGACTGTAATTAAAATCGTCGCAATGAGATCAGCGATAAGGTGTCTGACACTCACTAGTTATGTTTAATATAAAGTTTGTTTGTTTCTCTCTAAGCTCTATTAAAGAATCCTGATGCCAAAATACTATTGGCGAAATATAGATAGATTTAAAAAAGGAGGTTGCTTGAAGCCCACTGCCGCAATCCTGAACTCAACTCGTCTTTCCTAACTAGTTTTCGGCAAAAACTACCTTACTGTTTTATAAAAATACAGCTATGTTATGCTATGTTACCACTACCACCCTTATTGTGAACGGTCCTTAACATGGAGGGCTCGAAAATTCATTCTCCGGTAGGACTCGAACCCATGTCCTGGATATCGCTATCAACTGCAGCGGAGACGTGGGTACGAGCCCCACCGTAGTAGAGTGAATTATTGGGAAATAATTAATTATATATTATATTTATAATAATGGTACGATATATCCGTAACAGTAAGTATTTGCTTGGAACCGTCAGTAGCCGTTAATCGTTTGCCTTCTAGCTGTTATACAGTAAACAGCTAGAAGGCAAACGATTAACGGCTACTGACGGTTCCAAGCAAATACCTGATAAATATAAGTATTACGGATATATCGTACCATCTCAAGTATATGCTTATAATTAATGCCCCAAATTCCCTAATGTTTGCGTATTTCATAAAATGGGCCAAGTAGACTTATACAGTAGCCGCTTTAGTTTATCGTTCGGGAGCTGTTCTGGGCTGTTCTTTTGTATTAGAGTAGCTTGGAGTAGTTCCACAACGATAAAAGAAAACGGTTAATTTAGCACGTTTAATTGTTATAGAACCTTGGTGAATACGGGCAAAATTATGTACTTTGGTTCAAATGTAATATAAAAACACAATACAGGAGTGAGCCAGAATAAAAGGATGGTTTTCTGCTATTGCTCAATAGATGGAGGTATAAATTCTATGGAATCTGGCAAGGAAATTGATCCAAATATTACATAAATTAGGCTTGGATGAAAATGATATTAGACTAATTAGAAAATTATTCTGGAAAGAGTATGCGCCTGTAATTGTCGATGCAGTGCCATTTTAAGGTTTGATAGTGCCCAAATAGTACTCATCAAACCTAAAAACTCATCGTATCATAAAGGCACCTTACACAGTCAGAAGAAGAAGATATATTTATTGTAACATACATACATACAAGATATACATACATATAAAAGAGGGTCTTTCAGCCACTTACACAGTCAATAATACTGTCAATCCTAGAACTGTCGTCAGTATTTGCTTTAATCCTCCTTTTAGATTTATCAAGTAATCAATTATCCGGATATACATCAGTTCTCTTCATTTCATCGTTACTATACCTTACACGATAAGTAATACTGTCAATATTTTAGAATAATGAATATTTTAAACATATTATTGTACAGTAATACTCTCATTATTCTAAAATATAGACAGTATTATTGATAGTGTAAGGTGCCTTTAACAGACGTGGACTGGTTCCAGTATAATTTGCTAATTATCACTTTCGTTTGACTCTGTGATGGATCGCTAATTTTGCTTAGGGCCCCTTCAATTGTATAGTAATAAGGATATAGAAACTGATCATTGAAAATATCTACCAATAATATTACTGAATGAAGGTAAAAAAATACATCTATCTTAAGAATATATAAATATTATTATAGTAATCAGGATAAACAATTAGCCAAAAAAGAAACACAAACATATTTATTAAATTTAAAATTAGTAAACCCGTTTGCATTATTTTTTTACTTCTGCAAGAAAATATCTACTTATTTTGCGTATATATTATTGCTTATTATAGAAGTGGCGTGCGGTGGGTTGGGATGTAAAGTGTAAAAAAATCACATGAAATTGAAATATATTAAAATTAGTAATCTCTGAATTAGGTAGTTGTAGATTAGATTCTATTCTTTTCTAATTGGAAATGTAAATATCTTTACTGTAGGAAAAGTTGTTGTATATTTAACATAGCTAGGCGATTTACTTTACTAAATGAAATCGCAATTAATTTCTTAGTCTCACAATATTTGCCATAGATTTCTTTAGAGTTAAAGCAGTTCTGCAAGAGTGTGGCGTGCCGCAAGGAGACTCTCTGAGCCCAACACTAATTTCATTAATTGAGCAAGACCTACCAGAATCAATAAAAACCATACAAGAAAAATCCATAATGTACGCGAAAGAGTGGGCCACATATTCAGAAAGTCTCGAACACATACAGTTAAATCTAAACCGTTATGGTGAGATGCCAAAAACTAAGTGTCGACCACCACGAAAAGAGTAAGGTAATCAAATTTAGGAAGAGAAGGAGATTCGGAAGAAAAGACAAGGAAAAATATAAATCGAATTTATCATGAATACCAGGAGGTCAATTCTGTAAGTTCAGACCGGTCTGGTAAAATATCAGACCGGTCGGTTACTCATGGCAACTACATAAATAACTGTTTTTCGTTCGCTCGCTAAAACATTTGCAGAAACTCAATCCAATTAAAATTTATAACATGAAAATATTGCCTGCAGAGACCTACGCATTCAAGTCACAGTGCCCTCTGCTGCATCTAATCTAGCTGGATAAAATAAAAGCCTGTTTCCTGAAGAAAGCCTTAGGATTATCTGAAAGCGCCTCAGACACCTTTGTGTTCTACCTGGTAGACTCGAAAAAAATGGCAGTAGAGAAAAAAATAATATGGAAGATATACGGATGGTCTAGCTTTAAATAGATAAGCGTGGAACAAAACATCGTAACTTGTATCACCCTGCATAGGTACTACCATCTCCTGCACATTAAGACACACTTCCACCACCCATAGAAGAGTCATGTATATGTCATTTATGCGAGTGTTCAGCAGACAGACACCACCTACTATGTAGTAAGGAAAGACAAAACCGCTCCACCCCTCAATTTGTGAACGGCATCAGAGAAGAATCTGCCAAAAAAGTGAAGCGTCCATTTAATCCAATCTAAAATCTAATTTATAAAAGCCTCTAATATCTAATCCGCGATCTCTAACGTCAATTATTGCCATTGGTGTATACTTTGTACGGTATATATTCTATTAATTTTGGTATGACTTGTTATTGTAAATATATTGTAAATAGCATAGATTTCGTAATAAATAAACTAAAAAAAATGATAGTATTTTTTACAAAACAACAAAGTCACGAGAAGACCATGAGAGATATCGCGAAATAGAACTAATAACAGAACTATTAAACGAGAACATTGGAATGAATTCAGCGGTGAAATGGAAATTGATATGTCTGGCACATATAATAATATGGAAGCTACTCAGGGGACTGAGAAAAGAAACGAAATAGTACAAATAAATAGCGTAAGCCTTCTTCACGGAACTCTATTCAATAGTAGGCGAAAACCATCCCGAACTGGAATAAGTAACTGAAGATGTTGAAGCGATACTAAGTAGACTGAAAAACAGCAAAGCGCTTGCCCTAACGACATAAACAACGAGCTACTGCAATACGGAGCACAGCCACTGGCAAGGACATTGGCAGAGCTATACAACACATAATTCTGTCAACAATGCGAACACCACAGGACTGGAAAGAGAGTGCAAGCATAACACTGTACAAAAAAGGAAAGAGGGACGATCTAAAAAAACTACAGATGCATCTCCCTGCTACATACATGAAAGAATTCGCAAAACATCGAGCGGGCATTATATCCGAGAAGACCACAACAGCATAGCATTCGAAAAAATCGAAAGTTAACCACAATCTACACGGTATAACAAATCGCAGAGAAAGTGCTGGAATTGAAGAAACCCGTCTATTTCTGTTTCGTGGACCTGGGGAAGGTGTTAGATAGAATCCGGTTTTCAGACATACTGAGATCACTTATTAGTAAAAGCATACACCGCAACATAATAGAGACAATAAAACAACAAAATACAAACAACACAACAAAACTGAGAACGATGAATAGGGAGGAAACCAAGATCCAAATCAAAACTGGGACACGACTAGGTGTTAGTTGAAGCCCGCTACTATTTAACCTCCGCATGAATAAGCTAATAGTATATATGTAAATGTTTCAAAAATCCCCTAATTTCTTTCAAACTTTGCTAATGCATTAGTTATATATTTCCCTCTATTCTAGTCATAATCAAATATTGTGGGGTTACTTTCATCCTATTTAATACTAAACGGTAATATATGATAAACATATAATTTGATATGTTATAACTGCAAATTTGTAATTTTTAAAAATCCCTCGATGGTTATCTTTAAAACTTTGCTAGTGCATTAGCAATATATCACTCTATCTACTAAAGTTATAAGCAAACATTTCGGTTGCTAGTTTTAATTCTATTTAAAGTCTGTATTTCATAAAAATATGATGTTCATTGGTTAGAATCGAAATTTTTAGAAATAGAAATTTATTTCACATGCATACAATATAGTACATAATATATCATACATTGAAATATTGTCAACAAAAAAAAAGGTGGCGATTACATCATATTTTTAACTTCATTAAAGTATTCCTCCAGTGAATATGGTTCACATTCTATACGTATTTTGAATACTGCATTTTTGAAACGCTTAAAATTATTTATTATTTTGATGTGATTTGGTAATGAGTTAAAAAAAACTAGGCTACTGTATACTGGTCCTCTTTCAAGCATGGTTAGGGTGTTTTGGATAATTATAGTCCTTGATATATAATATCATTCGATGTCCTTGTGTGTTGGTTCTGGTTACTTTTAAAGGTGTTTAGCTTCGTTTTATGTTTGAAGAGAAATATTAAACTGTCGTATACGTAAATAGTGATACACGTCAGCTTATTCTTTATTTTTAAAATGTTACGGCATGATTGCCTATAATCTAGTCCATACAATATGCGAACTATTTGTTTTTGTACGATAAAGACTATCTATTTCAGATGAGCTTCCACAGAGAATTATGCCATAACGAAGGTGGGTATCAAAATTTGCATAATACAATTTCTCTAAGACTTTATAGCATAGCATAGACACTTTTATTTAACTTTTGTACTAAGTAAGTAATATGCTATTTCCAAGTTAACCAATCGTGTAGTATCATATATGTTGATCGTTTCTGGGAAGTCTAATCTGGAATGACTTGTTTTGTAAACCATGACATTAGTTTGGTTAGGTTGAGGATCAAGTTGTTTTCATTTATCCAT
Source organism: Lordithon lunulatus (assembly GCA_963942505.1). NCBI lineage: Eukaryota > Metazoa > Arthropoda > Insecta > Coleoptera > Staphylinidae > Lordithon > Lordithon lunulatus. The sequence continues at coordinate 56,915,881 of OZ012667.1, read as the reverse complement.
TGCTGAACTTTTCCCATTGGTGTGTTAGTTTTTATTTCCAATTATTTAATTGTCTTTAAAGACAGCAACAGTAGATTAGTACATATTTCAATAATCCCTCGGCGGATATTAACGAAATGTTGCTAATGCATTAGCAATATATTAGTCTATCCATTAAAGCCGTAATAATAAATAATGTTGTTTCATGTTTCCATAATTTTTAATCCAAAGTTAGTATTTCATAAAATTACAATTTTGCATGTTTTAACATAAAATTTGTAAACATTTCACACATATCTCACACATATCTGGATATCGTTCAAACTTTTCTAAGGTATTATCAATATATTACTCTATCTATTAGAGGTATAATCAAAAAATATGGGGTTGCTAGTTTTCATTCTATGTAATGCCAAAGTCTGTTCATAAAAAATAGTTTTTGCTGTTTAGCAGCAGATTTGTAAATATTTCAATAATCCCTCGGCGGATATTATCCAAATTTGGCTAATGCATTAGCAATATATTTGTCCTTCCATTAAATTCGTAATAACAAATAATGTTGTTTCAAGTTTCCATAATATTTAATACAAAACTACTATTTCATAAAAATTCTATTTTGTATGTTTTAACATAAAATTTGTAAATATTTCACAAATATCTCGATGGATATCGTTCAAACTTTTCTAAGGTATTATCAATATATTACTTTTTCTATAAAAGTCATAATCAATAATTATTCATTCATACAAAATCGATGTTCTATGTTTAACACCATATTTGTAAATATTTCAATAATCCCTCGGTGGATATTATCCAATTTCGCGAATGCACTAGCAATATATGTTTTAACATAAAATTTGTAAATATTTCACAAATATCTGGATGAATATCGTTCAAACTTTTCTAAGATATTAGCAATATATTACTCTATCAATTAAAGTCGTAATATTAAATAATGGCGTTGCAAGTTTCCATAATATTTAATGCAAAGTTAGTACGTCATAAAAATACGATTTTGCATGTTTTAACATAAAATTTGTAAATATTTCACAAATATCTCGATGGATATCGTTCAAACTTTTCTAAGATATTATCAATATATTACTTTATCTATAAAAGTCATAATCAATAATTATTCATTCATACAAAATCGATGTTCTATGTTTAACAGCATATTTGTAAATATTTCAATAATCCCTCGGTGGATATTATCCAATTTCGCGAATGCACTAGCAATATATGTTTCAACATAAAATTTGTAAATATTTCACAAATATCTCGATGAATATCGTTCAAAATTTTCTAAGATATTAGCAATATATTACTCTATCAATTAAAGTCGTAATATTAAATAATGGTGTTGCAAGTTTCCATAATATTTAATGCAAAGTTAGTATGTCATAAACATACGATTTTGCATGTTTTAACATAAAATTTGTAAATATTTCACAAATATCTCGATGGATATCGTTCAAATTTTTCTAAGGTATTAGCAATATATTACTCTGTCTATTACAGTCATAATCAAAAAATATGGGGTGGCTAGTTTTCATTCTATTTAATGCCAAAGTCTGTTTATAAAAATGCGATGTTCTATGTTTAACAGCAGATTTGTAAATATTTCAATAATCCCTCGGCGGATATTATCCAAATTTCGCGAATGCATTAGCAATATATTATTCTATCCATTAAAATCGTAATAATAAATAAAGTTGATATATATTATATTATATTATATTATATATATATATATATATATATATATATATATATATATATATATATACATACATATATACTTAAATATCTCGATTGATATCGTTCAAAACTTTTCTAAAATATTTGCAATATATACTATTAAGGTCAAAAAAATCAAAAATTATGGGGTTGCTAGTTTTCATGTTATTTAATGCCAAATTCATTATTTCATTAAAGAAAATTATGATATATACTTATCATTTTAACCTAAATTATATAAATATTTCAAAAATCGCTTGATGAATAAATTTCCAACTTTGCTAATGCATAGTTCAGGGGTAGGCTAGGCCATTGACGCTGAAAGCCGTATACCTCCCAATTATTTATTTTTTGAGAGCTATAATTTTTTAGCTATAAGTCATTATTACACATATACAGATTGTCCCTAAAGTATGGAATAATTTCGATAAAACGAGTTTCCAATATTTAATGAAATATCTTGCATAGAAATTCAACAAAATGCCTGTGTTAGGTACATTTCCAGGCATTTTTTGTAATACAACTCCTCTAAATGATTTCCTAATTAATTTTCATTTGGGTTTCACTAACACATTGTACACACAGACACAACCTTTGTGCAATCCAATACAATTCTGTTCAACAAAGCGCACTCGCACGAAAACACAGCTGATTACAAGTTATCGACTAAACCTGACCATTTGCTTCTAACGTTAGCCGAAAGAACATAAAATTAAATGCCTACCCGCCCCCACACACACAACGATACATCCAATACGGGGTAGCGCTGATCGCCCAACCAACCACCCCCCGTCCCCCACTTATAATTTCACGTTCTTTTGGCAATTTGGCGCTTTGTGCGCGCCCGTCTCGGTTAATATACGAAATTATAAAATGCCCGTAACAGATGTCGACGGCTTTTTCATATAAATTGACGTTCCGTTAGATCAAAATAGTTCGTAGAACGCGCGACCATCTACTCATTTTGTGGTAACTGAAACGGCCCCCGCACATGTTCACAAAAATGGAACAACGCTGACTAATTCGACAGCCAGGAATTTTAGGAAGTCGTAATTGTGTAAATGCAACTGCACTAATAATGGGAATAATGGTATAAAAAACGCACCGAATGGTAGATACGGGTAATTTCATGTCGTAGGTCTTTTGTATGATACAATAGTGTTATTTTTTTATTGTAGGTGTAGTTGGTGTGGTTTTTTTTAAAGTAGTAAAATTACGGAATTAAAACGAAATGTGTTTATGTTGTAATTGATAATATTTGTATTGTAGTACACGCATCATAATCTCGCCATCTGTAGACAGAGGTTATTTATAAATGTATAATGTATAGTAATAAGGACGACCGGTGCAAAACATATTGAACTTAAGTAGCCAAGATTGAAAATTTTCGATATTTAAAAAAAAATCTGGAAATTATTAAACGTTACCGAGCTCAGTGGGCGAGGCATCGTCCTTCTTGTACTGAGCATTAGGGAGCCTGAGTTCGAACCCCATCGGGGCGAATTTTCGCGAATCACCTTTCACAGTTTTTCAGAGGGTATCTGTGAAGATAACGTAAATACCGTATGATTAAACAGTATATTACTAATAATGTGAGAAAGTTTTAAAGAAAATCATCGTGGAATTTTAGTAAAATTTATAAAAATCCCAATGGAGTGATATGTAATGAAGATTTATGTTATAAAAAATATAACCTTAACCTTAAAGATAAGAATATAATTTGTAAGCCCAGTATATTACAAATTATATCTGAGAGTTTTGTAAGCCTAGTATGTTACTAATAATGTCAAAGTTTTAAAGAATAGTCATCGCGGGATTTCAGTAAAAATCATAAAAATCCCAATTAAGTGATATATAATGAGTTTTTATATAATAAAAGTATTAATCTTAAATATTGGGAAATTTTCAAAATTATAAAGGCCCAGTAGGATTTTTGGTAATTTCTGGAACAATTTCCATTCTTAATATTGCTAAGATTTGGCAGATTATGTAATGTTTCGCAATTCTCCAGGAATATTCTCAAGTGGTAATATTGCTCGTTGTTAATATTACCGAGGGCACATTGTTATCCCTACCAAAATGATCCATAATCCAGAATATCTAAATATATTTTATCAATTAATTCCTGTAAATCCAAGTTTATACTGTTATCACAGTGATATAGAAAATATAAAACACGGCAAATATAGGACACATCACGTTTATCGTAGGTGTAAATTTTAAAAAATCTAAAAAGCTAATGACAGAACAGTAAATAAAACAGGATTGGTTTTCCTTCATTCAATTTCAATTTTTAGAGCTTCCTGACTGTAAAATGATAATAATAATAATAAACTAAAAAAAATAACATAACTAACTAAATTAAATTAAATTTAATGAACAGGCCATGTTCAAATTCATAGATTTGCTCTACCACTATTAACCTGCTATAGAATAACAAAACAAAAATTGATTAAGAGACATTTTTGCATGCAAATAAAACTAAAGTAAACTATGTAAGCAATAAATCAACCAAAATATTTAAGGCATAACATCAAAACTCATTTTCAAGTAGATACTTCTTCATCAACCTTAAATCACTCGTTTGTGAGAGTTTTAAGTTGTGGAGGAATTTTATTATACACAAATTACACTTGGATATTTCTATTTACAAATTTACGTGAAGAAGTAAATATATAAATAAAATTCAAGTAAATTGTTATGGATTGTATCCAGTACAAACGTACTAAACAAAAAAGGGGATATTTATTTATAACGATGTTAATTATAAATTTTTACATTTGTTGTACCAATAACATCCCACCAAAAACCCTTTGTCCACTCCATTGTAATCCCGCCAACGCTAATCGCCTTTGATCGTCGCCGGGGAAAAAATCGTGTGACATTATTGTTATGTGCAATTTGGCTCGCATAAAACATATACATAAAGTACATAGGGGAGGTCGGACCGGTTTATTTCGCAATTGCAAACGGCAATGGCGAGCCGACTTCGCAAATTATTAGAGCCTGCCGCCGCCAGGAATAATTAACGGCGGGATCCAATTAACAATGAAGCCAATACAATCGTCCAAAAAGCGGGCATCGGGAATCGATCGGTGCGCCCGGTCAAAGGGCGAGCGCGAGCGCTTTTGGGCGCGTAATAAATAAATAACGGCGGCGAAGAGGGCATTCGCCGGATGTCGGCGGCGGGGGCGGATTGTTGAGCGTTTTTTTTTTGTTTAAATTTTATTTTGCCGGCGAAAATTGTATTCGGGGGAAATAAATAATGCCCCGCCCGGAAAGTTTTAATTGACTCGTAAAATTATTTTATTTGAATTAAACGCTTTCTCGCGGGAGTGAGATTAAAAGGGAGGCGCGTTCATTTACGTGTAAAAGTTTGAATTTGCGTGATTCGGACAAGGTTATACTTTTGTGAGAAAAAATAAGTTATTAAACCAGAGGGTTTTAAACGATGGGGGCGAATGTTTCACAGGAATAGCTTAAAATCGGATAATTACACTTTTTGGCTATCTCGTTTGTTATGGATGGAGATCCACCGTCGTCCATGTTTGTATGAAGTTTCATTTGCCCAACTCTTTAATGTATATACACAGACCAACAAAAAATTTGGCCACTCCTTGAATATTAAAAAAATATATGTTTAGGAAAAGTGGATTGCAATGGTTCCATTTATAATATGTTAATTATAAATTAGATCTGAACATTATTTAACACTTTTGGGATGAACTTTAGTGTAGGGTGAGAAATCGACCAGACGAACCTAAAACCCTTGTTGTTTAAAACGCACTTCACGAAGAATATACAAATATTCCTCAGGAATATTCATGGAAAATTGCAAAATATTACATAATCTGCCAAATCTTAGCAATATTAAGAATGGAAATAGTTCCAAAAATTACTAAAAACCCTACTGGGCCCCTATAATTTGCAATTTTTTCCAATATTTAAGGTTACTACTTTTATTATATAAAAACTCATTATATATCACTTCATTGGGATTTGGGATCTGATTCAATAAAATTCATATAAATATAAGTAATAAAGGCAAGAATAATTGCAATAGTTAGTAGTTATTTATTTACGGAATGAAATCCTGAGTAAATATTTTTTATTTCGAAATTTTGTGCTGGTCAGTGTATTATAGATCTACAAAAAAAAATGAAAACTTCCTCGACGGAGAAGTTACAATTGTTACTGAGTTATTTGTGATATATGTAAAACAATACCACTTAAAAATTAGGAATCCCTATTTTCATCAATATTTGACTACAAAGTTCAATTTATATTGACATACTTTTAAAAAAAAGTACGTTAGTTTTTTTAGTAATAGTTTCAAATATTTCTTGAATTGTTTCTAGTTATTTCCTTTGATTAGTCCTTTAACAACGGCGAAGAGAACATGACGGGGAATGGATTAAGAATCTTACAATTAATAGAATGATCGATATAGAAATAAATAGAAAATATACTTTAACCCAGACCAGGTGTTGCAAACCATTGAAGTAGAGGCGCTAAATGTATTTCTCACATCAATTTCATTGTGTTGCAAACGAGATGTTGAAAATGTTGTTCAACAACTTCAGACATCTCTCCTTTCTTGCTAAGAAAGTGCATGTCCTATCAAAACCTCCCGGACAAGAGAACGAGTCCTGATGCTGCTCGGATCTGGAGAAGTTGAAGAAAGAGAGTAGATGACTTTAACAGGGTGAAAAATACCAGACGCGAGCTTTTAAAGCCAACCAAAAGTCATTCAAGGGCTTGGTCCATCAAATGCAAGAAGACTCCTGCGGGGTAGAAAATACTATAGTCGCTACGAGACTAAACAGATTTGTCTAGTCTCGTAGCGACTATTTTCTACCCCCCAGGAGTCTTCTTGCATTTGATGGACCAGGCCCTTGAATGACTTTACGTTGGCATCTCTCTAAGAATTCATCATAAGAACTAGACGGTATAAGACGTGGTGATGCTACATATTCCTCGGCATCTGAAGCTGCAGAAGTGTTATTAGAAACGCACTTCACTACTTGCAAACTGCTATACAATCTTTCAAGGCTTACAAATCGCAGGGCTTAGATAGAATGTACTACAGTGAGATCATCCCCAAACTCAAACTAGCCGAGGGTATGGGGAGCTAGACACACGGGCCACGCAGACCCTATTTGTCCATGGAGTATTCCAGGAGTATCTACACTGGATAAGCAAAGCAGAAACAGCTATATGCCGATGGGAGAGATGGTCCAGCACACACCATCTTCACCTAATAAATGTACCCAGGTTCTGGATAGTTCTGGATAGTTGGCTGGAGGATAGCATAGCTACAGACACTTAGGCCTCAAAATGGGCCCATTGTGAAACCTCCTTATAAGGCTACTCACTCGTCCCACCAGTCAATTATGCGTGCGAGCTGCAGAACTCTGGCGGGTGAGGAGTTGCCAATGTTGTCCATACTGCGCCAGCACTCCCCTAGTATTAGCTGCCTAGTGTTTACTAGAGCTGGGCAGAGGCATGCTCTGCTGTTTCTAGTTCTTTATTGAACCCTCTACATAACAGGCTGTCTACCAGACCCATCGTGTGTAGGTGTTTGTTTAGTCGGCAGTGGCCTAGAGACTAGAGTTGGTGGAAACAGCACCAGAAGACCTGGGAGACAATATGCTGCAAAACAGCACAAACCTTCAGGAAATGGTTTACCAGGACAGCGATGAGATGGAAATACAACGACGACTTGAGGGACCGTGACGAGGCCGGAGACACATGACTTAGTGATGAAATACGTGCCCGACGACCAATGCGACAAGGCACGGAAACAGTCAAGACTAAGAGACATGACTGACTGACTGATGCAAGACGACGCGAGGAGCTTAGTGTTTCTGAGGCGGACAAACCTCGAGCGACAGAATTTTAGTTTTAGTTTAGCCGGTAGGCGCCCCGGACAGAACACGGGATGAATCCGGCACTACCCATGCGTACTACCTAGTGGTGGTAATGGAGGCATGGGTGTCAAAAAATACTACAGGCAGTTGATTTATAGAGGTGTAGGGGTAGTGTAGGCAAACATGATCAGATTTTATTAGGAGCGTGCAAATCCATTCTCCTGTTGCGCTTCCGCATCTATTCGCAAAATCAAGGACAGTTTGACATCTCAACTAATTTCGAAGCTCCGGATATGGAGTACACTCTAATATCTAAAATTGCAAATTTTCACCAACACAGTTTTTGCTACTTGCAATTATTCCTTGTGCAGAAGAGCTCGCTGCCCGAAAATTCGAAGGTACAAGGATATGGGTGCACCGACAAAACAGCCCGCGACGCAGGGCTATTTTTCGCTGGCAATTTTGTCGCGGGGCTATTTTGTCGCGGGCTCTTTTGACGGGTCACGAGGATATGTATCTGCACAGACAGCAGAGGGGTATTAAAACACTAGAATCGGCAAAACTGACATGTACACCTCAACAGAATAGGATGCGCTGCCGATCCACCATGCAGAGGATGCAACCAATATGAGGAGACACCGATGAATGTTCTCTGTGAATGTCCTGCAGTCACGTCCGAAAGGCTAGCTACGGTTGGCACTCCCTAGACCTATGTATGCTACGCGTCATTCCTCCAAAGGCTATTCCACAGTTTTTCAAATCTGTGAGATGGATGGAGGAATGACAGCTGAAGGTTTAACTGGGATATGCACAAAGGTCTCACATAAGTGGACTGACTAAGTGCAGTCTGCAGATGAGCACCCAGCAACTTTCTGCTATTTTTAATCAATTAAGAGCCATATTTTTATTATACATAATTGTGCGATAATATTTTAAAATGTTCATTATTCTAAAATATTGACAGTTTTACTTATCGTGTAAGGTATAGTAACGATGGAATGAAGAGAATACTGATGTTTGTCGGGATAATTAATTACTTAATAAATATAAAAGCAGGATTGAATCAAATACTGACAGTACTAGGACAGACAGTATTATTGACCGTGTAAGGTGCCCTAATGAAACATATTATGTCAAATGTTTAGAATTTAACAATTCGTGCACTTTTAAAGAACATTTATTGATGCTATACATTTTAAGCATATCTATGATGCTCTCTATACATTATACATATTATTTCAAATATATTATTTTTGTTTTTAGTTGCATCCCACATGGATCCACTGAGCCACATGGGCCTCGCGAGCTGCAGTTTGCTACATTTATCACATTTAAAAAAAATGCTATGTACTAGCTGCTTGCTACATTTACCACATTTTGTTAGAATTTACTACGTAAAATAGATATCAAATAATTTTATTTTTGATTATGGAAACTATTCCAACATTAATACTATACGAGCACAAAGATATTTTTAACAAACAGGTCATTCGAGTGAGAATCATATGTAATTATGTTATATCTATTTCTAAAAAAAAACTTGATTTCATATGGAAATTACCTAGCTAACCAGTTTTTCGATTGGGTAAGGTCAGTCAATTTCAATGTGAAAGTTTTTTTATTATCCGGCAAAGTCATTTATCGTTTGAGGAGTTTTAGCGAAGTTAATTATAATGTTCTAAAATAAATATAACGATTTTCTATAATTTAATTAATTTTTTGTTCTTTCTGTTATGAGCATTGTTTACTGGGGGACTATATTTAGTATCAGTATAATCATATCATATACAAAAAGAAAATTCCCATTAAAAAAGACCTTTATTTGGCATAGCCCCTCCAAAATACAGAGTTCCACCAATAAACAATGGTCATACCAGAAAGAATATGTATATATATATATATATATATATATATATATATATATATATATATATATTATCTATTTGCCTTTTACCTTTCGGTGTAGGCTATATTTTAACTATATTTGAAATTAGGTTGTTGCGTATGTTGAAGGTAGATAATCTCCGCTTGCTTTAAAAATGCCATTTCAGTCCATTCTTTTCTAAGGTGGTAATGTTTCCATGGCGGGAATTAGTGAATATATATATATATATATATATATATATATATATATATATATATAAATTTACTTACCGGGCTAATTCAGTAGCCAATCTACTTCCATAAGCGTGCAAAGTGGGGATTTATCTTGTTTTACATATCGATGTCAGATATTTACCGAATGTGTGTAATTTACATCGGCTTGTAAATAAAATGAAAACCACCGACCTGCCTATTCCACGAATTTGCAGAATTCATGCGAAGGCTATACTTATTTTGTTAATATAAATACTACATAGGAAAATAAGTTTTTGATTTTTTTGTATTACTTGTTTTATGTACTGAAAGTATGTTTGAATGTGGCGCCAAACCTTAGTAACGGAATGGTTACTATTGAATATATAATGCGGGATTGTAAAATAACTTGAATGTATTTGAATACAGATGTATTACGCGAAATTTCGCACTCATAGATAGAATCTGTAAAATTCACGTATATTCATTATTATTATATTTATATAAAGGCCGGTTCTACAATTGAAATTTAAACGGAGAATAAGGCTATTCGTGGAATAAGTTTGATATATTGACACCAATATATTCCACGAATAGCCTTATTCTTCAGTTAAATGTGAATTCCAGAACCGGCCCTAACTAATGCATTATAAGTCAAATACACATTAAATATCTAAATTTTACATGAAATAAATAATTATTCGCCTAAATAATCATTCCTATAATTTAAGCTAGTAAGTCTTAATTACACATTTCCCTACTTAAACAGTTGGCTATAGCTAGACACCCATAACTTCCATATCTCCCCTCTATAGCATGCACAACTGCGGCGCCTGACTACTACTCATTTTACCTGGAAATTCTAAGAATACTTTACAGCCCATTAAAATCCCTTGCATTTTGGAGAAGCCCCTCGCGACTAATTGAACAGAGAGTGTCAGGTATATACATCTATTTTCATCTCTACCTGAAAAAAGGTTTCATCAATGAGTGTCAACTGCAACCCCTAGTGACGGGCTCCCCTTTCAATGTCGGTAAATGCACTCTCTATGTACACGACGATTGGCGGGGCATGCACCTTGCACAACGCGTGGCCAATGGTAACACCGTTTCTATGCACATGTATGTAACGTATGTATGCAGTCAGTTCAATACGCTTGCATAATCGCAATGGGTACCCGACACGTGTGCTCTCTGTGGACTTATTAAACTTATCGAATTTATTTGTATCCTTTTATACACCCACTGCCTCATTATAGAAGAAAAATATGGATGCATATCGGCTGCTTTTTGTTTGCTTGTTGAGATCGTTAAAGTTAAAATGTATATCACGATTTGCATAATGGCATGTAGTTATTAAGCATATCGTAAGAGTGATTTATATGTTTGATATATTGAAACAGTTTTAATATTGCATTTTTATAATCTATTTATGGGGGAGTTTTATATACATATAAAGTGGGCTACAACAACCTTTTATAATGCGTATATATGTTCTTAATATATTTGATGATCATATACATACTAAACCTTTTTTCTTGTAAAATAGATGTATTATACAGGATATTATTATATAGTATGTTTTAAGTAGCTATATAGTTAGATTGAATAAACTTATTATTATTATTATTATTTCCATCCGCAACATTTATGTTGGTTTGAATTTGTCAGGGTTAAACGATGTTCTCAATATATGTGACGATCATACACACACTACATATCTTTTTTCTTATAAAATACATGTATTATACATAATATTATTTATTTGATGTATGTTTTAAGTAGCGATATAGTTAGATTGAATAAATTTATTATTATTATTATTATTATTTCCATCCGCAACATTTATGTTGGTTTGAATTTGTCAGGCGTAAACGATGTTCTCAATATATGTGAAGATCATACACACATTACATATCTTTTTTCTTATAAAATACATGTATTATACATAATATTATTTATTTGATGTATGTTTTAAGTAGCGATATCGTTAGATTGAATAAACTTATTATTATTATTATTTCCTTCCGAAACATTTATGTTAGTTTGTATATGTCAGGGGTAAACGAACTATTCTCAGCACAGAATCTTTCAAGTTAAGTTGCATGTGGATAGTATAACAGACTTCTGTTAAATGCATATCGTGCGTCCACATCTGTACTCCCAATGGTGACAATATTTTCCCCCACTCGTGTTTCGACAAAATCGTTACATGAAATGATGATTAGCAATATTGTGCCGGACTGCAGATTTAGATGGTCTTCATTTCTAAAGCAAGATCTTGATATTGTAAGTGCACCACTTGGAAGACTAACGTCAGTATTCCAAGCTGAATTAACCGGAATACTAAAGTGTGTTCAAATTTTAGCTGAACGGAATATTAAGGATAAAGATATCCAAATACTTACCGACAGCAAAGCAGCTCTAAATGCACTAAATGCCAACACATTTGTGTTGAAAGAGCTATATTCATGTCTACACAGCCTGGAGGAGCTAGCTAAATATAATAAACTAGAACTCTGCTGGATCAAAGGACATAGTGGCATCAAGGAGAACGAAATAGCAGATGAACTTGCCAGGAAAGGATCCTTACATCCTCTAACAACCCAAGAGAATGAAGTACTTGCTGTAGGTACTCTGAATAAAATAATAGAGCATAGGACACATGCTCTTCACAATGTGAGATGGCGAGAAACGCCGGGCTGCAAGCAATTAAAGGTAGCAATTAGGCAACCTTGTAAAATTGCAGCCACGGCCTGCCGTAACTTATGTAGAACTAATCTGAAATTTTTGACCAACATCCTAACTGGCCACTGCCGGCTAAACAAACACCTACACACGATGGGTCTGGACAGCCCGTTATGTAGAGGGTACAATGAAGAACTAGAAACAGCAGAGCATGTAATATGCCTCTGCCCAACTGTAGTAAACACTAAGCATCTAATAATAGGGGAGTGCTGGCCTAGTATGGTCAGCATTGGCAACTCCTCACCCGCCAGAGTTTTGCAGCACGCACGCAAAATTGACTCGTGAGACGAGTGAGCAGCCTTAAAGTGAAGTTTCATTTTCAGGCCTAAGTGTCTGTAGCTATGCTACCCTCCAGCCAACTATCCAGAACTATCCAGAAGATCTTGATATTTTGTAATATTTGAAGATTCTCCTCTATATAGAGGAACAAGTCGATCAACTGTGCACATTTTCGTTGTTTACATATCACTGGTGTTTGGGTAAAATGGCTTAAATCATATTTTTTTTACGAAAATAAGGGATTTGTGTCTTTTTAACCATAACAAGTCTGCTCTGTTCATTCGTACAAACGGCTTGTAAACTTTACATTCCCTGACTTAAGCCCTTTTGCCCAAACACCATTGATATTATCACGATAGCTGTATATTTATAATATGGCTCTACGGCCTTCACAAAGTCCCACTTATTACAGATGGCTTGCTGTGTTCTTGCCAGTAACTCGGTTGTGCTTGTATGGTTAAATCGCGGAGCGAAGTATGTACATCCAGATGAAAGGTGTTGGATCGATTCTGTTGCGGTTGAACGGAGCCTACATTTATATTTGTTTCACGATATATCATCCATAGTTTATTACTTGTGATAACCTGGTCTTGGATTGATCTAATAAAACCCTCTGTCTCTGCCATGAGCGATTCACCCTGCAGGTATTTGGCAGACATTTTATAGTCAATATCTTGACTGATCAGACAGTTTGCAGCAAATAGCTCCATGGACGATATATGGAGCTATTTGCTATTCCCCAACTGCTCTAGGGAAGAGGCGTAACTAGGGTATGGCAGGCAGGGCACGTGCCCCTGGGCGCCAGTGAAAGGGGGCGCGAAAAAGTATTTTTTTTAAATAAAACGTAAGCAACCTTTCGCTGGACGGTCGGAGAGGGGCGCAATATTGATGTTTGCCATTTGCCCTAGGAACGTCACTGCTCTAGGGTGTCCTGTTATATGATAGTAGGTTTCTAATATTCGTTCGTTAGCCATGTTGTCATTTATTGGTGCAGGGGGTTGTTGATTATCTTTATATGTGTAGCAGTAGAAGTGGTTCAAATTGGGGGCCATCTAATAGGATCATGTTTACCGGTTGTGACAAGTTGTCCTAGCTTTTACATGAAGAAAGTCATATTTGTCTAGGCCAAACTCCATTTGGATTGACGGTGAAAATGGTTTTATATATATAATCTTTTAAAATCTCTTAATACCCTTTCGGGTGTCGATTTAGCTTTGAAGTTGATAAGAGCTATTAGCATATTGCTTCAAGTCGGTCATGTATAACAGGTAATTAATTTTTCCTATTGGGTACTTCCTAATAGTATACCACGCGATTGCAAGATAATTTATGGCTAAACAGTAGAATCAAAAGATATAAACAAAATAAGGAATTTGGCCGAAATTAACAGACCTCTGATATTTCTATCCAACACTGATGTTCAATTTTAATATACTGTGAAGAACTATCATTGTACAATGCACGTCGCTCATTGGAATCACGTATAATAAAAATAATTTGGTTATTACACTTTTGAAAAGAACAGGCCTGATATATATATTTCTACATATTATTTCTTCCACTTTCTTTTCCATGTTGTGGCTATTTTCTTCTACTAAACACTACTTCAACTATAACAAGGCCAAAATAAACGAAAATAAAATAAATAATACTCTTTATGAAGCTTAAATAAATGGCAAACATAATTATCATATTTAAAAAAAAATGTTTGTTGTTTAATAACAACTTTCTAAGCTACTATAAACATTCGTGTGTGCGATGCATTGATTAAATCCTCGAATTTTTATTAGCAAGCAACCTAGCCTGCCGCATAAATTCAATAAATTACAAGCCTCATTAATGTGTTTTCAGAGTCTTAATTAAAAAGCCGAGCCAACCTCAGCAATTAAGGAAAACATTAATATTAATCTTAATTAAATAATTAACGCGATACTTCTAATACTGCGGTGTACCAGCGGAATAATATAAACATCATTGGAATAATTATGAAAATATAAACAACTTTGAAATTTGTTACGGATCTTGTTACCTTATCAACATAGTACATAATTAATTGTTTGTTGCTATGTTTAAAGCACAATTAATGATAATAATAATAATAATACCTTTCTTAACGTTGTTTCAACTTGTTTCAAGGTAGGCTATATTAAAAATAAACGTACACTAACAAGTCAATACATCTGAGAATGTTAAAGCCAACATTAACAATAACCAAAGTCATATTAGTGAAATTCACATATATTGGTGGTTTCCTGTGAGCATCGGACCTCCTCTCCTCTAACAATAACCAATATAAACACTTTTTGATTATTTTGAGAAAATGTACAGATATCCAAAATTCTCGCGTCGTGGTGCATCCTGTATCCTGTAGCCATCTTATTCATTTTTTGTCAACATTCATACACAGTCTACACAGACAATTTTTTTTGTTTTGAAAATAGATTATTTCGATCCCATATCAATATATTAAAGGAACATATTTAAAAAATCTGATTAGAAATAATTGATAATCCCTTTTTTTAGCAACTGTCCTACGGTTTCAAGCGTGGTTGCAGTTCGTGAGATAGATTTATAAAAGATTTCTCATGTTACTCAATTTGGCCGAACGCATCTGCATGTGGGATTTATACCGGCCCGTATGGGAATGCAATCACCTTTGACATAATATATCAAACATACCTGAGCCCTCAGGAACTATGACGAACGGGACCAGACGGGACCTTCACACGCACCTCACCGCTAACCCTGAAACAACAAGGGGGTTCGTTAATGCGAGAAGAACATTTTTGTATACCATTCACGAAAATATCAAACGTTATATTTTAATGTGTAATAATAATAATTTGCAGAACTCTAGGGAATATTAGATATATTACATTAGTGCAATGGTTTCATGATTAAGAGTGCCGGAATAGAGAATTAATATACTAGTTGATGGGTTGACAAAGGGACAGAGGGACGAGCCATATCACACAATTTTTTTTTTCGAGAGCCATACATTTCTTTTTATTATAGATAATAATAATATATTATTAAACATGTATTATTGTCACTTTTAATTTTATTTCTGAAGAGCCATGGACAGGATCAAAAAAGCCGCATGTGGCTCGCGAGCCGCAGTTTTCCGATCCCTGTACTAGTTTATACAAAAGGTAGTAAAATCTAGCACGAGTTGTATCAGCACAAAATAAAAGAACATAAAAAGAAAGTTAATTCTCATACAAAAGTGTCAGATGCAAATATATTTACAGTAAATTTTTATTTTTTTATACCATACACCGTCTGTTATAAAGTGTGTAACTATTTATTTATTTTTCATTATATATATATATATATATATATATATATATATATATAATATATATGATGTAGAATGCATGAAATATGCGAGAGTTTTTGACTTCCAAGGCTCTGTTCGGAGTACTTAATAGATAAACATACTAAAAGCAGGGATTAAAAGTCCCCGTACCTGAGAGGTGAGAAGATTTTTCAATTATTTCTCCGAAACGGTGGACTCTAGAAAAATATATTCTAAATAAAAATAAAAGCTAATTAATTTTCCTATAAAATTGTTTTTATACATACTTTTATTATTATATTATTCGTAATTATTTAATAATAGTTAAAATTGTTTTTATACATATTTGTCCAACTTCCAACGGTTTTCAAGATATTCTTTATATATAATATAAATTCGATAATTTTCAAAAAAAAAATCATTTTTATCTCACTTTTTGTCAAACATTTGCTTCTAGTGCCTCCCACAACCGTTTCTCAGAAAAAATTTCAAATACAAATTTGTAGAGCAATAAATTTACTTCAATTTTATATATACTTTTGCTATTTTATTTTCAACTGGATCAAAATTTAATTTTTCTTTAATTATTATTAATCCATGTAACTTTTATTATTATATATGATTCGTAATTATTTAATAATAGTTATAATTATGAAACAATTATTAAACTTTTTAAACCCCAAGGGTTAGTTGTATCATATTTGTATATAACCACTCGAGATATTGTGTGAATTCATCCTCACTAGCTGAGCTACACTGATGAGATCTAATAAGATCGAAATCTAGATATGTAGATTGCTAAGAGTTGGGTTCACACTTATATATGATTAAACTTTTGATCCAGTTGAAAATAAAGTAGCAAAAGTATATATAAAATTATATTCACACTTATGTATGTAATTGTGTTTATGCCAAATAAAGGCAAGTTTCATAACCGGAAAATATGATTATAATTAAGGGTTTTCCGATTTCATACTTCAATAATTCAACTATAACCCTTCCATTAAAATTTCTATTTATAGAATTGCAACATTCCTGTTCCTTATTATCACTATTACCACTATTACCAGGGATCTATTACTATGCACACAAACAAAAACATCCACAAATATTTGGCATTCGAAACGCGCAGATAATTGGGAAGCAGATGCTTGAGCGTTATGTCCACTATAGGTACCCAATAAAAGCCGTTTTAAAAACAATCATTTTCCCTGGTTTTATTTTTTATGGGGTTTGGCTGCTGTGCATGGACAGATAAAAATTATGGTCGCGGCGTTTGGAATTGATGTCGGCGAGCTTTACGAGGTAATCGTTGGACTAATTAAAATTACTCGGGTTGTATGTAAAATCCGTTTTACTGTTCATAAAGAATGTTAATTATAGATGTTTAAGGTTTGATTAGAAATATAATGGCGATTTGTCAATGATTGCAAATGACAAACAACAATATTTAATTTGAGTAGTTTTTGAATAATTATTGTACATACACCGAACCACGTCAACGAAACTAGAACACAAAAATCACAACAAAATATTTAAAAAAAATGCTGTTTGCAGACGATCTACTTACGAGTAGTATTAATACTTTAATATAGATGATGTGGCAAGGAGGAGGATTAATAGTTTCTAACGCAGATACAACTAGAACATTAAGCTCACAAAAAACAATTTTAAAAATATACAGTGCGGTTTGCAGATGACTACGATCTACAAACGAGTTATATTAATATCTTAATATAGACGATATGATCAGAAGGAGGAATGACCAAGCTGGAAATTGTACTTGAAACTGAATCTCACTAAATCAGTGAAAATGGCGTTCTCTTCACATGATAATATCTGGATAGTTCTGGATAGTTACATAACAGTTGTATAATTGTTATCTATTTGATTAATCAACCTCTCGTCAGAATATCTATGGGAAGAAACAAAGCGCATCATCACAAAAACATTAGTAGAACTTCCTGGAAGCTGGCGAAACATATAAACCCTACACATCGAGCAGAGGAAAAGAATAAGGAACTCTGGGCTTGATAGTCAGGAAGAACGATTACAATACTCACAAATTAATCCAGCAAATGTGCAGAATAAACAACAATAATTAGTTGTTGGTCATCTGCCGAACAGCTCAGCATCATGCAGATCATAACAACATAAACGATCTATTCCAAATGGCGAAGAAGATAAACCAACAATCTTGTCCAAGAACATGGGCCATATGTCATTAAGGAGGCAAAGAGAGACCGGATATACGTTCTGGAAACCTGGAGGACATGTTGCAAGAAACTGTTCCAATGTGATACCGGAGCGTGTGAAACTCTAGAGGTACAAACTGATGTATCAATCCTAAAAATGGAAGTAGACGGAGTTTTCAAAAGGCTAAAATTACATAATGCACGCGGACCCGATGGTATCTCTGTTCAAATAATAAAAGCTTTGGGAAACATCGGAGTCGAGCTATTCCACAGATTGGGTCAAAAGATCTAGACGAGAAAACATGGCCGATCGACAAGATCTTTATTTGTACCTCACCACAAGAAAGGATGAAAAGGAGATTGCGAGAACTATCATCTTATAGCCGATATAAAGGTAAATTGTCGAACGGACGATATCCCTATGGGATACAGCTGTGAGCGATGGGCTCATTTATATCAGACTTGCAGGTTGATTAGTACCATGGATGGTTTATATTCAGGAGAAATAAAGAGAAGGGAGAAAAAGGAAGATTTAAAAGAAAGGTAGAAATGGAAATGCCTGATTAGGAACTGTATGATGCACGACTGCCTTTAAGTACATATCTTCTAAAAAAATGTATAACAAAAATATAATAATTGAAATATTGGATTGTTAAGGCGTCTACTTTGTGATAATTCATTTTAAAGGATAAATAAAACGATTTTTACTATGTTTTTTTATCACACTTCAGTTAGACTTTGCAACTAGTTTCGGCTAAGCTCTAGCCATTTCGGAGCGCGGAGGAGCTCGAAAATGGCTAGAGCTTAGCCGAAACTAGTTGCAAAGTGTAACTGAAGTGTGATAAAAAACAAAGTAAAAAATCGTTTTATTTATCCTTTATAATAATTGAGTTTATTCGTTAATAAAGTCTCAAATTGGTAAACTATTACTCAGGAGTTTTAAACCTATTCGGTGAAGACTAGGTGAACATTGAGAGAGATTCATTGTACAGGGTAGAGTCGAGACCTCAAGATTTAGAGGAAGCTATCCGCAACAATGGCGAGACCAGGTCAACAAGTTATGATAAATGAAAATTCTAATTCAAGAAAATTATACGAGAGAGTAATCTACCTATCCATGAAAACAATATGCTATCGCGACAATTTTCTATCATATTTTATAGTGTCATCTCCAAGTTTGGTTTCAAAACATTTGTCATATTTATAGTTTATAGTTTAAAGATTAGTCATATTTATAGTTTAAACAGACGAAAATAAGTGATTTGCAACTTGTGACTATTATCTCTTTCCAAACCAAAACTCAAAAAAACACTAGAGAGTCTCTTTTTGTCGAATAAAGACTTGGAAAATACTAAGGTCATATTTTGCAGAATTACTAAACGATTATTTATCGAAAACATAGCATTATTAGAAAAAACGTTCGAATAAGTGTATTACTGTCAATGATTCTTACGCTAAAAATCAAATTTTGTTTGCACTCTAAACTACGTGCTCTCATAGGTAGGTAACATAAAAAAAACCTCGTGTTATTAAATCAATATCATGATTACTCTACTTTGATAATAATGTCTACGAGCAACGATTTGCATACTAATTCATATTATATTTCTACTTGTTATCGTGGTTTGGTTACATTATTAATAGGATTTTGATGATTGAGTAGTTTTCCATTAATAATCATTAGATAGAAAAGATAATTTATAACTGGAGGACAAGAATGATATATCATTGAAAACATGCGATTTAGAGATTTGATTTTTTTAGTGTTTATCGCATACAAATGACTAAAGTTGCAGGTATACGTATCATACTTTTTATTTGAGATTGTTGATCTAAAAATAATTTAATTTATCATTTGATATTTATTTATAGTTATTGTAACTATTATTGATGCAAGAATAATTTAATTTATCATTTGATATTTATTTATAGTTATTGTAACTATTATTGATGCAAGAATAATTTAATTTATCAGTTGATATTTATTTATAGTTATTGTAACTATTATTTATGTAAGAATAATTTAATTTATCATTTGATAACTATTATCACTATTATCTCCTTTTTGTAAGGGCTACTGGCGAATAGTGTTGAATAAAGACTCAACGCCAATAGTCTCATAAAGATAGTTTTCTCTCTCTATCTCATTTTGTCATCCATAACAACCAGTTTCCAACTACTCGTAGATGAATTTCTATAAATAGCTATTATCTATTTTATAATCAAATAGTCTTAATTAATAAGCTTCTAGTTGTTGTTACATAAATGCATTTATAACCATAATAACTGTAGATATAGTCTAAATTAAATTCGGCCTAATAATTCATATAGGAAATTATATGGTTGTTAAAGAATGTTACAGGAGGTGAAAATGACAAACAGCCCCTTATATTTGCGGGTCGTGCAGGTCAAATATGCGGAACAGGAACACCGAACACAATGGACCACCGAAAAATCAGAACAAGTTCCAAATCTTGGCCTCTGTCGTTTTGAATGCGTGTGTGTGTGTGTGCGACACGCATATTTTTTTTTCGCCTCCTGCCCGTCACGCCATCCCCAAATCCCCCAGATCTTATCTCGTTTATAAATAAGGGTCCGAATTGTGTTTACACCGAGGAATCTAATTTCTTATTCGCGGATTAACGTGTGCCATTGTAGTTAATAAACGTTAGAAATATTGTGACAATGCGCCACGACAATGCGGCTCGTTTTGTATTTGCGGATTCTATCATGGTAACATTAGGTTTTATATTATAAAGAGCGAGCAGATGTTTTGGGTTTTGCAAGAAATTCGGGTATGGCCTTTGTCACACGACACCAACGACATGAGACATGAGAATGCCAAATTCGAATGTAATTATGTAATGCAGAATTTTAGTAGTAGTAGTTAACCGGTGTTGGTTTATCAACTAATTATCTGTCAATAGAAACACGGATTCCCAGTGTAACATTTTTTTGGATGCGTAGCTACTAATAAACAATTCTACAATAACATGTACTGTTATTGTAGAATCGTTTATTATTAATATGTTAGGAACAGTAATATTCTTTACATTATCATACGAAGTATATATAGAAATGGTAGCAATATAATAGTCTACACAGTAAGAGACAATGACAAAATAAAAGAAGTGATCGCAAGCATCCATTAGTGGATACGCACTGGAAGAAGAAGAATAAAGTCATAATAAAAAAAATACAATGTTGTTAGTTTTCAAGCCGCAATATCAAATATCAATTAGTATTTCATAAAAAAATAAGTTATGTATAAATATGTCCCTCCATGGATTTTGTTTGGCCTTGATCTATCGATCACACTAGCTATTAACTACCTATTATTATGTTTACACAAACCCACACTAAAGTGAGGACAGACACAACATCCATGGATTAATAAACCTAAATTCCGAATGGAAAATGGGATCTATTAATACGGGATTAGAAGATTAAGTAAAAATAGTAGTCACAGCGATCATTCTTTCGTAGGTTCATTTACGCTCCAATTAAATTTTCAAAGTAAACTCGTCATGAATAGAATTTCAAATACTGTGCACTAAAAATGATTAAAACATATGTTCTTTGTGTGGTTCCTAAACAGCGAAAGTAAAATTCATAAATTGAATGGTTGTGGCGTGGTAATTCATTTTCAATTTATCAATTTCAAGGATATGAAAAACCATAGTAGTTTTATTCATATCCTTCATCGAAAATAAAATTGTAATTTTTTTATTATATACTAGTACATTTTGTAACTGGCTATCCACCATTCAGTACTTTCTGATATATGTTATTATACATAACGGAATTTTATATCCCTGCAATTATTATTTAGTGCAGCTGATGAGTATCTTCACACCTTTAAAAAAGTTGCGAATTAAAAGTAATATTCACACCCGCCCCCAAATAAAAACCGGAGCGCGCTGTTTAAATATTTAATCGGGTATCCAAATAGCACCGTATAATCATTTCCCTCAATTTATTTTTTTTTACGCAATTATTTATATCCATCAAATTTAAATATTTTCGCACCCTTTTCTTATTTGCATTCGTTTCAATCGGGTCCTCGTTTATCAAACCTGCGCGTTCATTATTTTCCCCGTCGCACTTTCCCTCTTTGGCGTGGCAATTTATAAATGTCTTTTTTATTTCAACTGTAATCCCATTGCGTGTCCCAACTTAGGGTTGTAAATTTTGAAAGTGAAAGTCATTCTTTGCCCGACACAAGTTATGCGACTTTCATTTTCTAGTATGCATACTTAATGCACTAGCTGTGCATGTGTAATGTTATATGCAAGTGCGTGCTATTGTGACTAAAGCTGATAAACTGCATTCACTACTGGAGAATATTAAAATGTACTGACTTGGTGGGCCATTGTTTATGCTTGTAGAAAAGTATATTTAACAGGTACATGATTACTGGATGTATATATTTATTACATTTTTTCTATTTGTATAGTATGGTTTAGTTTAGTTTATTAGTATTATACCCTCTAATAATAATAAACTACTATTAGTAAATGAGAAGTAAAACATATCCATTGTGGGATTTTTGAAATAATTACAATTGTTATTTCATTAAAATACGATTTGTATATTTTAATACAAATCGTATTTTAATGAAATACTAACTTTAGCATTACTAGCTAATACTAATACCAAGACTAATAGATAAAGTAATATATTGCTAATGCAATAGAGAAGTTTGAAAAATATTCATACAGGGGTTTTTGAAATATTTATAAATTTTCGGTTAGAACATACAAAATCATATTTTTTATTAATAGCTAACTTTCTCATTAAATAGAATGAAGAGTAGTAATAGCGTATTTTTTATTATGTTAAAGTCATAATCAAAAAATACGCTATTGCTACTACTCTTCATTCTATTTAATGAGAAAGTTAGCTATTAATAAAAATACGAATTTGTATGCTCTAACCGAAAATTTATAAATATTTCAAAAATGTTTGAAGGCAAGTTTTAAGATGTTCAAAAACTAACAGGTATCATGAAGGAAGGTAAATAGATTTTTCAAGGAGTTTTAAAATGTTTGAATGTTATTTCATGATGTATATTAGTGAATTCACCTCTTAGAAATCTACAGATTTAGATTTCGATCTTATTAAATCAGTGTAGCTCAGCTAGTGAGGATGAAGTCACTAAATTCCAAGACCTAAAACTGTGATTTGGTGACTTCATCCTCACTAGTTTAGGAGATCTTAAGGAGTTTTATTCCTCCAAATGATCAAAGTCATATATAGCAACTAACCCCAAGAAAGATGCTTTTAAAACTTTTAATGAGTATTAAATAATTTTGGGGCTTGAGGATTGCTACATAAACGTCAAACGGTTTTTGGTATAAATATATCATTTTTTAATGATTTTAAAGCCCCAAAATCATTTAATACTCATTAAAAGTTTTAAAAGCATCTTTCTTGGGGTTTGTTGCTATATATGACTTTGATCCTTGTGAAGAATAAAACTCCTTAAGATGTTCTAATCTACTGAGGATGAAGTCACTAAATCCCAAGAGTTTTACGTCTTGGGAATTTACAGGGTTTTAAATGTTGTGCTAAAAGTATTAATATAGTCGCTTCGTTTATCGTTCGGGAGCTGTTATAGGATGTACGTCGCATGTTCGATAATCCGGCTCGCATGGGTACGCATGATTTGCAGTTGAGTTACATTTATTTTTCATCATGTTAAAACCAATTCATCATTTCAATTCGTGTATAATGTAATGTTATAAAAATAGTACATGTTACAATTTTCCTAGAAAAATCACAGCTGTGACGACCGAGCGTTCTTTTATCGTTCCACAACGAGTAGCTCCAGTGCGTACCGTTCGGAGCAGCTAGAAACGATAAACGAAAGCAGCTTATAATGCTTCACAAGATTAGTTTAATCAAATCATTCGCAGTGTTAATAACTAATAACTAAAACAGAATATTTATATGCCAATATTGACATTTAAGGGTTAATTTTTACCAATAGGCCTGATAGATTTAAAACTAGATTTGTTAATTTAGTTTCATAACTTTGCTAATAAGGCACCTTACACTGCTTACACGGTCAATAATACTGTCAATTCTAGTAATGTCAATATTTTTTGCTTGAATCCTCCTTTTATATTTATCAAGTAATCAATTTTGCAGATAAACATCAGTATTCTCTTCATTCCATCGTTACTATAGCTTACACGATAAGTAATACTGTCAATATTTTAAAATAAGGAACATTTTAAACATATTATCGTACAGTAATACTGTCATTATTCTAAAATATTGACAGTATTATTGATCGTGTAAGGTGCCTTAATAACAGTATCTATTATCATCATTTATTATATCCTTGTAATGTTTTTGTAGGGTATATTTTATTTACACTATCCATAACGTATGTAATATAAAGTATCGTAACTTCCAAAATGAATTTTCAGGTCATTATTTTTGTTTTAATGTTTCTTATGTATATTTTAACGCTCCAATAATCTTTTTTGTACGTTTAGAATAAACAAAATTATTATTTAAACCAAAAATAGGCAATATTAAATTGGAACTATTGCAATCTTTAAAATGCATTTATCAAAAAACTGTTTTGAAACAGTTGTCGTCTCAGGGTGCGATATGAAATATTTTATCAAAAACATTCTCATTCTCTGCTAGACGAAAAATTATTTGGTTAGTATCGCCGTTCCCATCCTATTTGATATTCTCACGATGATACGAGATATGTAGAACAGCCCGCTGCGGCGTGATTTATATCGTTCCCACCCTGTGCGTGTATAAATCGTCCCGTAACGGGATCTGATATTTGAAGTTCGCCGTCGCGACCCTCGGGTTTTTCTGGAAAGGTCGTCGACCAGTCGCAGGGTTCACCAACAACCGCCCCAGCCACCACCGGCCCATGTGGGAATGCGCCCAAAAACCACCCTGGGACCCTTCGCAAATCTCTTTTCGCGTGTAACTTGTTGCCCCCCAGCAAAAAAAAACGAGCCTAAGGACGAGACGCGGGGTTAATTTAATCAGAGCGGAAAAATGATCGCGCGCCAAGCGTAAGAAAAAAAAAGAGACATGAAATTTATTCATGGCGGCCGCATGATTTTCCCATAAAATCATGGGAACGTTGATCCCGGTCTGTTTTGGGGGGAAATTAAAAGCTACCTTTTTCGAGATTTATGGTTAATAAAGTCTGGTTAACTACCAACAAATGTATTTTTACCCCTGCATCGGGTTTATTGTCGATTTTGGGCATTTTTTGTATTATTACAGACGGAAATGTTACGCACTGTTGGAATCGCAATAAATTTAAAACGAGGATCAACGTATCGGTAGTTACAAGTGAATTAATATCAGAGTAAATTCATAGTTACCCTAACAACAGTACACCAATTTCGAATATACAACATATCTTCGCCTAAGCAGCAACACCACATATCTATTTGAGGTTGACAGGAGAGAAAAAAATTCATTATAAAATGTTTATTGGGATAATTAAATTGCTCCTCGATCAAATAATAAAATTTTAGTATTGTACGGTTGTAATATATATAACAAGTAGCTTGATTTAATTCAAAAAAAATAGGGGGCAGCAATGAGGTCTTGCCCTCCTAAATTTTATGAATTAAATAAAGCTACTTATTTACAACCGTAAAACTTAGTCTAAAATTTTAGAATAAGTATTGTATGTGATTTTATAATAAAATTATAAAATGTTTATTGGAATAATTAAATTGCTCCTGATTCAAATAATAAAATTTTAGAATAAGTATTGTACGGTTGTAATATATATAATAAGTAGCTTTATTTAATTCATAAAATTTAGGGGGGAGGCAGTAATGAGGTCTTACCCTCCTAAATTTTATGAATTAAATAAAGCTACTTATTTACAACCGTAGAATACTTAGTCTAAAATTTTATTATTTGAACCAGGAGCAATTTAATTATTCCAATAAACATTTTATAATTTTATTATAAAATCACATACAATACTTATTCTAAAATTTTACGGTTTTACGGTTGTTAATAAGTAGCTTTTTTTAATTCATAAAATTTAGGAGGGCAAGACCTCATTACTGCCCCCTAAATTTTATGAATTAAATCAAGCTACTTATTATATATATTACAACCGTACAATACTTATTCTAAAATTTTATTATTATATCACATACATACTGTATATCCCCAAATACTTTAAAGATTCCAAATCCAGCTATCAAAGTCAACACACTCATCAACTGACAAAGTTGTTTGTAAACCACCCCGAGTCATAGTATTTACCGCCTAGCTAAATATGTATCTCATAATGAAACTTATGTTGAAACGTATACCCAATTAAAATAGTTTCCAAACATTTCTGCGTTAGCTCAGCAGCCCTTGGCTGTGCCTTACCACGGGCGCCCGTTTTCATAGTTAATAAAATCGCCCTCGAAATAGCTTAATTGCCGTGATTCATGTCCGTCGCCGAGGTGGAGGAAATAAAAGAATAACACTGAACGCAACAATTGAATGGGGATGAATGGTGGCCACATTTAAAAATCGATTTATCATGTTGCATCGCAAGGAAGAAGCGGAGAAAAAAAATTGTATGTGGGGCGTGCAGAACCAGTTTGGAGAATTTTCGGGGGGAGTTTTTTAAATAAGACAACCGCCGTTTACAACTTCTTAGGCTGTTAAATCGCGGATAAACATAAATTTGGCGTTGCTTATCGTATAATCGAGCGCAAAAAGGGGTGATATGAATGTAATTTAATTTTTATTAATAACAAAATATTAAGAATTGTTTGTAAAGCAATGTATAAATAGTTTTGTGTGCTATACAATATAATATAGGATATTTATTTTTAATTAAAAGGTAATCTCAATATAAATGAAAAATTAACACTGGTAAAGTGCCCTTTGTGTCAGAAATATATTTTTCATTTACAGTAAAATACTCGACATAAGTAATTTTATAGAAAATTTTGTAAACGTGAATAACAAATATGAATAATAACGTTTATAAAATTCCACAATATATTTTCATTACAAATCAATCCTGTTAGTTTAACTGCCCTAATATGTAGAGAGAAACTAAAGGAGCTTTGTGTAGTACTTGAAAATTAATTGTAAACACTCGACTCTCATAAATTTGATATATAAAATACATCCCCTTGAGATGCATCTTCTCTTTCACAACTTATCGATTGAGTGCATCCGAACTTGAAATAGAATCCACCAATTATTCCTAATTGTCTTAAAATATGACTTTCCTATTAATTTGAAAACCTGAGTATGCTTGACTCTACTTGAGTTCTTATATACAGACTAAATTTAATGTAGTTAGGAAAAAAAGTACACGTGGAAGAAATATCATTAATAAAATTTAAATAATAAAACTGAATAGATAGATTATAGGTAATATACACTAAACATAAAAACAACAAAAAAGTGATATATCAGCTTAAACATGTATAATGCCCTTGACGAAGAAACAGATAAATGATTATAAAAAAACTTTAATGGAAAAATAAAAGAGCTATTATATGAAAGACAGCAATGACGCAATGAATAAAGATGAACGAGACACCTAAGAACCTTCAACACCGAAAAGGGAGAAATCCAAAATGTTTTGATTTTAAGTTTTGTATATGTATATGTATAACAAAATTATAATTTTGTTATACATATACATATACAAAACTTAAAATCAAAACATTTTAGATTTCTCCCTAATAAATCATTTATATAGATTTTTTTTAATATGCTCCACTTCGTAGGAAATGCAGATTTTGTAGACCAAAACAGAGAAGAGTATACTCTTATACGAGTAGCTATAGCTGGTATGATAGTAAACCCCCTCTAATTGTATGTTAGTTTTATAAATCAATTTCGATTATGGTCATTGGTCATCCTTACATTTAACTTATTTAATTTAACAGTACAAAATCATATGATGCGAGGTCTTCAAAAGAAAGAGACCTTAAAATAAAGGTACACCAGTGCTACCACACCACCCTCCCACTCAATAAAGCCAAAGGCTGAAAAGTGCCGCTCTGATCACAGAGCACATCCAACAACACGAAGAACTCAAACTCCAATCAGCAGCAAAAATTAACCCAGCCTGACTCACCCACCTAAGATTATATCGGACAGAATCGACGAAGTGCGGAAATTGTTGCAGGAACTAAACTCGAAAAACTGGATTAAAGATAAACCTGAAAAAAACAAAAGTTATGACTAACCTTGTCTTGAGTAATAGTCTCCTGGTAGATAATATATAGCGCAAGTCGAATGCTATAAATACCTAGGACACGAACTAACGATTGGACGAGATAATCAAACCAGCGAAATATAATGACGTATTGGACTTGGCTATCGGAAATCTTAGATCTGTTCTAAAGAACATCATACCCATGCGCCTGAAGAAAAAGGTCTACGAACAGGGTGTCCTGCCGGTCATCACATATGGAGCCGAAACCTACACTCTGATACATAGATCTGGAGAAAAGCTAAGAGTCTGCCAAAAAGCAATGGAGCGATCCATGCTTTGGCATAAGTAGGATTGCCGAAAAACGATTGGATAAGGCAACAAATAAAAGTATGTGATGTTACACATATAAACCTGCAAACCTAAAGTGGTAGTGGGCTGAAAATGTGGCGAGGTTAAAGGACCATAGATGGACAAAGAAGATTCTGGAATGGAAGCCTAGAAATACTACAAGAAACAGAGGAAGACCATCAACCAGATGAGCCGACATCAAAAGATGCGCGGGAAACTCTTAGCTGTACGTGATAGAAAAGGATGGCGATAAGTAGGGAAGGCCTACGTCAAGCAGTGGACAAGAAACAGCTGACGATGATGATGGTGCAGGCTGTATAACAGTAGAAGCGATATACATAGCTCTCAAATACTCTAAAAATGGAAGAATAGGTTCTTGTACCTCCGTCACGAAGGAACACACCTTGTCGTAGTGTGGGGCCCAATGACTCAACATCCAAAAACGCTCTACTATGGAGTTAGATCACATCAGGGACCAAGATGGCGTTGCATTGCTCTATTCTGGGGCTCATCACAACTCCTTGCGTGACGTGGGCTTATAGATCAAATATGTGGAATTGATTCTAGTAGGGAGACTCAGGCCCTGTCCGTTTGGATACTACTAGTGACTAGTAGGCACTAGTAGTAGCCTATAATAGTATAGGGTGACGTCAGCATGTGTCACTACTAGTCACTAGTAGTAGCCAAACGGACAGGGCCCGAGTCTCCCTACTAGAATCAATTCCACATATTTGATCTATATGGCCAACTCTTTACGAAGAACTTAAATTCTAATCAACAGCAACAATTAACTCAGCCGAAGGCTTTATATCAGTAAGAGTGTACATATCTCCCAAATACTCTCTAAATAGTGAAGAATAGATTCGTGTACCTCCCCCACGAAAGAACAGATCTTGTCGTGGTGTGGGTCCCAATGAGGCGACACTCGAAAAAACGCCCTGCTATGGAGTTAGGTCGTAGCAGGGATCGCTAAGATGTTCGGGGGCTCATCACAACTTCTTACATAACTGAGTCTCCTTACTAGAATCAATTTCATACCTTTAATATATTGGCCACCCTTGGCCAACTCTTCATTCTCTCTTGGTTCTTTCCAACCCCGACGCTATTAGGTATCGAGGGTTAGGAGTCACACCACATCTATTCTCTATATAAAAAAAAACACGAAACTTATGCCGGGATGAGCTAGGGGGGAAAAAGCCTCCCTGCACGGACTGACTATACCTACCTCACTGATAACCGTGGCAGTGGTGGTTGCTGATCCCGGAGGTATTTCTAGGGCAAGGACAAAAATGTGCTCTTGGCAGGGCAACCCAAAAGAATTATGTGTGTGATATCCTGGACTGACCCGACGTTGAGGACACATACCTGACCATGGATAGAGCATGCCCTTAAACGAAACCTCAGATACCAGACAAGGACAAGAATACTACGGAAACTCGAGAACGGAGGCAAGTGACCAAGAGGCCAAACATGAAAAAAGAGAAGGAGGCAACCACTGGGCGAAAGAAAACACGATAACGAACACCGCACACGACCATGGATAGGCACTACTTTTATACCCTAAATAAAAGGAACAAATGGACAACGACTGAAACAACAAACTGAACACCGTGCAGAGCAGGGAGACATCTGCACCAGTCGGTGAGGGTCGTCGGGGTGGATGTCTCCGACCGTCATCCTACTCCCACCCAGAGAAAGGGATGTGGGATCAAAACCCGTGGATAACACTAACCCGTTTGGAGGTGGCGGTATAACACCAAAGACCCCAACGACCAAAAGACAAAAGGAAATAGAACCGAGGAAAAACCCGTAAGTAGCAGTAAGGAATCGCTAGTACGACATTGATTATTATAAATACAACACACGAGGAAAGAGGAGGAAAGAGGAGGAAAGCCTAAGAACTACCAACAAAAAAAAACGTTCAACATATTCAACGATAGCATAAACATGTACAGTGCCCTTGATGAAGCAACAACAAAAAAATAATATAGTAAATTTAAAAGGAAACATAAAAGAGCTATTACTTGAAAAACAACCACAGTGATGCAATGAACAAAGATGAACGAGACACCTGAAAACCTTCAATACCAGGGACCACAACCATCCAGGAAATGGTCACCGAATGAAGGGAGGAGTCCAAAATGTTTTTATTTTTATTTAAGTTATTTTGTATATGTATATGTATAAGACGCAACAACAAAAATGAATACAATAAACTGCAAAGGAAAAATAAAAGAGCTATTACTTGAAAAACAACAACAGTGATGCAATGAACAAATATGAACGAGACATCTGAAAACCTTCAATACCAGGAACCACAACCATACAGGAAATGGTCACCGAATGAAGGGAGAAGTCCAAAATGTTTTTATTTTAAGTTTTTTTTGTATATGTATATGTATAAGAAAATTATAATAATAAATCATTTCTTAAAAAATGCCGGAATGTCGGACTCAGAGGATAAAAGCCATCAAATCCAGACAGCCAATAGGACAGGGAATAACGGGAAGGCGGAACACGCAGGAGCAAAGGAAACGCTGCCGAAGCACCACCAAGCAGACAGGTCGAGGACGAAGGTCAGGACGCCTACATACAGTTGATAGTTAGAGATACAATGTTTGGACTGATGGACATGGTAGCAACAAAACAAGGAACATACCCAAGGACGCGAAAGTGAACGTGGCGATTCGTCGCCAGAAATACTAGCGGCTCTTTTGGTAAACCGGAACCCAGCTAGTGGGTCCCTCAAAACGTCAAAACGAAAGGAGCTAGGCATGAAGACGAAAAAAGTACAATGAAGTAGGAAGATGGATACAGTAAGAGCACAGATTAGGAACATGCATGCACGGCTAAACCAGCTGGCCAGCCAAGCATTTCAAATGGCACAAAACCATACGCCAGAGGAAGGAAATCTCCTTCCTCCGGCATAGGGTTTTGAGCAGAAAGCCACAACCAGCATTTCGATAAGACAAAGACCTACAATGAAGCAGTCGAAACACTGGCCGAGAAGTGGCCCCAGGATACCCTCCGGAATGTGAAGCTGGTGGACAGGGAAGTAACCAAATGGGGAGGGGGGGGGGGGCATTTAGCGTCGAGATACTGAGGCAAATAGACCAAGAATACAGAGACACGCGGCCGGAAGAGGAAAGCCGGAGAGCTCATCGAGGATATTTCGAACCTGAATCTAAAGATGGGGGAAGTAGCTATAATAGCCCACACCATGAACGTGTACCGGAAAAAAAACGATCGGTTCACACACTATATCTTGTGTGACACCACCCGTGAGAGGAAGATTGAAGAGCATCTACCATGGTATCCAACACCTAAGGACAATCGTAGACTCGTAGATTGCAGTTGAGACGCAAAGGCTGCCCAGACAGTACATAACGAAACTATCCAAATACCTCTCTGCAGATTCAAAGGTGCAACCAACCATCAGGGACCTAGAGAAACATCGCGCAACTGAAAATCCCCAGGGAACTACCACTATGACAAACAAAAACCAAGACAAAGAAGGAGTCAATACTGATTAAACCAACTGAGGGGCAAACGTATTCAGACATAGTCCGGATGATCTGGGAGATTGAATGCGGGAACAGTAATGTCGTCCGGTTCGAGAAGATAGACAACGGACCCATCCGCTTAGGGTAAGGAGCATTGGCGCCATAGTCGACGTATTGTGTGAGGCTAGCAGTGCGAAGGAACCAGTAACCAAGCTCAGAGTCATGAGCCTGGGATAGCTATGCATATAAGGGGCCTAGATCTACTAACGACGAGAACCGAGGTTGAGACGGCCATCAAGGCGATAACCAAGAGTAGGGAACACCTTCCCTATAGTGTTCCCCACTCTTGGTTGTCATTATCATTAACTATCTTGTTTATGAAATGTAAGCCGATTTTCATTTATATATAAAAACTACAACTATAATTTTAATACATGATTTCATAAAATCCTATGAAATTCCACTTAAAATTGTACTATTAAGCCTGTATGACATTATCTAGTTTCCTATATCGTTTTATATATAAGAATTGATATATTAAACTGTATAACTATTTCTAAATGGAAAATTAACATTGTGTATTACAGTGTTGTTATTGTTAAGTGAATTTATTATTATTCCGCCGTTATATAATTTTCTACATGTGTGTATGACACTATGTAGTTTGTGTGTGCATTGAAGACGATATAAGAAACTAGATAATGCCATACGGACTTTAAAGAGTTTTAATAAATGATGTCAAACAATCGCAATTTGAAAATCTGTCGAAAATTTAATTTGAAGTAAGTCAAATTTGATAGGGCGATTAACTAACTTATTGTTGATATGAATGTCGATTTTCTTTAATGGTCATGGACTACAACTCAAGATAGGCGGTTTTTAATAGATGAGTTCATAAAATAAATTGGATGAAAAAAAATGTACGGACAGGACGAACATATATTTCCCATGGTCTACTACTACTGGCGGCGCATCGGGGTCACTTCCAATCGACAGGACGAATCCCCAAGCTGAGGGCTGAGTCTCAACAGATCGCAGCGTGGAAACTGCTCTACCGAGTACAACACCATGATCAAGGAACCTAATCAAAAGACTAAAATTAAAAAATAAATTTCCTACTATTACAATTCTTCATACTTCGTATGATAAGTAAAGTGCAGGGTTTAAATATAGTAACTATGAATAAAGTCGTTTTATTTTACAAATGTTCAAGGACTGCAATAAATCTTATCATATTTGAAGCTATACTAATAATAATATTTATTTTCAATAAAAAATTTGATTGATAATATTTAGTTTTAACAAAATCCATAAAATTAGATCGCAAAATATTAGCATTAAACATTTTGCGATTTAATTTTATGGATTTTGTTGAAACTAAATATTATCAATCAAATTTATTATTGAAAATAAGTTATACTAATAACTTCAAATATGATAAGATTCATTGCAGTCCTTGAACATTTGTAAAATAAAACGACTTTATTCATAGTTATATATTTATATTATATTTTTAACCCTGCCAAGTATTTGTATATTCGCTACAGAATATTAACAATTACTACAAATACTACAATTACTACAATTACTACAATTACTACAATTACTACAATTATTATTATTATAAGGTTTTTATATTATGTATACATTTATATGACTGGATCTGAATAATGGCGATTCCAGTTGCTTATATACATGGCTATAATAAATATAAGTAGTTGATGAACGAAATTGTTGTATAATATATAATAAAATTCTCAAATGATAAAAATTTTAAAAACAACTCATTTTTTTATTTATAAAACGTACAAAATAAAACAAAAAAGTGTTTCGTAACACTAGGCTCCGGGGAGATTCGAACTCCCGATCTCCTGTTTACTAGACAGGCGCTTTAACCAACTAAGCCACGGCGCCGGTGTTTATCGAGTGTATAACTCTAATACTAATACATATAATTATATAAGTTTCTTTTTAAACTTACAAACTATTTTTATTTAATTTAAAACATGTTTTTTTATTTAAATTTACATATATAGAAGGTATATGTCATTTTAAGATTGATAAATTTTCTGTCTATCAGGCATGGTCCGTCGTCGTGATTATAATACATTATATGTATATGTATATGTATATGTATATGTATATGTATATGTATATGTATATGTATATGTATATATATATGTATATGTATATGCATATATATATATATATATATATATATATATATATATATAAGTAGTATTAATTTTATAATTAAGTAAAAAATATCTAATGGGGACACCAAACGATTATCCAAATTGATTTATTAATATTAAATTAGAAGTTAAAATAAATATAAAAAAACATGTATATTAAATAAAAGTGTGTGTAACTAATTTTTAAAGTTTTTATAAAATTTCCATATTATTATTACATTTTGTACAATTAAAAAATATTATATGATGGGAAAACAAACCTTAAATTTATTTTTAATCGAAAAAAGTTACATAAACCTGCGCGTATTCGGAAAATTTGTAATTAATGGCAAAAAAGTGACACAAGTCAAAATTTTAATTATATGTTAGTTATATGTTCAAAATCAGTTCTAGACTCATATACTTAACGTACAAACATATGTAGAAATCAATATATTAATGTTTTGTGTGTATATTATAGAACATGTATTATATTAGTATTATTAATTAATTAATTTATTTATTAACGCTATTATTAGCATTTACATGTATATATATATATATATATATATATATATATATATATATATATATATATATATATATATACAAATCAGATTATGCATTGTATCCCTTATGTCTTTGACTGTTAAAAGACATAAGGGATATCCCTGTCATGTCCACTGTGTTAGAAATATATGCAGGGCCGTAACTAGATTTTTTGAGGCCCTGGGTAAGACCTCCCACTAGACCCCCATATACTAAATTTTATGAATTAAATAAAGCTACTTATTTCATACAATACTTATTCTAAAAGATTTTAAAGCTTTTAGTTTGTATGGCTGATGTTAGCTACTACGTTGTTAGCATAATAGTAGGGAGGGTACTGGTGGTACTATTTTCAGACAGGTTCCCAACAAATGGTTGAAATGAGTACAGTTTTTTAATATATGAATTTGTTCGAAATTTCTGTGGCCTATTTGGGGCTCCCATTCCATCAGGACCCAGGGTACGTTGCCTGATGCCCCTGCCTAGTTACGGCATTATATATACATTATTAAGAACCTTGTTATGTTAAAATAGTTCTACTTTAAAATAGAGTTGTGTCACTTTTAGAGATATATCGCATATGTCTCTCATGATTGCGATTTGAAAGAATGACTACTTGGTAGTTTGTAGTATATTTTTTGCTCTTAAATTTCCCACCTAGACTTGCTTATAGCTATCTGTCATAAGAACAAATAGTCTTTAATATCAAACCCTTTGATCTATACACCAACAGTACAATTAAATCAAATCCTTTGAACTGATATTCAGTTACATAAATGAAATAGTAACAAGCACACAACCTTCATTTCTAATTAATATTCGCTGAATAACCAGTAAAATCAATACCCCATTCCCGTTGAGTAATAAGCAAATACTAACAATAATTCTTACTCTAAAGGCCATGAATACGATTGATCGCAGCGTGCTGTTGTCCAACACTAAGAAAAACGTCAGTTGTTATTCATCTTGGCTGTGCTGTCTTTTTCGCATGACATTGAAGTTTGCAAAGCGCGTTTTGTAAACGTGTTGTTTGAAGATATCGTTTTTTTTGTTAAAAAGTGCCCAATAAATAGACGCCCTATGAGTACGACAACGGTAAAGATCACCCCCATTACGATGAGTAAGTTGTATATCGGTAACCTGCCGGCAGAGACGTCAGAAAACACGCTGCGTCAACTGTTTCTGGAGCAGAACTTGTCCTGCACGAACATCCTGGTGAAACGGGGCGGTTATGCGTTTGTTGATTGCTCGGATCAGTCGTCGGCGGATAAGGCTATTGATAAATTGAATGGTAAGTGACACCTGTGAGGGGATTGTTGGGGAATTTTTCTCGCGGATAATTTCCAGGCACTTGCAGGATTGATTACTGATATAACCGGCCGGGCGCGCATTCATCCCGGAGCCGGTTTTTGGGGGAGCGGGGTGTATGGCCATGACCACCGCATTCGAATTGTACGATATATTGTCCATTGAATTTCGCGCCCAAATATTTTCACGAACTCAAGCACAATGGTGTGTTTGTTTCTTTCCACAATGCCCCCCCAACTTCTGGCAACATTCAGACAAACTTTCGGCTTCCTTCCTGATCGCGCCCGCAGAAAGGGGAAGCTGCGTTATATTTAGTTTGTTTTCAGCTATTTTAAGACATCGTTAGGAGCGCCGCTCCTAAATATAGTTTGTTTATTTGTTCTACCCTCCATGAATGCGCGTTTCGGCACGGCGCGGCCCCCCGATTTCCGGTCATTAAGCGAATTCCACGAATTTTTCAGCTAATTATGACGAACGTTACAGTTTGGGTAATGGGATTTTCCTTGCTTCATTAATAAATTTTAAAATTATTAGTCTCGTGATAGTATAATATAGACTGCTTAGTACCATGTAATTTATAGCTTAAATATAATTAAATAAATATACTTAATGTATCTATGTTAAATGAATATTATTAAATAAGTTCATATGCTTAAAGTATAATATGTTGATATAAAATAAGAAATAAAATAATAAATAAGATATAATCCGAAATTTTTCGAGATACACCATAAACATAATTTAACATTTACATTATATCTTCTACTCCTATTTGTTATTTAGTTCAAAATCATAATATTTTTTTGTAAAGAATGAAATATTAATTTCAATCTTACACTACATCATTAATAATAATTTGTTAAAAAAATATTAATGATTGTCGCATTAAAACCAACTTTTCGCTCAAACATTCAAATATGATCTTTCTATAAAATAAACAATGGGAGTAAATAATTTACATTATAAAAAGGAAGGAGTTTTTAATTATTTCAATTATTTTGTTATATGTCCTGAAATCTTTAAAAGGATGGAAGTAAATGTAGGACAAATAATTCTGATATATATATATATATATATATATATATATCAGTAATAACTGTCTTATACTTAGGTTAAATATTGTTCGGTAGGAAATTGATTTAAGGCACAAAGTAAGTCGAAATAAAAATTATTTATATATTGTTAAGGCGTCTACTTTGTGATAATTCATTATAAGGAAAAATAAAACGAATTTTTACTTTGTTTTGTTATCACACTTCAGTTACACTTTGCAACTAGTTTCAGCTAAGCTCTAGCCATTTTCGAGCTCATCAGAGGAGCTCGAAAATGGCTAGAGCGTAGTCGGAACTAGTTGCAAAGTGTAACTGAAGTGTGATAAAAAACAAAGTAAAAATTCGTTTTATTTTTCCTTATAATGAATTATCACAAAGTAGACGCCTTAACAATCCAATATATAAATAATTTTTATTTCGACTTACTTTGTGTGATAAAAAGCAAATTAAAAAATCGTTTTATTTATCCTTTAAAAATTATTTATATATTCCAGCATGACTTGCAAAGAAGTCCAGGCTAAAATATTATTGAGTTCTTGTGATATCGTATGAACAATCCTTATAGATAAAGGGTTTGAGGAGAAAACTGTCAGAAACATCTTTCACGCCAAATGACTTTAGATGTTTGCTGGAAATCATGGCAGTCGGAATAAAAGCAGACAAAACATCTTTAATAACACCTTACAACATCGTAATATATACAGGACTTCCCAAAAGTCCTCGGACGGATCTATAATTTTTAAACGAGTGAAGAAAAAAGTAAAAAATTTGGGGATTTGGTGATCCAAATTTTTTACTTCATAAAAACTACATTCTTACATAGTTTGTAGTAGTGTGCGGAAATCAGAATTTCAATCCTAGAAATGTTTACAGATGCTAAAGTCTCTATATCAAAAGAAGGCAACTACAACAAACACATCTTGTTAATTGGTACTATAATTATCTTGTTTGAGACGCCAAGATATTATTTATTAGACATGTAGATTGAAAATATAAGATTAGATTTATTTGTTTTCTTATTCCAGGATTTTCATTTAATGGTTCATCGTTGGTAGTGGAACCGTCGGTGGCGTCAGGGAAAAAGAGGTGAGCGACTCAGATCTAATTTCAACACCGCATTAAAGCCCCATTATTAATTAAACGCCGTCCAATAAAAACGATTTTAATTGGACATTAAATTAATTGCGCCGCGAGTTAATTTTCTGTTGTTATTGTCGACGTTATTAATGCGCTTCCGATGCATGTGCCGGGCAATGTAATCCTTGCAGATTTTGAACAGCTGGCCGCTGAACACGAGCGCGCTGCGTTAATGTGTAAGTTGCATTTTATTAGCCTGCTCCTGCGCCCGGCTGTTGGGAAGGTATAAATTTAATAAGAAAAAATGAAGCAAAAAAAACGAACGCGACCGTTTTAATAATTATCATTACACGAAAGCGCATCGGAGAGTCCTCGCCGCGAGATGATCGCGGGCATGTGCCGTGGTCGATCCTGCGGCGGTTCGTGCTCGACTTCTGTGTGCAGGAGGACGAGCGACAGTTGCGTCGCCGTGACCATTTCGCAAATAAAACGGTTCAGGGGAAGCCATTAGGGCCCGCACACAATAATTTTTAGTAATATAGAACGGTTTTATGCGGTTTAGATTGCTAACGATGTTATGCGATTCGTAGAATATACACATGTATTTGACACGTGAGGTTGGCAAGGTGTCGCATTTGGTCAATTACATGATGTTACGTGCCACATAGGAGGACATTTCCAATCGGCTTTAAATTAACTTTTGTCGATTGTTAAATGGTTATGTTGTTTTTTTTATGGAATATTATATTACTAGATGAAATGGTGATGATTTTCCATTAGGAAAAAGTTACAATTAATTCAAAATACGTAATACACCAACATAAAAAGACAATTGGCGGGAATTCAAACCCACTACACCACTACTTCCACTCTTGCTATGATAGCACAAATAACATATTTTTTTAAATATTGGATTGTTAAGGCGTATACTTTGTGATAATTCTTTTTAAAGGATAAATAAAATGATTTTTTACTATGTTTTTTTATCACACTTCAGTTACACTTTGCAACTAGTTTTGGCTAAGCTCTAGCCATTTTCGAGATCCTCCGATCAGCTTGAAAATGGCACGAAGGATTTTTCAAAACATTAGGCAACAGGTTCTTTGCAGGAGACAACTCAAAACACCCAACATGGGACTCATGGGGCTGACAACTTCAAAGGGCAGAGAACTCCTCAAAGCAATGGAAGCAAATAATTTGTAATATTTATCTACTAGCGAACCTACGCATTGGCCGTCAGATAAAAACAAAATTCCTTTTGCCATAGACTTCTGCATCACAAAAGGAATTGACTCTAATAAATGTAAGGCCGAAAGCTGATTTGACTAGTCATCGGACTACTCAATAGTAATGCTAACAGTTCATTCACAGATTCTGAATATAGAAAAACAACTCTCTTTGCACAATAATAAAACAGATTGGAATGCATTTAGGAGAAAATTAGACTACTCTAATCTCACTAGATCAACCACTAAAGACCGAAGTAGACATAGTAACAGCGGTGAAATACCTAGCAAAGAATATACAAGAGGCTGCATGGTATGCCATGCCTACCTACGAAACCTCACAAGGGAAAAGACAAATACCACCGGGTGTCAAAGATAAAATTGCGGAAAATAGACATCTACGTAAAAAAAATGGCAGCAAACCAGAACTGATGAAAACAAAAGTAAGTTAATGGATGGGGCAAGGATACACCACGTTTGTACTGTGTAGCAAAACGAGTGACACGTGATGGTATTTAAGCAACGTATATGAGGGAGTGCGGAAAGGTGCGTGAATGTTTAAGAGAGAATGGAAAGGGCGTGGATATCTACAATAGGCTGGAGTAGGAGCTGAAATTGGTGAGGGAATAGTACTAGGAATGAGGGTTGTATTTGTAGTTGTTATTATTCCGAGTTGAGTTTAAGTAAAATAAAGGCTGTTTTTTATTTTTATTTATTTGTATATGTTTTCTTTATAATATTCTATATTTATATATATATATATATATATATATATATATATATATATAACATTCTTTTGTCTGCATAAAATATGTGTTATGATGTTTTGATCAAATAAAATGGGGAGTGAATGATTCTATTTTTATTGTTGAAATAATAGCTCTATTTTACACACTTGCATTGCGATACATGAATGTTTGTTCGGATTGGGGTAAATTTTTATATATTCTTAAAAATTCATTTGGGACATACATAAATTCCTATATAAAACAGACCAACATTGTTCTATCATTAATATTTATTATTCACAACATATTTGTCCATGTAAACTACTGACTAATATCGGTTCTACTATCAAGATTCACTATAAAAAAATATTTATCTCTAATACTAATAATTCTTACAATTACGTAGCATTATTTTCTATATTCAACTTACCAATATTGATCACTTATTAACATCATATATATTAAATACCGACACTCACGGCAACACCTACGGCAACAATAAGTCGACTGTTGTGTTCTGATTCTCGGGCTGGCGGCTCGGCATGATATCATATCGAAAACATGCTCAGTAAAGACTAAACAGTTTATATTTCAGCGCGAGGTGTAAATAATGGTCATAAAATGCACATTTGATTACGATATGACTATTGTAGTTATAGAATTAATATAAATAAATAAACAAAAATATGTACACGAGTGCAAAATATATACAAATATCTTAAAACCATAATAAATAACCTTAAACTATTGGAGCGACAAAGAAAGACCTTTATTTGGCATAACCCCTCAAAAAATACAAATGTATACAATATAATTATTTTTTTTTTGTTCTTGCTGTTATGAGCATTGTATATTGGGGGATTTTTGTATTTTTTGAGGGGTTATGCCAAATAAAGGTCCTTTTTTATTGGAGCGACAATTATAATAAGGTTTTAAAAGTTGATTATATGCTATTTTTATTTTTCATTAACCCTTAAAAGCATATTGTTGCAGAACTGCACCGGATACACATGTCCAAACCAACTCAATTTTTTTCATTTAAAGATTCGATGTATTTAAAGTTTGTCTACGTTTTGTTACTAATTCTATCTCGTCTTACTCTCGATTTTTCTTATGAATATAACATAAATGAAGACAGTTTTAAGTTTATATCAGACTTTCGATCGTTTTTAGTCCATTGTTATCTATTGTGTATAGTCTACAGATATAAACTATGGAAATCTGTAGATTATACATTATTCGATAGGTTTAATTGAATCGGTAGTTTGAAGAAGGGAACTAGCTCTAAAATAATTATAAAATTTTATTAAGAAATAATAATTCCCAACAACCTGTAATATATTTAGCCAATACAACAACGGGACATGGTTACTGCGTTACCAAACCTCAATAATAATGTTGTTAATCTTTAAAATTGATTAATGCATAAATTCTGGCTCTAAGTTTCGTTCAATTTTCCACAAATTTAACTTTTGGATTCGTTCCCTTCTTCAAAATACTGATTCAATTATTATCGATAATACAATTCATTCGAAAAGGGATATACAGGAAGAGTTGACTATTACATTATTTGTTCTACTTGTTCAATTTTATAAAATTACATGTTCGATTGTAGAACAAAATATTCTGATGACGGAAGAAATTATAGTTTATAAATTGTAGAAATAGTATAGTAGTATAGTATAGTATCTTTAACTAGTTACCTCTAGTTCAGGACAAGCAATACACATATTTATTTTGTATAACCATACATTGACCATACTAAATATATCAACAACATCAACTAAATAAATTGTTTTAATTTGACTTAATTAATTCAAAGGATTAAGTCCATATTTTAGATTGAAACCAAGTAATCTGAAATATCGCGGTGCTTTAATTAATACCACAAAATATTTCATTTCGGCCCAATTACGAAATCACTTAAAGGAATCCTAATTGGAGCCCCAGCAATGTTTCCACCAGCAGCACGGGGCTAATTGTGAAGATTAGGCAATTATTTTTCGTAAATTGAATGAAGCGAGTATTTTTTTTTATTAATGGGCACGGTATTGGGACCATTTCGCAGGTGACACATCTGCGACTGTGGAAGTAAACGTTCTTTTTATAATTGTAAATGGCAAGTTTTATGGCGTTGCATGAATCAGGTGCAATGATGAGCACAAGATTGTGGGGCAGATGCAGTGGAGACGCGGGTTAAGCACGTGCCCGTGATCTTACTTCTCGCCCGTATCATGACGCAATCACCCCTGGCCCAAGTTGCCCATCAGCCACTTAGTATAACGGGTTTGGGCGCATACACACACACACACACACACACACACACTCATTCGCCTTTCACGGGGCAACTCTTTTGGAAGCTATGTTTATTTGATTTTAATGAGATTGTCTCGATTATTTACTGTACTCTACTGAAAGGAGCTGTTTTTTTTTTCGCAGAAATATTCTCGACCGTCATTAACAGATCGTTTTTACACAATGGTACATCTCTATCTTTATAAAGTAACGAGAATACTATTATTAATATTACAAATATAAAAAAGCCTTCTATTCTTATAGGGTTATCAGCAGTGAGGCTTTTACCCGGTCAAGGGAGAAACTCAGAGGAGTATATCATCATTATCATCATATTTACCTTAAATTAATAGAAAATCTTTGAAAAACTATGATAGGTGAATCTGTGAAAATTCGCGAATATATTTGAGTTACTAATGCCTGTATTCACCAACATCCCATAACTTTATAGGTGCCATAAGCTATTGAACGGATAAATTGACAACGTCATTGTGACAGAATATGCCAAAACAAATGTCAAAAACCTTTAATAGCGCTTGCAATTGGAGCTTTGATGACACCTTTTGTTTAATTATTCAGTGTTTGCAATAGAGAGAATCTAAAGTAACTAAATTCCCTAGATAATGTATTTATTATGGGCTGAATAGCTATTGGTAGATTTATGGAACGTCGGTGAATACGGGGGTGATGTCCGTATTCACCAACATCCCATAAACTTTATAAGTTCCATAAGCTATTGAATGGACAAATTGAAAACGTCATTCAGACAGAAATTGCCAAAACAAATGGCAAACACCTTCATTGGCGTTTATGATTGAAGATTTTCAAACTTTCCTGCCACTCAACATCCCTCATTCTCTCTATAACTTCAGTTCGCATGCTTCCCCGCCTCTTACTTTCTCATCCACTCACACCTCAGAGATACCCAATCTTTCATATAGCCTGCCTCCACACGCCCTAGCCCTATCTCCCATCCACACCACTCGCATTAGTTTTTCATCCTCTAACTCCAGCAGCCTTTCCTCGAACTCTACCACCCGCCCGCACGTCTCCCAGAACATACTCATTCGACGAGTCTCTTGCAGGACAACCGGTAAAGGGGCCGACTTATCCAGCCCCAGTAGCTTCTTCAGAAACCATGCCTACTTCCATTCCATTAGATCCTACTCTCTCGCATCCCATATTTCTACTCCGTATAGTAGTATA
This sequence comes from Lordithon lunulatus, assembly GCA_963942505.1. NCBI lineage: Eukaryota > Metazoa > Arthropoda > Insecta > Coleoptera > Staphylinidae > Lordithon > Lordithon lunulatus. The sequence continues at coordinate 56,872,044 of OZ012667.1, read as the reverse complement.
GGCTTCACGTGCACATCCCATATCTTACAAGAAATACCTATATTTCCGTTCCACGATTTTTCCAATGCCAACCTGACCTATAGTCACCTCTGCAGTCAAACCAAAAACTTAAATATTTCAATCATTACACCCTTTAATTTCAACTCTAATTATCAAAAAATAACCCAAACCTACACTGGCAAACAAACTAACAAACTGGGATATATTTCGAATAAAGGTTGATAACAAACTGCAGCTAAATGTATCCATTCTTTCTTAAAATGACTAACAAACGAAGCCTCTTCAGGATTTCGGTTCTGGAAAGCAACAATAAAATTCAAAAATGACGAATATTCAATTTCTCCACCAATCAAACGACGGACATCCTGGGCAAGAAGTAACGAGGAAATTGCGGAACAACTTGCGAACACTTTTCAACCTTACGAAAATAAGCAGAAGCAAGCTCGCTTGAAGAGAAAATGGTCTGTACTATATAGTATTCTTAAACGTAGCTCGGGCATTTGACAAAGTGTGGCATGAAGGCCTAATTCAAAAGCTAGACCAAGTCCTCTCTGACTTCTATCAATACCCCTAGCCTATTTTTGAGTCAAATACGATGACGCTTATTCTGATATAATATTGTTCAACGTACCGCAAAGCAGCGTATTGGGTGCGATACTCCAACCTGTATACCTGGCACCTCTTTGTGGGCCAAGCAATATTGTCAATCTTCGCGAATCATATTGCAGTGATGGTAGTGGAGGCAAACGTAGAGGCTGCAACTCCAAAAAGCTGTAAACGGCATCAGCAAATGGAGAAACTGAACCAAAGTATATCATGCCATATAAATGTTTCATGAAAAAATTAATATTAAATAATAATTTAAAAAAATACCCCAATTAACGGTAACAATAAACGACCAATCCCTACCACAAGCCAAATTTCCAAATACTTAGATATGACACTGGCCGTAAAAATCCTGAACTATACAAAAAAGCAGATCTAGAGGCGAACCTGGTCCACTGACTTATAAGTCAAATGCCCTAACCACTACTGCCAGGTCACGTCACTGTCACTTCAAAGCGTGTATGTATTCAATATGCATTTGTGTAACTTTTATAAAATCTGTATGGTTTTAACATCACGTAAACATGGGGTCTTGTTTATTGTGCCACATGTATTTACTCTCTTTTTGAACTTTTGGCGTTGCAGTTGAAAATGTAATATAATGTCAGCCGATTATGTCCTTAAGACTTTTAAACGGAATGGTCTGGTGGTGGAGCAGGTAAAAGGTTTTAAGTACCTTGGGTTTATGTTTTCGAACAACAGTAGTTAAACGGAGCATTTGAAGTATGTTAGTATGGAATATTGGAGTAGTTGGTTTGGGGTAGTGTATTTGGAATTATTGTGATAAATTTTACGGAGTAGAAGCTAGTCTGTAGCTGTATCTTTCCTTTTCATTTCCATTTGACCTCACTCAGCCCTGTTATTTCTATATTATACCTGTCTAGTTATTTTGCTGCCTGGTTAATTCCAGATGTTCCGTCATTGTTCGTATATTTCAGCATCCAATATATATATAGCGTTTCTCGTGTCCATTTCGTTAGCATTTATCATCATATTTTTTCCAATCCGACATCCGAGGCTTACAACGGTCGTTTCTTTAGCACTTCAAGCTTTTTAAGTGGTAGGGTTGCATTGCAACCTTATGTAAGAAATACCTTCAGAACTTAAGACAGTAGGTTGGTCATGTGGTAGTCGTCGCACGTGGAAGCGATTAGTTTCTTGGGTATTCTGATAAAAGTTGATTTCAGATAGTTAGCTACTAGTTTCCCAGTTTTATATACATATCTGAACAATGAATATGCTCAAGCCCTTCCCATCTGCTTTGGCAATCAGTTTCAATGTTCCCACGAGTGACATGTCTGGTCCTACAGCCTTGGCGTCTTATAACGCGCTTCACTTCCTCTCTTGTTACATCAGGATTCATCTTATTGCGCCTACAGGTGATTGGTTGAGCTTGGTGCAACTGAAGAGGACCTCGAAATACTCATTATTTCTTTACAGTATATCCTCAATAAGCCCATAAAGATTGTGTTGTTGCTACCTTTCAACACACCTTGACTCCGCTTCCCATTGGATGTTTGTAAGCTGAAAATGCAGCAAGTCATGATCCAAGCGCCTCTATTTCACAGCGCATGTTGGCTAACCAGTACTCCTTTACGTTTGGCATGCCCCTCTCACGGCCCTGTTAGGGTGTGTTAGTAGTTCTCTATTTCTGCATTTCAGTTTCCTTCTCACATCCATAACCTGTACAATCTCATCTGTTATAGTATGTATGTATATAGCCATCGGGGATGTTGCTCTTGCTCGAAGAAGCTATTTACGGCTGAAAGGTGTTGCTCTGTACAGAATTGTACTAGGCGATCTCCCATGGCGTTGCATTCTACGAGTCCATAGTGTCCAGAAATCTCGCCATCAGAGCCCTCCCAAATGTTGGTATTAAAGTCGCCGAGAACTATTGCTATTTACCCTTTCTTCTGCTTTTAGGATGATGTCATGCTTGTCCCGAAGCACCTCTATGTTGCTGCAGTTTTTGTACTAACTAGTACTCCTTTGCATTGCGGCATACCCCTGTCAGGACACTGTTTAGTTGTTTTTTTTTCTACGATGAGTACAGCCCTAGGCTGTGTGCACTGCGGCCCTTCACAGACCTATTGTACCTCATACAACATCCATGACATGCTATCCGTGTCAACTCTTTGTAGAAAAGCTTCCCGACTAGCGGTGGATTCGAATCACCACGCAATGGCTTCAGACCGTCGCCTTAGACCACTGCGCCACGGACCGCCTCTGTTTAGTTATTGGTATGGATTACTATTTCTGTATTTCAGTTTACTTCTCTCATCTATAATCTGTAGAATCTCATCCGTCATCCACTGTTGTTTCTTACTGACCCATATATATCCTATGTCACTTTCTTGTGTGTCGATGAGAGTCTTCTGCAGTATATTCCATAGAGGTTCTACGCCTTCTTCTCCATAATTTTCTTCTGTGCTTAGACGGGCCTCGAGTTTTTCGGTTGCTTTAGAGCGCACCTCAGGGCCGACGGGTCTTTTGACGTCGAACCGGCTTTTCCGTGCGTTGGGCTCGTACAAAACGGTGAAACTGCAATTCTATCACTACGGAGTTGAAGTCACTATTAACGTCACTGCCAGGGTATGCTGTCGCTCTTCTTACAAATTTCATTTCCTGACTTTTGATCAGAGGAAGAACTAGTCTCGTGTCGATTCTGATGATCGCATAGTAAAAATCACAATCAACTGGAGACTTCCATGTATATAGACGTCGGGGATGCAACTTGCAGAACGTAGGAAATAAAACAACTGACAGACCAGCACAAGTTGAATCGAGTGGAGGCCGGGCAAGAGTTTTTGAGGCGCTGGAAACTCCATGGAGATGAATTTCTCCGCTCCATCGTAACTGGAGATGAAACTTGGGTAGCACACCACACGCCCGAAACCAAAAGACAGTCTCAACAGTGGCGTCACACCTCTTCACCCTCCGCCAAAAAGTTCAAAATCACAATTTCAGCCAAGAAAGTCATGGCAACCGTGTTTTGGGACTGCCAAGGTATAATTTTAATCGAATATCTGCCTCAAGGGGAGACCATCAACTCTGCAAGATACTGTGAGACCTTAAATAAATTGCGGAGGGCGATTCAGAACAAGAGGACAGGCATGCTGACAAAAGGAGTCTGCCTGCTGCACGACAATGCCAGACCACACACGGCCAACACCACGAAGAAACTGCTCGCCTCGTTTAAATGGGATGTCCTGAACCATCCCGCGCATTCCCCTGATCTAGCACCTTCAGATTACTATCTCTTTACCTCCCTGAAGCTGCACATGGGTGGAAAAAGGTTTTTAACCGACGAGGAGGTAAAGGAGGAGTTGGAGAAGTGGACGAAGGAGTTGGCGGGAAACTACTTCGAGGAAGGCATCAAAAAATTGATACCTCGCTACACCACCTGCATAGAGAGGAATGGCGACTATGTCGAAAAATAGCTTTTATTATGTACTAAAGTTTCACGTAATTTTTTTGTTTAAATAAAAAATTTTAACACCTACAAAAATTCAGTACTCTTACTTTCTGGATATGCCTCATAGATTGGCGAGGCAGCCATGTAAAGGCTACATAGTACCATATCGCCATTATAGTCTTCTTATTGTATGTTTGTACGGGTCTGGTGAGAACAAAAATCGATATCAACTTATGTATTCTCAAACCAATTTGTAAAGCTCGATTTACAGGGTACAGGATAGACAATACCTCTACCAAGTCTTGAATCCCGAATTTTTGTAACTAAATTTTGCAGAGTGTGCTAAATTAATTTTCAAATCATGGTCCACGATTTGAAAACAAATTTCACAAGGAGATCTCAAGTTAGTTTTATCATACAAGCTTCTGATTTCTTTCTCTTTCAGCCTTTAATGGTCTACTACTGAACATAAATCTCTCTCATAGATTTCCATACGTCCATGTTTTGTGGGGCTTAATACCATTGCCTTTCCGCTATCTGTTTGATATCATCAAGCCATTGTTTTTGTGGTTGTTCGCGGTGTCCAAGAAACAATCCTATGTGTCCACTTACAGGGGTCTTGAATGGCCACATGCTCTGCCCAGCTCCACAAGAGGTTCGCTATGTGCTCTATGACGTCAACTACTTTAGTTCTTTCGGGCTACTTCAGTGTTTCTAATTTTATTCCTCAAGCTATGCCAAACATAGCACGCTCCATACTCTTTGGAGACTGTTCTATGCTTAACTGAACTCTCCTGTGTAAAGCGCTGGTTTCCAAGGAAGCGGTCACTTAAAAGCGGCCGCTATTGACATCATTTTTACATCACAAAAATAATGTCAGTATATAAACGAATATGGTTTACCATAAAGAGTAATATCTCAACGTAATGTAAAAAGGCAATGAAGTAAGATGAGAAATGGTGAGTTATTGAATTATATATACTTAAAACTTAAATTGTGTGTTGTGTAAAAGACGTCAAAAGCCGCCGCTTTTATGCGACCTCTCTCCTAGGAAACTAGGGCTTCAGGTCGTATGGTGTTACTGCCAAAATATACATTTGTTATAAACGTCTATTTTCAGAATGTTTTGTTTTTTACCAACAAATATCAAAAACCAGCTTCTGATACTCTAAACAAATTTTACAGAGAGAACAAATAAATGCCTCTTTCAACTTTTATAACCGTGGTTCAATATTTCAAGTTTTAAACCAAACTTGCGAAGATAATTTATATTATTTCCCAAAAATAATGTTTGGAATGTCGTGTTTTTTTTCCAACAAATATCAAAAACAAGCCTCTGATACTCTAACCAAATTTTACAGGGAGAACAAATGCCTCTTTCAACTTTTCTAACCATGGTTCAATAGTTCAAGTTTCAAGACACTTATGGGTTCAATAGCTATTGATATATTTACACCGCATCACCGATTTACACATGTACATACATGCATGTAAATTTGCGACGCACAACATAACAACATTTTAATGTGCAATTTAATTTTAATTGTATTGATATTACATGTAACGTGACATGCGACAATAAAAATAGCGCTTATTATTGATAATACATTGTAGCATAGCATGATGGTTATAAATATGTATCTACATTGTAGCCATTAAAGGTTCTTCACCTTGCAGGCCCATTGAGATCAATTAGAGCCGCATTTCTAATACCGAAGTGGATGTATGGGGGGCAGGTGCGTTTTTTGGATAAATTGATGGGGCGCACGCTCGCGGCTTCGCCTATTTTTCGGTTTCAAGGTGGCACCACTCGATCAACTAATGCGAAACTTGGCAGGCGCTATGGATTCAACAGGTGCCAACTACAAATTGCATTTTCATTTATGGTCATTAGGGCCCTCTCCCGGGGACTAATCAACAAAAAAATAACAGGGAGAGAATGGTGGGCTCCGCGCAATTTCTGGCGGATTTACGAATAAATCGCCGCAACTGTCGCCATAATTATAGTTATCACCGCTATATTGGTTTTAAGTGGCTGTTGGAAGCGATATTTTTGCCGGAATGACTTTCAAACCGATAAAATGGCACCGTGGCGTCGCTTTTTATGTGCGGAGTTTATAATCGGGCAGTCGTATTGTTTATAGACGGACAATTATTGCTGGGCAATTTGTAGCATGTATTTAGAATTAATAAATTGTATATTTATAGGACTAAATTGGCATCGTAAAATGATGTTATTGGTTCGGTGCAAATTGTACAGGTTGCAATGTAAGAATTACCGTACATTTTTATGAGTTTTATCGTTATATTTTTTATGGGCCACTTAAGAAGAATGTTAATGGACTTTCAGTGTAATTATTGAGATTTTTTACTTTATTGAAACTCTTATTTATATTTTTTATTCAATTTTTTAATTAAAAAAACTTATATACTATATTTATTCCGCTACTGTCTTGTGACTGCAATCTGTGACAGTCAGAAATTTAATTAGAATGACACATGCTTTAAAATGTTATCTAATCAACTTTCACTCACGAAAATAACGAACTTGATAACTCATATTTGGCTATCATTACTCATTACTAATTGTACATAGAATGCACCTGCTGTCTTATCTATTAACTAAGTAAAATGTTTGTCGTCTGTCGTGTGGAGTAAAAATCAATTTTAAAAATACATAAACCAACCTTAGCTCAGAAATGCAAAACAGTTGATTATATAGGTATTACACTTCCTTTTCAGACATACAAATTGTTTAGTATATTTCTTTAAACTAAAGTGGCTACTTTCAGAACTATTTCAAGCCTGAAAATGCTACCAGTGGTCGCCAACCTATGGTACGTTTATGGAGTCGTTTCTAGGTAGCACACCAGAAATTTCCTGTGCATATCATATCATTGCATGATCCTTACAAAATAACTTCCGCGTCGTGGCACGAGAAGAGTTCAGTTATGTTTTTTACAAAGAAGCACGATCTGTGGTTTCCGACCGCTGGACTAGTCCCTTAAGGATAATCAATTATGCATACAATGCACCTGCAGTTCTTATCTACGTACTAGGAAAAATGGTTGTCGTCTTGTCGGGTGATGAAATCAATTTTACTAATACAAAAAACTAAAACTTACCTCAGACATACAAAACAATTGAACAGTCTTTTCGCACAAATTAATTGTTTAGTATACCTTCTCCAAAGCGGTTACAGGACTATTATCAGTCCCCAATATGCAACTTTAGGGGACTAGTCCTTCAAAATTGGTTTAACAACACTTAAGAGGACTATTATGGCTGTATTATGTCATGCTCATTATATATGTATTCTCTTTGAGAAAAATTAAATTGAAATTTATTCAAACTCATCTGTGTTAGTGTTTTAAAAAACTTCAAAAATACATCTCTGCTGAACTCTTTACTTCATCACATCCTTCCTTATAGTATATATACGGTGACCATACGTCCTTTATTTAAGGGGACAGTCCTTTATTTCCAGTTAAAAGTAAGCACATTTAAGCATGTACATCCGTCAAATACAACTTTCAAAATAACTGTATAGAATTTTATGCCTTTTTAAAGCGTGACCCGGAGACTATGGATTGTTGTATGCTACTATTTTCGTAATAAATGTTATAACTTATGAAATTTATGAGGTATTTTTTATTTTCTTCGTTATGTCCTTTATTTTACCAAAGTAAATATGGTCACCGTAAGAATGTATCATGTTACATAAGCAAAGACGCCGATTGAAAAACATAAATGTGTTGTTTGTCCTTTAGATTATAGATGCTTCGCAGAAGGTGGTAGAATATGGCTAGCGTTTAGCCGAAACTAGCAAAGTGTAACTTTAATGGTATAAAAGAATTAGTAAAAATCGTTTTATTCATGTTTTAAAATGAATTATGTAATTAAGTAGACGCCTTTATAATCCAATATTAAAATTAATTAAAGGTAGACAGGTTTTTAAAAGATAATTCGTCAAGTTTTGTCAGACTACACGAACTTAAAGGCTGCTTTTACTTTCACCCTGAAGAAACAGCACCCCTAATCACCGAATTCTTCAGTTTTACGGTAACTACGCCCATCTAACTGGATATCTTTCTACGGGGGCAACAAGTGATAATACCTAATAATATTATATATTTTAAGAAAAATAATACTCACAACAGTTAAAAGTTAAATTAAATATATTATTAATTGTAAAATCTAAAAATATTTATTTGTTTAGTTAGCACATTAACTCTCTGTGTTTGTTTCAGGGGATCTATAACAGGCCTAAGTGAAACTTCCAGCGTACAAGTCGGAAACGGATACATGTAAGTAATAAAAAGTACCAAAATCCGCTTATAAAAGCTTAAGCCTGAGCAATTCATCCAGCCACCCTCTGCTTTTAGTTATGATTTATTATATAACACATAAAAAATAACCGTCGATATCCCAAAGTGCTCTAAATAATTTCTGAAGCGCCTGAAAGTACAGTCGTTACGGACAGCGGACTTTCGATTTCTCCTCGCATCCCTTTCTGTTTTCGGGAATCTGTGTCAGGCGCAAAGAAGAGCGAGAGCTCGTCCTTGCGAGATGTCGCTCAGGGGATGCTGTGCGGGGTATCGATCCTTTGCCCCGAACAAGCGCACCGCGGCTTGAAGGTGTTTCTATTTCGCCCCGACGAAATAATATTTCGGGAATATACACATGTGCATTTATGCTTGCTACTTTAAGCACAAAAAACGCCAATTTCGACTACCAAATAAAATATGAATCATTTCAACTGCGTTATGGAAAGATAATTTATCGTGAAGCACCTTGAATTTAAAATGAATGCCTTGGTTCCTTGGTATGAGCGGCAGTGTTTCGTACAGCCGCTGAATTTTGAGTGTCTGCACGCTGCGGGCCACACCACTTTTTATTACATTTATGAATTACAGCATTGTCATTCTGTAAATCTCCTTTATTTTTCGCGTGGCGCTTCTTTCGGGCGACAATCCGCTTATCTTTATTTAAGCCCGGCAGTTCGTCTATATCACGTCCTGCTGAAATTTCAACGTATTATATATGTCTAGCAGTTTTTCACACAGCCACTACTTTTATTATATGCGAAAACAAAGGCACTTTTTTATATTAGTTTTATATTAGATCACGAAAAAATAATTAATTATAGACTGAACGTATCCTGCTGAAATTTCAACACATTATTTACAATGAGCCTAATAACACGGTAGATAGGCATACGATTAAATAAATAAATAAATTTACAATGAAGCAGTTTTTCTCACCTGCACTTCATACAGCAACTTCTTTTATTATAAACGAAACTGAATGCAATTTACATTCGTGAATATGACGACTTAATTTCAAAAAGCTCATGCCGGCCCGCCCGGTTCAATTAATTATAGCCCGAAAGTATCGAAAAATGGGCTGAATTGGTATGAAGTGAGTATAACGTATTATTGGAAATTATACTAATGCGTTATTAATTAATTTATGTAAATGCGTAATGTCCCGTGTAGGACATGGCAGCTGCCCTACGCGCATTAATAATACGGCAACTGATTTCAGAATCTGCTGGAGAGAGTGTAACTCGCTTTTTTTGTTTTAGTAATTTATAGAAACAGTATTCGCAATGGCATAATGATGAGAAAACATGTCGATAAATTATATAAAGCGGATGGGGATAATTTATTATTTTATACGGATATTATATTTCCGTTTCGGTCTTAAATAAATTTCGTTGTTAAAAACGTATTGTGTATTTAATAAATAATGAATGAAGATGGACGATGATGATTAATCTATTTTGCACAAAAGGTGTTACAATGCCACGGTTCAATAATTATTAATTATAACTTATTTATATTAATCAAATTTTGATTTGTGGGTGTTATAAATATGTATTTAAGTTATGGTTTTTGTTATCATTCAACTGTTTTCTTACAATTTTTGATTTGTTTAATAAATCTTTTAATTTACACCCCCGTGCAGCGCAGTGGTTAGCGCCCGCTTAACGAACAGGCGGACCTGGTTCGAATCCCGGCCCAGGTTGTTGCTGGGATACAAATAACGAGACTTTAGAACGGGGACGATTTTCTGAATTACTCACATACACATACACTAACCCACGGTAGAAGGAACCGACAGTCGATAGCCAGTTACAGAATTGTAACAAATACAATAACTACTATTCTATTAATTTTTCAATATGTTTTAAATTGATTTGAATATTTGTTGATTGGAAAACAACAAGAAGAAGAAATTTCCATTGGAAACTACGGACTTGATCAAAGGAATGAAAGGGGAAACCTACTATTGGAATTCCTACTACAATATGGCCTCTACGCAATGAACACTTTCTTCACAAAAATAATAACGCGGAAGTGGACATGGAGGAGCCCAGATGGAGTCACAAAAAATGAACTAGACTACATCATAAGTGACATGAAGGACATAATACAAGATGTCACAGTACTAAACAAGTGTTCAGTTGGCAGCGATCACCGTATGGTCAGGGCAAAGATAGTGTTAAACATAAAAAAGAAAGATCTAAACTAACCAAAAAACAAGAAACTAACAAATGGACATCTATCGAACAACCAGATACATACAAATAAATAATACAAACAAATTTACAAGGACTAGCGAACATGAGGCTTGAAGAAGAGATACCATCGTTTCTGCGCTAAAAGAGGCTGTAAGTAAATACAAATCTGAAGTGGAAAAGGAGAGTAGAAAATTAAGTACACACACAAAACAGCTTATGAAACACCGAAGAGACCTAAAATATAAAGACTCACAAGAATATAGAAACTTAAATAAAGAAATATCTAAAGAGACGTGGAAAGATAAACGTTAATTCAACACCGAAAAGATCTCCGAAGTTATAGAAAGGAATAGAAGTATGAGGGTAATGAACAGAGAACTAGCTATTGGAAGAAACGACATCCATATATTAGCAGATACAAATGGAAACATAACAATCAATAAACACAAGATCATAGACATAGTTGAAAATTTCTACAGAAAACTAAATAAAACTCATACATCTTGGACACGAGATTCGAATTGGTAGAGATGACCAAACAAATGAACTCTACAGGCCGCTTTTGGCAAGCTGCGACACGTACTTAAAGCTGATATACCTATGTGTATAAAAAGAAAGGTGTATGACCAATGCGTATTGCCTGTCCTAACGTACGGAGCTGAAACGCTTACACTGACAACAAAATCAAGGTAACACAGCGCGATATGGAGAGGTCCATGTTAGGAATAAAACTACGAGACAAAATTCCAAACACTATAATACGACAGAGAACTGGATTCGCAGATGCTGTAGAGAGGATTGCCTGCCTGAAGTGGAATTGGCCAGGCCCGTAGCACAAATGACGGATGACAGGTGGACAAAACGAATTGTCGAATGGAGCCCTCGACAAGAAGCCTATAGAAGCAGAGGTCGGCCTCCTACGAGATGGAGCGACGATTTAAAACATATGAAACCCAACTGCATACAAGCAGCACAACAACGGGAAGAATGGAAGAAACTATGTCCAGCAGTAGACGCTACAGGCTGCTTGATGATGATGATGATTTGTTGATTACAATGGTTGTTTTTCGGATGCTGAGTACTGTTTCCTATGTATTTTTTGATGCTGATTCTGAATAATCCGTCGTCAGGAATCAGGGACCAGTTTTCCGCAATTGCATTTTCCATTAATCAGCATGAGAGTCATTAAGGAAAGTAGTCCACAACTTTCTGGGAAATCACAGGGCGGACAACTATTAGGATCTTGTAGAAGAATTACTTCTTTTATTATTTTTTTCACTTCAGAACTATAATGCTCAAGGTTGCAATATGTCACTGAAGATACATTATCTTCATTCACATTTAAACTTTTCCTCCAAATAGCTAGGTGACGTTAGTATTAAACAAAGAATATACCTTTTAAGCTAACTTTAATATTAGAATTTAAGCTATTTTAAGTTGTAGGCAAACGTAAAAATACTATTTTAAAATATTTTAATGCGTGTTACTAATAAAATATACTATATTATACTATATATTTAAAAATAAAATATACACCGGACACAAATTTGGAAAGCTGATTCATAATCAGTAGGAAAATACAATAAGTATCACTCTGTAACACGAAATCTCAGAATAGATATTGAATATAAGAGGCGACAAGATGCATTCTTGTCTCACTCCTCTTTCTATAGCCACATTTTTGGTAAAGCCTTGGTTTCCTAGGAAGCGGTGTCGGCTGTATTTCACGTTATTTTGACGTCACACATTTCTTTTATGTATATTTAAATAAATCTGGTAATCCATAGAGCGGCATACTGAGTATTATTGAGAAAATGTAAGGAACTACACTGGAATCTGGTGAGTTATTATGTGTAAATAACGTCAAAAACGGCCGTATTTATCGACACCGCTTGGTAGGAAACCAGGACTTAAGTGTGCCTTCTACTCTGACATTTGCTGTTTGTTGCCAATATAGATTTGCAATAATTCGGATCATCAGTTCTGGATAGTTCTGGATAGTTGGCTGGAGGGTAGCATAGCTACAGACACTTAGGCCTCAAAATGGGCCCATTGTGAAACCTCCCTTTAAGGCTGCTCACTCGTCCCACCAGTCAATTTTGCGTGCAAGCCGCAAAATCCTGGCGGGTGAGGAGCTGCCAATGCTTGGTCAGCATTGGCAGCTCCTCACTAGGCCAGCACTCCCCATGCCATGCTGCATCCTGTCAAATGCCTTTTCAAAATCAGAGGAAGACATCGTGATTGACATCCCTGTATTTTGAACCAGAACTTGCATGCTGCACAGGGCGTTACTTGTTCCTAGGCCCTTAAAAACTCAAACTGTGTTTCTACTATATGTTCTACTTTTTAGTAGATACTCTGGTGTATTATTCGTAGAAAGATCTTTAACAAGTTTCTGGCTTATTGTGCGGTGATCGCTACACTAATTTTCTTTTGTTTTTTGTTTTCTTTTTTCTACAAAAGTCGATTATAGCCAGTCTGCTGAACAAGTCCCCGTATCAAAGATGCAATTAAGCAGAGAGGCAAAAACACGCAGTTCATTTTATTGTAGGAGTGCTGATGGCATTACATCCGGATTAAATGTGACTTACGCCACTTCCCTTCTCACAGGATCATATGACTCTGTGGGAATGAAAGTGGTATAAGTCACATTTGAATAGTTTTGAAAAGGAGAAGATTTTGCGTTTGATATTTATGTAAATCATTACATTACATTCAAAACCGTTATGACATTTAACATACGGGAGGTTCTCTTTTTCATCATTTCACCGAAGTTGTCCTGTTCCTGCCTTGCGGCTTACCAGGATTTATGTAAATCGATGTACGCAGTTATATTTTTATTTATGAATAAATTGATTTCATGTTGGTAACTGCGCACGTAGATTTACATAAATACAAAAAGCAAATGTTCTCATTTCACAATTCAAATGTGACTTAGACCACTTTCATTCTCACAGGCTCATATATAGGAGTATATACTAATAATTTCTTTCAGATATTCTTCGTACATATCATCTCCTAATTGAAACGCATTAAATCTTCCCGTCATTTGCTTCTTGGCCCCATATTAACTCAGCTCCCTTTTTTCTTTTATTTCTTTTATCCCGACACACTTGAAGAATCCGCACCGTTTCCGTTCCAACGGGCGAACCGTCACCGCGGCGGGCCGCCCCGTAGCAGCTCGTGCACGCTCACGATCACGGCGTGATTACGCGTTTAGTGCCATTAATTCGCGGAATAATCTCATTTGGGCACGGGAGTTAACCTACCGGATTAAAACTGCGCCGGATTGGTTTGGTGCGTTTAGCGTAATCGCGTGACGTTTTCCTTGCGTTTGCGAATAACGCGCGCCGGAGCGCTACCATGTTGGAAACACGATATCCGAGCGATTTATTTAGAACGCCGCCGCCGGATTACTCACTTAATAATAACTCATCATTATAATTATAATCATCCCAGCCCACAAAGAACAATAAAGTAATGGCCGGTTTTAATTGTTAATTGCACGTACGGCCGCGGAAATTGTTGTTATTGTAATTTCGTTTAATGGCTGTTTAATTAGGAGGGAACATGGTTGGGTGGGGATTGAGCATTACAATTTACGTAATCTAATGAATTTGTTACATTGTGAGTTCTTTAAGGTTAGTTATAACCACCTTACAAGTCTGTTAGTTGGTAATAATAATATTAAATCACAGAATTCTTTAAAAAATAACTAACATTTGTTTATCCTTAGCACTAGCAAATGAGGTCTAAATCTAAATCACTATAATGTGTCTCATTTATTTAGATTCGAATGATTTTCAGATATATATAGATCGTGTGACCGTTCTTTTAACGTTCCGCGACCAGTACCTTCAATGCGAACCTTTTAGGACAACTAGAAACGATAAATGAAAGCAGCTTATATTTGATAATACCGCACTTATTTCACTAATATCGTAAATATATATTTTCGAGATGATCAATATTTTCAAATTCCTACAACAAGGTGCTATGCTATTGGATAGTTGTAAGGAAAACAAATGTTAGTCACACATGAAGAATTTTCTGAATTCCATCAGTCTAATAAACCCTTTGGGAACAAATCTCATTTATAAGTAAAAAGGTTTAATAGAAGAGAACAAATATAGAGTAAGAACAAACAACGAAGAGTCGAGAGAAATCGAAACAAACATAGGAGTGAAACAAGGATGAATTATCAGCCCATTCATTAATACAGGACGAAGCTATTAAAAATCGATGAAAAAGATTAAGCTGCTAATAATAGAATATTAGAGAATGAAAATGACACACTGGATGGAAATCAATTTCGCAGTTGACATAGCAATAGTAGCAGAGATGGAAGAAGACCTGCAACATTAAAGAGTTGTATAAGGAACTGATAAAACATGAAGATAGGCATAGACGAAACAAATCCCATGATGCTTTTTAATGGGAAAAGAAAAACATAAAATAATACCTATTGAAAAGATAGAAAGTTTTATTTAGATACCTAGGGTCAATAATTGAATATAATGAAACAGTCGACAAAGAGAAAGATAAAAGTAGATAAACAATCTTCAACATGATGAAAAAGACATTCTTCGGCATTCTTCTTTTCGAAAGAAATAACGAAAGAAATAAAAATAGAAATAGCGAAAAAAGTTATAAAAACTACAATACATATAGTAGTGAATCATGGACCATGACGGATAAACACAAATCAAGATTCAAGGATATAGAAATGAGATTCTTAAGAAAAATCGAGAATAAGACGAGAAGAGATAGAGCAAGAAACGAAACGTATAAACAAAATGTACAGATAGAACCAATAAATTAAAAAATAGCAGAGGGCCAATTAAGATGGTATGGGGTGCTATTCTTGAAACTACTCCTTTTGAACGTATTCGTTTAACTGTCAAAGTCGCTAGGCAAAATAAGGACAATTCACGATGTGAGTTCGTTAAATTATGGAATTTCGGTTTACTAGCCTTAAAAACGAGTGGTTTCAAGAATCGCACCCCTGGACATGTGTACCTTATGAAGGAGGAAAGATTGATAAAAAGAGTATACAAAGCAAGGGTACAAGGCAAAATCTACAGGGAAAGACCAAGAAAGACATCGGAGGACGGTATAAGAGAAGAAGCGGAAAGAAATGATAACTTTTAACACAGGATAAATCGCCTAGTAAGCCTTATAACGTTAGGTATGTTGTAAGGCTCACATTACTTACATTACATTAAATAAATAACTAAATATTTTTATAGCAACTCACTAACAAAAAGCGACAATTATGTTGTATAACTTTTGAAAACATTTTTGCGCTGAATATGAGTGCAGAGTTAAACTAATATACTAACGTTTTAATAATAAATAAATATAAATATGAGTTTATACTGTTATAAAGTAAGAAATAATAAATAAAATAAGAAATAAGTAATCAATTTCAAGTTTAATAATAAATCCATTATTGACAGCTGGTGAAGACAGTAGTAAAGAATTTTACAAATTAGTCATAATGTTGATGGATAATGGTCATATAGGTAGTGGTGCTGGATAATGGCGACGGGTAATGAGAATGAGTATATAGTGGCCCGAATCCTAGTACAAAACAAGCATTAATTTAAACATTTTAATGGTAAAGATGAGTTTATACTGTTATAAAGTAGAAATAATAAATAAAATAAGAAATAAGTAATATATAAGTTAAATAATAAATCCATTATTGATCACTGGTGAAGGCAGTAGTGAACAATTTCACAAATTAGTCATAATGGTGATGGATAATGGTGATGAATAGTGGTGACGGATAATGGTGATGGATGATGGTGATGGATAATGGTTATGGATAATTGTTATGGATAATGGTGATGGGTAATCAGTATATAGTGCCCCGAATCTTAGTACAAAACAAGCATTAATTCAAACATTTTAATGGTAAAGATGAGTTTATACTGTTATAAAGTAGAAATAATAAATAAAATAAGAAATAAGTAATATATTTCAAGTTTAATAATAAATCCATTATTGATCACTGGTGAAGGCAGTAGTGAACAATTTCACAAATTAGTCATAATGGCGATGGATAATGGTGATGAATAATGGTGACGGATAATGGTGATGGATGATGGTGATGGATAATGGTTATGGACAATGGTGATAGGTAATGGGTAATCACTCTCTAGTGCCCCGAATCCTAGTATAAAACATGCATTATAACAAACATTGTATTGGTAAAGATGAGTTTATATTGTTATAAAGTAGAAATAATAAATAAAATAAGAAATAAGTAATATATTTCAAGTTTAATAATAAATCCATTATTGAACACTGGTGAAGGCAGTAGTAAACAATTTCACAAATTAGTCATGGGTAACGGTGATGAATAGTGGTGATGGGTAATGGGTAATGAGATGAGATATACTGCCCCGAATCCTAGTAGACAACAAGCATTAATATATAGTATAATAGCAGCAACGATAATTGTCCTAGCACAATTTTGAATTAATTTTCACTCCAAGAGCTTGAGCTCCCATGCATTGCAATCCAAAATTGTGTTCAAATCTAATGTTAAGTGAGTATTAAACACATATTGAAATGTGTTTACTATTCACTTAACATTAGTTTTGAACCCAATTTTACATTAGACGACAATAACTGTAAAATTTCAGTAAACAGTTAATAAATATAATTATCTCGTTTGTTTAAATTGTCATGTTGACATTTTGTGTCTGCAGGATCAAGACTTAAAATCTGCATTCCAATCACTTGAAATAATTGCATGCTTGTCCGTAATCGCGGAATGATTTTCCCCGACTCCAATAAAAAGCATTTCGCACGTTTCAGCCGTCTCGTTTTCCCCGATGGCCGTGCCGAAAACCGCGCGGAGGTAATTGAACCGGTGCAGATGACTATCCTTGCCCGCCGTCGCGCCGCCCCGCGACAATCCCTGCTTTTTGTTTATTTCAACTTAATTACATTACGTTCGGGGCAATTAAATTTCGGGCATGCGTTCGTTTTTTGGGATCGTGTGTGCGTTCATATTTTCTCATTCGTGGCCGCACTAATTTATTTCCATTAATTAGGATGTGTGTTGTTGTTTTGTTTTTTTGGTGTCCAGATTCGAGTTGGGGAAAAAGAGAGTATGATGAGAGCGACGCGTCACTGTGTGTGTGTGTGTGATGTTTTTTTTTGGTCGGCGAATTTTTGATGAACGCAAAAATAAGTATGGGATGAGGTTGGGAAGGGGTGGAAATTTCCATATTGTCCCTGAATTTGTGTGGAAAAATCTGATTTGTGATTGTTTCAGCATGATAATAATGAGGGAGATAGGGTTATTTATGTATACTTTTATACACACAATCAAACCGGTTTTGATACCTGTATTTGTTGATACTAGAGACGAAGTAAAAATAATGTCTATTTGCTCATTTAGTGGTGTCAAAATTATATCTATGTAGCTATTTGGCACGAGCTAATATGTGAATTTTACTAACTTTCTTTATAAATATCTATAAATTCACTCATTAATAAATGGGATGTTTTATTATTAATTTGGAATTGTAATAGAATAACCCCGACTTTCATTTCCATATATAAATTGTTACTTTTATATAACAGAAAATGTGGTAATTTAAAGTTAAATGGAATAATTGACGTATCCGTTTTTGGAAAATTGCCACAGATATATTATCATTTTTCCGCAAATAGAAACGGACAAAATTATCAAATAAGGCTATCCTAGGTATCATAGGATATGCCGGTACCTTAAAAGCGGCCATTAGTAGTGACAAAAATGTCTAAAGACCAAAAAAATCCTTCGCACAAATACCTCAATATTCACATATATTAAAAATCTTAATTTAAAGAAAACAAAATACATTTGTTTGACATAATTTCACATTTTCATATTTTGTTTAGTTTGTTTCCTTTAAACAGGCTCTCTTTCGGCCCTGTTGGAAGTAAATTATTCTCTGAAAAACGATGTTTCTAGTTTTACATGTATATATGTAAAATACTTTTTGTGGCGTAAAAAATACATCAAAAACGGTACCTTTTATGTACCGCTACCTAGGAACCCAGGAATTTAGGGGCTGGATTGTAAAAAGCTATCTAATAAAAATACTATCGAAGTTACAATAGTAGGTAAACAAAAATAATTGAGAGAGAAAATTCGAGATTAGGGAAGTGAATAAACATGGAATAGTATAGGATCGCTACCCACTTTGCTGATACCTTAAATGAGATAAATAATACATTTATGGCAGAGTCTAGAGTGATGTATCTGTGAATCGATATAATAATAGAGAGAGAAAATCCGACATTGGGGAAGTGGACAAACATGGAATAGTATAGGATAGCTACCCACATTGCTGCTACCTTAAATCAGATAAATAATACATTTATGGCAGAATCTGGAGTGATGTATCTGTGAATCGATGCCGTGAAGCCTTTTAAATTAATCGGTTACAGGTAAACCGAATATGAAAATAAATACCCTGCTCATTAGCCTAGTGGTTAGAGGCGCCGTTCATATCGTACTCTTAGCATTGCGGAGCGAAAATTCAAACAACTTTGTGGGGAAATCACCTTTCACAGATATTCAGAGGTTTTCCGAGAAATTAACGTATTAATTAAATTAAACTCCCCCTTTACCATGATAGAAGCTGATAGAAGTTTTTGTATATTCTATGAACAGTCTAAAATGTGTTTTGGCATATTGCACACTGTTTTTTATACTTTATATAAAAATATTTTCAATTGTTTCACCACAATTTGTATCAAAGCCAAATGTATGTTGACCTCCGTGTCACACCGACGTCTATAGTAAAGTAAAGTAAAAATCATTTAGTAGAAGGCGGAAAGACCCAGGAAGGGTTAATAGCATAACAAAGATGGATTACAGTACACACATAATTTCAATTGATTTAGCCAATTTTTTGGGATCAAAGTTATCGGAGGACCTCACGGCAGAAGACCCGAGAAGCAAGTAAAAATACTACGCTATGTATATTTATTAGTTTCGTTAAAGCTATATTATAGCTATATTATAGACCTCTTATATTTAGTAAATTATATTTAGTATATAAGAATATATTTAGTAGAAGTCGGAAAAATTCTGGAAGAAGCGACTGCATAATAAAACCACAATTTTTAGTTACAATTATACAGACCACACGGCGGAAAGACCCGGAAAGTAACTAGTAAAGATACTAGCTTTATTTAATGTTATTATAGAGTATGACATTTATATATCAACACATATAAAAAATAATTATTTCAAAATAGTCGAGCCGCATTTGAAGAACTCTCGGAGCTGTATTTACCCACCGTTGTACTAGCTAGACCATATATATATTTAGTAAATTCGTTAAAGATATATTCGTTATTTCATATCTACATCATAAAGTAGTGATAATTTGCATTAGATGTATAGTTTGGGTCATTTAAAATTTCATAGCAACAGTGGCACAATAGAAATAGTCGTTATGTTGACTATAAAACCGTGTGTGTTGTGTGTGCCATGTGGCGATATAGAAACACATTTCGCCCATAGAGAAGCTCTTTGAGTTTATATACAATCAACGGCGTAAAGGATGACCTAGTTACCTATTCAGTTATTATCTAGCTGGGGGAGCCGAATCATAGATATTCAAATGACGATTAGATCTGCGCATAGAGACCATGGCGCGGAGACAACATGACAAGAGGAATAGGCACCACCTGCCGCGCAACCTGCAATTTGCCGTTTACGGGCGTTTAACAAGCACCGGAAGTGTTTAGACAAAGGAGCCGGGACCCCTTCTAATCCACCGAGCGGTTCGTAACGAATTTAGAAGTCGCGCCGTGGAGAGAACCGAGGGGACGACGACGACGCGCCGCGGCCGACCATTTGGGATACAAAAATCCCAAGTGCCCAGCTCGGCGAACGGTCCTTACCGTTTGTCCTGCAGGACAGGTATTCGCGCCAGATAAGATCTGTAGATTGCGCACGACGGATAATATTTGTAAGCACACACTTGCGCCAATTGAATGGGCACGCTAATATCGCTTGTTTAGCGAATGGGGGCACAATCGATGGGTGCGCCATCGAACACTTTTATGGGATTTGCATAAATTTACTACAAATGAGCGCGGTGGATGATCAATAAAAAGGTAGACAAAGCGGCGAACCCCTTCATCAACTCGAGCGCCCGTAACTGTTGAACTCGGGTGTATGTGAGTATGAGTGTGTGTGCATGTGAGGGTACTGGCCCGACCGTTTACAAAAAATATGCAACCTTTATTGGACGAATTCGTTTATCGAGTTCACCATTTTTGCAACCCTTTCAATTACTGCAATTACACTATAACATTTTATGGTGAAATATTGTTGGAATATGTTTGATAAATTTTGTCTTAGAACAATTAATAATTGTACAAAATTATTGATTTTAATTTGATCAGATTTCTAAAAAAGAAAACAGTATCAAACGTGTCAGCGGGTGGAATTTCCACCTGTACACACAAGTGTCGTGTAGATTCTTACTTTACTTTCCACAGGCATATATGTGTTTGGCCATATTAAAAAGCTCCCTTCGTTGTTTTGGCTTTCACTTCTTTTTTTAGATCCCTGTTACTTGTAATGTTGACTCTAAGATATTTGAAGTAAATAACTTGTTTTAAGGTCGTTTTAGACAAGACAATTTCTTAGCTCAAAAGTTGTTCAAGAAATGAATTCATATATCCTCCTCCCATACAATTTATCCTTGACAAATAGAACGAGTTATATTTTTTCATTCGATCTATCATCCAATTCAATATTTCAAATAATTTTCTGTATGATACGAACCAATTTAAATTGTCTCGCATCTTGAGTAACTTTTGAGTCAAGAAATTGACTTGTCTAAAACGACCTTTGCGCTCTTATTTTAAAAGGCGAGCTGATAATGTGGACAAACACGTAGATTGACAACAACAATTGTTGTTGAGTTGTTAGGTTTGCCAGGGATAAATCCCCAATAGGACGAATGTCCATGGTGACACGAAAAGATGGTCTGATATTGTATCGCACTGAGGAAAAACAGGCAATACTGCGGGTTCCTAGCCGATACCTATAGACCCGCACAGATGCAACTGCGTTTTGGTCGCAGTTATCGCATGTTGAACCTTGGCGCGGTATGTTCGAATAAGCCTTTGCATGTTGCCTTCGTCTTCGGAAATCAATCGTAGCATCGTCGGCATAGCATATCACTTTTATCTCTTCATCCCCCATGTGGCAACCTCTACCAACCTTCTGGACTTCTGTTATCATTTCATCCGTTATGATGTTAAATAAGACAGGATTTAAGCTGTGTCCCTACCTTATTCCAGTTGACACAGGTACTTTATTGCATCGTTTGTCTGCTACATTTATATAGTGTAGGTATCGGGTTTTGGGTATATATGGGTTTGTGATAACTACTATGATATTGGAGTGAATATGTCTATTTTGCAAAAATTGGCACAACGTCTGGTAGCCTCAATATATCCAAGGCCTGGGAGAGATCCATAAACCACATAAAAATTGTTTTATTGAATTCTATAGTTTTCTCGGTTATGGTGAATATTATGTCAATAGTGGACCTATTTATCCTAAACCTGTGTTGTTCTTCGCATATCTAAGAGGCAACAACTTATTAACCAAACATCCTTGTGAGGAGCTTTGATACTGCACTTAAGAGGCCGATTCCTCTATAGTTCGATAGTTTAGATTATACTCCCATTTTGAATATTAGTATTCTTATACTGTATCGCCACTCCTTTGATATATTCTTGCTGTGCAGTATTTTGTTATAAATGACAGCTCTCGAAAGTATTTTCCCAATTGTCGATTGTATAGCTTATAGTTTGTATATATTCGTTTAGTATTTTATTTCTATTTCTGATCATGTTCCACACCATCAAACTTCAAACTCAATGTTAATATGTTCTTTCTTCTTTAGGTGCCCTCTTCTTACAAAAGGTTGGCGAACATCATGTGGTCCGGTTCCTTATATTGTGCGCACCGAATCAGCGTAGCTACCTCGCGAGTGTTAAACCATTGCCTGAGGTTACGCGTCCAAGAAAACTTTTTTCGTCCAATTCCTCGCTTTCCCTTCATTTTGTCTTTTTCCCTTTTTTGATAAGTTGCATGAGATGTACTTATCGTTTCGGAAGATATGACCGAAATACGCGGTTTTTCGTTGTTTCACTATGGTCAGCACTTAGCGTGATTTACCAGCCCGCCGGAGTACTTCTTCGTTGGTGACACGGTCTACCCATGGTATCTTCAACATTCTAGAGTACATCCACATCTCGAACGTCTCTAGTTGGTTCATCTAGGATATTTTCACAGTCCATCCTTCTACGCCGTAGAGTAGCACTGACAATACGTAGCACTTTGCGACACGCCATCGTGTGTCAAATCTGAGACTACGATTGCACAATAGTTTGTTGATCTTCTGAAATTTTCCTCTCGCAATTTCAATTCTGATTTTGATCTCATTAACCCGGTCCCATTTATCGTTTAACCAGCAACCAAGGTACTTGAAGCGCGACACCTGCTCAATCTGGCTCCACAGCATTATTAACCCTATGCTTGCTGATAACCATTATCTTTGTTTTCAGAATATTCATACTGTATCCAAACTCTTTGCTTTCTTGGTGTATTCTGTCCATGAGAAACTAGAGGTCTTCTAAACTGTCAGCGAGAACCATGGTATCATCAATATTGTTCAGTCGTTTGCCATTGATCTTGATTCCTATGTCGACTTCATCCAGGGCATTTTGGAATATTTCTTCGGAGTACAGCTTGAAGAGAGTTGGTGATAAAATGCATCCTTGTTTCACTCCTTTTTTAATTTTAATTTCCTACGTGACAAGGTCTCCAACCTTGATCTGAGCTGTTTGGTTCCAGTACAGTTTCTTGATGATGCTGTCCAGGCCGATGCGTTTAAGTTGGCTGATTAGGATGACATGTCTTACGTTATTAAATGCTTTTTCCTAGTCTATAAAGCATGCAAAGACATTTTTCTGTTGTTCAAGGCATTTCTGAACTAGAACTTGTACCGAAAACAAAGCATCCCTTGTCCCTAAGCCGCTACGAAATTCAAATTGTGGTTCCCCACTATTAGCTTCTATTTTTCTCTATAGTCGAGTGTGCAAAATTCTTGGGAACACTTTCAGTGCATGACTCATGAAACTAATCAACCTATAATCACTGCATCGTTGCGCGTTAGTTTTCTTGGTAGCCAATCGGCAGGTATATTACCTGTGCTGTTTATATGGTTGAATAACTTCAGGAGGATGTCGTTTTTATCGATGTCAATTAGTTTGAGCAGTTCTGCATTGATTTGTTCTGGACCAACTGCTTTGCTAGGTCTTGCTTGGCTTAAAGCCTTTCTCAATTCCTCTTTGAGTATTTCCGGACCTTTCAGTTCCTCACTAATATCATCGGAAATTAAGCGCTCGTCACTGATAAGTTCTGTGATGTAGGTCTTCCATAATTCTACTTGTTCCTAATTTTGTATCTTCAAATTGATTTACTAGGAGCATAGATATATGCAGTGGGGTCCCATCTCCTTCTGCACCAGGGAACACATTTCCGTAGTTCCTGTTCAAACGGTTATCCCGCCGTTAGTCGGTCGCCAGAGCCTCGTTAGTTCCACAGCAGAGGGCACCAACGTGCAGGTGAGGTTGACATTTGGGCCGGTCTTACAAGATGATAGTGCCGTCACCCCATTACCCTCCTATTAAGTTAATATGTAACACATACTTAGAGTACAATGTTAATCTTATATCTAGCTTACTCTATCTAATTATCCGGAAGAGGTTTAAATATATCAGTGAAATATCGAGAACGTAGAAAAAAAGTTTCTACACTATTCAGACGCCGGTTCATAACTTTCTTCTACAAATTCGGTGCGTCCCTCCCAACTAATTCCATCCCAGATCATGATTCCGCCACCACCTCCAAAACTAATGCTCTTAAGGTGAATCTCGGAAGACGAAATACGGTTCAACGTTGACCTAATCGTGCGGTCTTTTCTAGTCAACATTTTATAATTTTCTGAAAATATGTTTAGATATTTCACAAGTCTAAGATTGATTTGATACTTTGTTAGGACGAAAAAGTTAGTTTTTTGTCTCGAAATTGTTGTAAAAAATATGCAAAAGTAGTCAATATTTGCCTCAGAAAAGTATATATTTACTCCGATTTGTAATCAAAATTCAAAATAAATTCCTCTAAGAGATTGTAGTTTCATATTTCAAGTTTTGATAAATATAATTTGATAATACTTAAGTACAGTAGTATAATTTATAGTCATCCGTACAGTTTTTACAAAATGCTTCATTATTTCGAAATAAATTTATTTCTCGGTGTGCACCCCACCAGTTTTTCCTGGGGCGACGGCTTGTACACTCCGCAAAAGTAGTAGCAGCAGTTCAGTTAATCTCACAATCTGTTTTTGGGATAGATTTTCATCTCTAATTCTCGAACGACATTCTCGAAGATTCGCCTTAACACTGGTGTTTTGAAAAAAAAAGGGAAATGTAAAGTCTAAGTAATAATCTATCATTGACGGGTGTCCTCTGGTATTCTTGTATGTGAATTTATATTGTCGCTTATGGTCGAAATATGTGTTATTTATACGAAGGTCATTTGTTATGAATAGGTTAATTATCAATTCACTTTTCTTATTCAGTGTCCTCATTGAACCTTTGTTTCGTACCTGGTATTATCGTATTTCTATGAAGAAATTTTATAAACCACAAATAAGGTTTTTTTCTTACAATTTCCTATGAGATCAAAATTCAAAATACTTCTATACGTCGTGAAAGAAATTCATATTCCGCCATTATAATGTGATTTTTATAAGAAGCAAGGCGTTTGATTTTTAAGTTAAGTTATGAATTTTTAAGGAATTTTTTGTAACTTATCTGTCCACCCAGTCTAGTGGTTAGAAGCGCAGCCCATCTCGTACTGAGCATTGGGAATCTAAATCTCGATTCCCAATGCTCAGTACGAGATGGGCTGCGCCTCTAACCACTAGGCTGGGTGGACAGATAAGTTACAAAAAAATTATAAGCGGAATTTCACTAATAAGCTTTCAGAGAGGTTTTCCGTGAAGTTAAAGTAAATACCGAGTACTCTGAGCTTCCCCCTTTACCAGCGCAAAAGCGCTTGGGCTGATAGCTACAACTATAGAAGTTTTCGTACTTTTCCGTGTAACAATATTGTATATTATATCGTACATAAAAAAGACATTACTCTGAAACCATATTTCTTACGAAAATGCAACTGCTATATAACTAAGTACCCCCCTTTCACTAATTGGCTCATTCGTTCTCAGATTTCCGTGTTCGGGCCATATGCCCAAAAAAAACAATCCCACCTGTTACCAATAATAAGAGATATTAATAAATTGCCCTTTTTTCAGTTTGATGCGTTCGAATCGCGTGCTGACAATTTTTTGTTATTGTAGTTTCACCAACCGTCCTAGACGGTTTGTGTTGGGCTAATTTAGTTATACATAGTTTCTATAACGGGGTGCTCGTGACTGACATAATTGGGATGTAAATAATTTCTAGTTAATTGACGGCCAATTATACGCAAGGGGTATGAACGGGCATGAAACGCTTTCAAAATCATTTAAAATTCAGGACGCGTCTATATTGCGCCGCGGCTGGTGTTTCTATAAGTTTGCATGTTTTTGTAGGGATAATGGCATGCGCGTGTAGTTTTTGTAAATAGCTTGTATGGTGTCATGAAGGTGTAAATCTTCTCTGGAATTGACCAATTATTACAAAATGTTTGTGTTTTCAGGAGGCAGGAAAAGTAATTGCATAGTTCACATTATTATTTATTTTATATGTCAACGAACTATTGCTGCAATCAAACTTTACATGACAATAACTGTATATTTTACATAAATAATAATCTAAACAATATAACTGGCATGCATAAATATATGTATAGAATCATTCGTTCGGAACATATTTGTTTAACTCTCAAAGTCACTCCAGAAAATAGGAATAATTCTCGATATAAATTTGTAAAAATGGAATGGAATTTCAATCTTATATATAAAACAATTCTTCTTCTTATCAATTCTTATATATAAAACGATATAGGAAACTAGATAATGTCATACGGACTTTAGAGATATTACATAGTTATTTTCACAGAATTCTGAAAACTAATAGGTCAATAAACAATAAACAATATAACTGGCATGCATAAATATATGTATAGAATTATAACAGTCACTCGTTCGGAACATATTCGTTTAACTCTCAAATGCAAACTCGATGTGAGTTCGTAAAAATTTGGAATTTCGATTTACTAGCGTTTACAACATATTAATGAAACGAAATCATCATTCGGAACGAGTGGTGTCAGGAATTGCATCCTTGGGGTTCCTGACATCACTTCTTTTGAACGTATTTGTTTAACTGTCAAAGACGCTCTGCAAAATACTGACAATTTACGATTAGTGTTTATTAAAGCAAGTAAACTAAAATTCCATAATTATTATTATACATGGTGGAAATTAAGTAGCAAATAAATTCAAAAATAAAACTTTTATTGAATTTATTCTCTACTTAATTTCCACCCTTTATATAAAATCAAGAATTATCCGTATTTTGCGGAACGAATACGTTTAGAACGAGTGGTGTCAGGAAATGCAGTCCTACACACGCGTCTATAGTCGCCAAAATGGTGATACAGGGCCAATATCATATTCTCGGAGATTTATAGCGAGATTTTGGAGACATTTTTGAAAATGTAAGTAATGTAAAAAAGTAATACAGCTAATTATTAATTATTATCTGTAGTGCTATCAGCCCGAGGACTATTCTGCTGGTAAAGGAAGAAGCTCAGAGGAGTGTATTTACCTTAAATTTACAGAAAACCTCTGAAAAACTGTAAAAGGTGATTAGGCGTAATTTCGCCCCCAACGGGTTTTGAACGAAATTCGTAAGTGTATTTTAAATGAAATTTATACATTAAATTTTAAACTCGAGCATTTTTCCATCTGTCACGACAACGCGCATAATTTTTCACGTAGAAATTAGCCCGAATTAAACAGTACCGCACAACGCTTTTAATATAACTAAAGAGGGTGGGCTGTACATAGAAGCGAACATATAACCACATTCAGCTCGTTGGAAACCCCCTTACGCCGGAAAAGTTCATTCTCGCAGAATAAATAACGTTTCAAATTAACAAAAAGCGCCCGTTCGCATTTATTTCATATATAATTTTTTATGAAACACGGCAATCATTTGCAAGTGTAACAACCTATAAATACTTTATTACTCTTCCCTCTCGGGCATGTCGCCTGCGCATGTAACCGATCCCCGAGCTGCTTATTTGACCATAATACGTGTAATTTCGACTTAAATTGCGGCCATGATACGAGGCGCGCGCGTGGCTGTTGTGCGGTTGTTTTTTATTTTTTCGTTCTTTTTCGGCAAATTAAAACGGATTACAGTACAACAGGGCATTTTCTTACGACAACCTGCCCATGAAGGGCATTCACTTGTACTTAACTACTTATATCAATTAAATTAATTAGGGACTTGCCGAATTTATGATGGTTCTTCTAGAGGGGCCGATATACTCTAATTGACTGTTGAATTGAATCAAATTTTGTATAGTAGTCATAGTCATATTTATTACTTCATATATATCTTCCTCAGATGTACTAATAGATGTTTAAACAGGTAAAATATACAATTTTGTAAAATCCCCAAAGCTCCGAAATATTTATGCCTATCTATATGCCAAAATCTTGATATCCATTAATAGAATATTTCGTTTAGAAACTTGCCATAGCTATCGACTCTCTCCTTCTGGTTGCACCTTATCTCAGAATATATTCGTTATCTGTATTTTATATTTTATTATTTCATTTATATTACACAACAACGCACAACTCGACAACATACACGCGCATCAACATATTCATCCATAAATGTTATGCTGTGTATGAATTCAAATTTTTCACCATAACAATACCTTTCAGTGCTGTATTCGGAAAGTAAAAATAAAAACTGTAATAATTGCCCAATAGAAAATTGATAGAATATGAATTTCAATATTCAATTCATATTTGGTGTTGTGTTTTTAACGAGTAACTAACTAGATAGAGTAACAAGTGGAGAATTAAGATTCAGATAGTTTGAACTTATAAAAAGATTTTATTCACAATCTGTTTACGTTTATAATTTCTATGCTATATTTTGGTTGATTTTATATTTTATACCCCGTAAACTTAGGGCGTGCGGAGAAGGAACAATTTCGTGTTTTTAGCTTAAAATTCATTGCTGTATATGACATTTAATTTTTGACCAAATATAAATCATCTTTATAAATTATATTTCGTATGAATAAATTAAGGAAATATTAATCTATTAAAAGAAGTTTGCACTGTTTCTCCATAGCTAACTTTTCGACAATATACTACTCCATATAATGTATTATAAGGTTCCAAATAATTTAAAGATACGTTTTGAATGACTAATTTACATCATATTTTAATATAGCTAACCTACATAATTTGTTTAGTAATATTTTTGTCTTTTATTTCACTATATTTTTTGAATGCGTAGTTCCACATATTTATTATGTAGTTGTTTTGACTGGCAAAAACTCAATTATACGTTTAAGAAGACTCAAAAATATACAAATACACACCTAAAACTACTTTAAAATGTGTTATTAAACGTCTGAAAATTTAAATTCTAAATTTTTTTATCATATTTTTTTGTACTTGGCGAGTCAGTCTCTAAACACTATATTACAATATGCCTAGTCTTTTAGCGATTGACTTTGTACATGTCTCTTTGATTCTAATTTACTGAGTGCTAGATGTAAGATTATTTTTAACATATTGATGTTTCGGTGTTTTTCAAATAATAAATATTGGTTGTCTTTACTTTAATATTGTTATCGTAATTGTCTTCATTTTCGTTATTATTCATATTCCGTGCACTCGATAGTTATCGCTTATGTTTAGGCAGTTGGCAGTGCTAGTACTAGTGTTAAGAGCGGCCCTAACCCTAAGCCCTAACTGTGGGTCTTAACTAGAGAAATAAATATACTTTAAATAAACTTAAAGAAGCTGAGCAAATAAACAAAATAGATATACTGTATCTGTAGTGTACAGCAATAGAATAATTTGCTGGCACTTCTTGTCTAAATATGAGTGTATAAAGCAAAGGCAAGCCCCCTATGGAAATGGTAAAAGTTCGCAGGTAGAAAAATGTGTGCACTAATCCGCTAGTCCCTTCGACCCCGGCATTGTTCAAGAAATGCGGCATATTGCTGCCCAGGGGGGAGGGCACGGGGGCTAGAAACCAATACAGAAAATCGGCATTAGGGAAAAGAGAAAAGATGGCGTGGAGTCAGTTCGAATTTGGAATAACAGTAACGTAACAATGGGCAGGTAGCACGAGAGGAACCCCGGTTGGGTTAGGAAAGGTAAGGAATGAGACCAGTTCCGGACGCCCACGGTCACACACTAGCAGAGATTTAAAATTCTCCAATAACCGCTACGTCTTTTTCTAACCAGCCCAAACGGCAGATGGTGCCAACAGAGATGGAGAGCCGCCTAGTGTGTGCGTGGCGGGCACATTTTTTGGGAGTATTCCAAGAGGTACGCGCTGGGTCTCGTTCTGGGTTCCCTCCAAAACTCAAGGTTAGAATGCAGTTATGCATAGCAACATAAAATAAGACGAGCACGGAGAACACGTACGGACATAATTATTAATTAATTTTAATTGAAAGCGGACGCATGGGAATATCCATTCATGCTACAATTCAATTCAGCCTGTATACGTATGTGGCCGACTATTAAGACATTTTTTGAGTTGCACAAACGATTAAATGGCAATCACAAAACGTGGCAATTTAGAAGTCAATGCACCGAAAATGTGGACGTGTGCATGTGGATAAAAAGCGTAAAGCAGCCGCAAGTACGGTTACAGGAGGGTTTTACAACGTCGTCGGCGGCGCTGAAGAGGACATCGCGTGTCTCACATTATCATGTGGTAGAACGCTAAAAGCACGTTTTGAATACATACATGCCTTTTAAGACAGTCAATGGCTGAATACACTGAAAAGTGTTTGATAACTATCCTTGATTTGTATAATAATACTTTTTCTATATACAGTTACAGCAAGGAAAACCGATATTTGATTTTCCTATACATAATAAGTATAACAGAGAAGTTTTTAACATTTCGGATTTTTCTACTGAAACTGTATAGCAACAAAAACTATTCTTAATCAATTCTAATTGTCAGTAAGTTTCTCAATTAATATATTAATGAAACAAATAGTGTTACTCATATATAAGTGGGTGAATAGTCAAATATTATATTACTTATATATAATATATTACTTAAGGTCGTTTTAGACAAGACAATTTCTTA